>CM038678.1:515695189-516223172 GCA_021605205.1 Aegilops longissima
CCTGGGCGGAAACTTGTTGGAATGGTGGCGAAGTACAGTGGGGCACGCATGGGAAATCCATGGTGGTGCACCACTAGTGGACCGTCCGCTCAGGCTCAAAGAGATCAATCGTATTCTCATGTCTAGAAGCTTACGTGTGCAGCCACAAGCCAATATGGGCTCTGACTTAGTTGAGTAGTTAGTGTGACCCCTTCCGGGATGGGCTAGCAGATGTAGAATGATGTAGGTGTACCGGCCTATCCGTGGGTTAAGGGGGAACATTTTCGAAAGACTATGTCTCGATCTTCCGATCATGGAGGTGGTCGAGTCTTGTGGGGAAAAGTGCGCAACCTCTGCAGAGTGTCAACCTAATCGATTAGCCGTGTCCCCGGTTATGGACATCTTGAGCATCTAGTAGTGAAAATGCCGGGAGATCTCCTCACCTTTAATTAAACAGTTGGGATTTAAAATGAAACTTGGGAACGGATGGAGTTGGGTTTGCCAACTCATCCTATGCAAATGTGTAGTAGTAGAATAACATCTTTTCTAATAGGGAAAAATTAGCTTTATGCAAAAACTAAACTTAGAGCTTTCCACCAGCCAAATTGCATGTACAAATAGGTTCTTTACACTTATGATATGTGACTTGCCAGTACATTCAATGTACTGACCTATATGGCTGTAACTTATCACGTTGCAGATATATCCGACGAGGATTAAGGTGTGATAGGTCGATGTTCTACACTCAACCTTGCTCGTGGAGTTGGACTCATTTACTACTTTGCTTCCGCAGTATTTGTTTATTGGCTCTATGCCCTATTTTGTAATAAATGTATTGCTCCTGGATTATCGATGTAATAAAGAGATGTGTGTTATTTCTGTTATTTCATCGAGTACTGTGTGTGCTAGCAAGTCGATCCAGGGACTAGCACGGTAAGCACAGAGACTTCGACTCTTACCGAGTCGGGTCGCTACATTCACATTCCATTTTACACTACATGCAAGCCATCTAGATTACGATTTTTATGTTTTATTGTATTTGAATGTCACAAGGCAATATATCTAAAACAATAATTGTATTATTTCCTCTAGAGTATATTTCTGACTGTCTTCACTTACACTAGTCAATAATCTAGATATTACATAAGTCCTTTACACCTATGGTATTTTGATGTTGCTCATGCTTTACTCATGGTTGAGGCTTCGTCTTGAATTTTTTTGGTTGAACAAATTGAGGAAACACCAAACGTAAATCAAAATCGATTCCTCCCGCCAAAAAGAAGATGATATAATCAATTCCGTCTGCAATAACTTGGCGCATTCTCCTTTCCCAGTAAGAAAAAAATGAGAAGACCTTGCACAAGAGATGGTCTCAGTTACCAACTGGATTTCAAAGAAGACACCACTCGGCCAAGACAAGAGAACCAGTGTTTCCTCGGAAAACTTGCACCTACTAGTACAAAATTGTCCGACCACGACCTTGTCTGCAGGCGTTTCAATGAACCACACGCAAGGCATCAGTGATCACCAGCTCACTGCCATACTGAAACCGGAAATCTCTTGTAGTACTAACGCGCAAGTTCGATTAGATTAGATTAGATTAGGCAGAACATTATCATGTACGTACCCATCGACGCGTCCAAGACATTTTGTCGCCGTCCACCTGCTCCTAGGATACGTGCCTCCGCGGGATACTGCTGAAATGTGCACTGCTCTGAAAGTGGCCGTTCCTGAGCTGTTCTTCAGTTACGCGTCCACTTCATGGACATTCAGAGGTTGCATGCCTGTCTGGTGGTGCCAAAGCTAGTAACCATGGACGCCCTGCTCTTGCCAAGAAGAGCAGAATGAATGGACGTCTCACCAACTCTGTCCCGCTTGTAACAAGTAAAAGGGCGTGCAACTTGAACACTTGAGGCTAGTAATCCTGTACGAACAGCAAGAGGTAACAAAGCTAGTGCGGTGCATCGCTGCCATCTGCCATTGATCAAGCATCCGACGCGCACCGATCGATCAGTCCACGAAACTGAGTGGGTGAACAGTGCGGCGTCGCTGGGCTATAAATTCAGGCGCCCTTCCGCTGCACACCCCTACACTACACATCCAGATCCCCACCCCACTACCAGTAGCACACTCCCAGTTCCAGCGTGACTTGCTAGCTCGATCGCGCAATGGCGGTTCGCGGTGGGAAGGCCCTGGTCGTAGCCATGCTGATCTCCTTCCTCCTGGTCCAGGGGGCCCTTGGGGAATTCCGCTGCTGCCACTGCCACGAGTACCGCAAGTGCATGAGCAACCCTCGCAAGCCCACTGAAGACCACTGCATCCTGAAATCCTTCAAGGACTGTAGGGCTGACTTCAAGCATGGCTGCCCCAAGTCCGGCTGCAAGCAGCGTGCTGACCCCGGTGAGTTCTCCTTCCTTCCCGTCTTCGAGCTTATGCCTGACTGACTCGTGAAGTCGTGAGCTTAGTTAGGCCATCCGCTCTCTGCAAATTAATTCAGAGTAACTGTTTCTTTGACTGACTATGTTGCTCCTGAATCTTGGCAGACATGGGTGCGGCCTTTGCAGCTGCATCCGGTGGTCGCAACCACAGCGAGGCCAGCGGCACTGGAGAGGAAACAGCTCCATGAGAGCTCGACTGCTGGAGGATCAGGGTGGTATGTTGGATTGGAGGACAAGAAATACTCGGCCGCAGCCCAGGCTGAGAATACATAATAACTAGTAGAATAAATAACGCCATACCATCCTTCCTTCATAGTAGCTTGTTATGACTGAATGTCCTGCCACTGAGAACCTTTGCTGTCCTGGTTATATATGAACTTGAGCACGTGCTTGCCGTTATATATATGATCAATCAATGATAAAGAGCTTTGCACGTATGCATGTCTTGGCTTATTACTCATGTGTTTATCTGTTGTGTCAGTTCACGTAATTTGCTCAAGTCAGGCCCTATTTATCCCGCACCTCCATAGGATTGCTGGAGATACGTTTTTCTTTCTTTTTCCCAAAGGGACTGTAAATACGTCTGGAGAAAAAAGAGATCCAAATAAGTTAACGAGAAAATAACAACAACAACATAAATACGTCTGGGCACTGGCACTCTTCCTCTCACGTGTTATCTTTTCTTTCTTTCTTTGGGACTAGTTCTCTTGCCGATGTTGTTACGGTCTTGCAGTAAAAAGATGAACCCATCTCTCAGTCCCACAATAAAAGACGTTTTTGTAAACTGTTTTTTACGGACCGTATTACTAGATGCATGGCTTCCTCCGTCACTTTGTAGCAGAAAGTAGTATGATTTATTCATCTAGCAATAGAACAGTCTTTCCTTACGAATTCGACAACGTAAACCCGATACAAGCAAATATGTGAGGTTCGCGGTAACCTCCGAGAAATCTAAATTGGTCTATACACAAGAAGAGAGCACTTCTTTCGCCCGCCTCACTATCTTCTCCCCCGAGGCCCAAGCCCTTACAATGACCGTGAACCTCCCTCGAGTCCTTTCGTGATACAGCTTTTTTTTTTTTTTTTGAGACAACGTGATACAGCTTTCAGCACATCCAGAGTCCATCCATCCAGGCACCCCAAGTCTTTGCTCGCAGCTCTGAATCTTCTTCTACTTATGCATCTTCTTCTTCCTGCCCTTGTGCCACGCCACAGTATCTACATCCACACTTTATAAACGCTGCTATACTTCGCCGCCTCCCTTATTTAATTAATTATATATTTCTTCCATTCTTTTATGCTTCATTTCACATTTTTTCGCTTTTGGTTTATTTTATCAAATACTTATTGAATATTTTTAAGTGTACATTAAAAAATTAATACAAAAAATACTTACACTTTTTAGATACATGTCAGCATTTTTTGTGCACCAGAAATGCGTGTTGAATATTTTTGTAATATACAATGAAAAATTTGAAATACACATTGTTATTTTTAACTACATGGTAAATCTTGTAGAAAAAAATAGAGGAACGACATTTTAAAACACACTATAACCATTTTTAAATACACAATGGACTTTTTATTTACTGTGACAAATTTTTTCCAAATGCATGATAAGCATTTGTTCTAACAGTATGAATATTTAAAACACACGATAACAATTTGAAAAACACGATTCACACTTTTAACATACAGTATGAACATTTTACTACACAAAATTAACATTTTTTAGAAATACATAATGAACATCGTATATATATCTAAGTAAGTGTGAAAGCACAAGTGCTCCTTAGGTGGTTTTGGTAATTAATGTCAACATATCTCTTGTTGGACTAACACCTTTAACTAGTATGTTTCAGATAAATTCAACAATGAATTCTGGCCATGGATTCCTTGCAAGCTATGATTAGTTGGGCGGTTCAAAACAATCTGTTATCAAGCTTGGGCCTCAACCCCAAGGTCCCAAGAGCCTCCTTCTTTGCGGATGATGCTATCCTCTTTTTCAAGCCTTGCCCAAGTGATCTACAGGTGATCTCAGCCATTCTCAGGCTTTTTGGTGAAGCTTCAGGCCTCCGTATCAACTTGCAGAAGAGCACGGTCACTTGCATCAGGAGTGACGACGATACCCCTGCTTCGGTGGCCCAACACTTGGATGTCAGCCCAAGCCTTTTCCGATACAGTACTGGGCTCCCGCTGTCTATTTATCGCTTATGACGGCAAGATATTTGGCCACTCATTGACAAATTTTCAAATAAGATGAAGGGTGGAAACCAAAGTTAATGGCACCCTCTGGGCGTTTGACTCTCACTCATTCAGTTCTCATGGCCATGCCTATACATTTCCTTTCGGTTATGCCGTTGCGGCATGGGCGCCAAGGTTATTAATGAGAAGATGCCGGGCTTCTTATGGAAGGGCGACGCTGATATTAATGGGGTCACCGCCTCTTACCATGGTCAAGGGTGTGCATGCCCAAGGAATGTGGTGGATTGGGTATACCGAATCTTAAATGGTTGGGGTACGCCCTTCACTGTCGTTGGCCTTGCTTAACATGGGAAGATGACGAGCGACCATGGAGCACGCTACCGAAGAGAGGAGAAAGAGGTTATGGCCTTGTTCAATTCAGCTACTACGGTACAGGTAGGGGACGGACGAGGGCCAGATTATGGACCGACAAGTGGCTGCCCGGTGGGTGTTCCATTCAGAGACGGCTCCAGCCCTATTCTCTTTGTCAAGGACAGGGGGCTCGTTGAGAGATGCTATTGATAATCGGAGCTGGATAAGGGAGATTTCGGGAGGCATTTCAGCCCAGGCCATGGCTCAATATCTTAAGATCTGGGACGTTGTGGAAGGTACCGTTCTTGCTGTGCAGGTCCCAGATAGATTGGTATGGAAGTGGACGAGGGATCGATGCTTCTCGGTCAGCAGTGCTTATGGCATGTTCTTCGCTGCGAATATACGTTTTGCCTGTCATAAACCAATTTGGAGGTCCAAAGCCCCACCAAGATGCAAGTTCTTCATGTGGCTGGTCATTCATAAGCGTTGTTTGACAGCGGACAATTTGGAGCGAAGGGGCTGGCCATCAAATGGAACATGCCCGCTGTGTCTTTCCACACACGAAGATTGCTCACACCTATTTTTAGGTTGTAGTTATTCACAGCAGGTGTGGTCCGGGTTCAGGAACTGGACGCGGGTGACTTTTCCAATCCCCGATGACAGATTTGGTAGCTCCGAGAACTGGTGGATCAACGCGCGGAGAGACATTCCCAAGGCAGCCCGACGGAACTTCGACACGATGACCATCCTGATCCACTGGCGAATTTGGAAGGAAAGAAACGCCATGAATTTTCAGCAGGTGGCTAGCAGCGAGGACAGGGTGCTGGAACTCATCCAGGAAGATATCGCTGTTTGGCGATCGGCTGGTTGTGTAGACGACTTCGGCTAATATGTTGCATGTTCCTTTCTTTTGTAGCCTGCCTATGCCTTCAGCCGGGCCTTTTTCTCTTCTTGTCTTGAGCTTAGGCTCGGTTGGCTGTCAGTTCTAGATCGCCTAGAAGGTCAGCCTGGATGTACTCTTTCCTTTCTATCTAATTTAAGATCGGCCAACGGCCCTTCGAAAAAAAGAAGTGGCATGGACTAAAGGATGTGGAACCCCTTCTAGATGCTAAAGACAAAGGATTGACTCAAACTTCAAGTACAAGACTCTACATTTTATATTTTAGTGATCCAATATCACATTGAGTCTATAGGAAAAGCCAATACTATCAAGGAGGGATGAGGTGTTGCTTATGGCTTACTTGCTCAAAATGCTTAGTGATATGCTCCAAAGCCCTCAACTACTTTCTCACATCCACATATGACCTAAACCAAAAGTCAAACTCGGCCCTACTGATTCTTTCTATCTGGTGCCACCGAGTTCAGATGTCATAGCCACTGTCACAAACCCTAGGCAAATCGGTCTCACCGATAGGGATCTCGGTCTCACCGAGATGGGGTTGTAATCTCTCTATGTATATCCATTACCAAAATCGGTCTAACCGAATTTGAGTAATCGGTACTACCGAGATTACAACGCAAACTCTCTGGTTAGCTTGTTACCAAAATCGGTCACACTGAGTTTGTGTAATCAGTCTCACCGAGTTTGCCTGACCAACTCTCTGGTTAGCTTATTGCCAAAATCGGTCCCACTGAGTTTGTGTAATCGGTCTCACCGAGATTACGTTATGCCCTAACCCTAACCATATCGGTCCTACCGAGTTGCATGTCGGTCCCACCGGAAATCATAACGGTCACTAGATTTGCTGAATCGGTCCGACCGAGTTTAACAATTTGGTGCCACCGAGATTGGTAAATTGTGTGTAACGGTTAGATTTTGCGTGGAGGCTATATATACCCCTCCACCTCCTCTTCATTCATGGAAAGAGCCATCAGAACGAACCTACACTTCCAATACACATTTTCTGAGAGAGAACCACCTACACTTGTGTTGAGGCCAAGATATTCCATTCCTACCATATGAATCTTGATCTCTAGCCTTCCCCAAGTTGTTTTCCACTCAAATCTTCTTTCCACCAAATCCAAATCCTATGAGAGAGAGTTGAGTGTTGGGGAGACTATCATTTGAAGCACAAGAGCAAGGAGTTCGTCATCAACACATCATTTGTTACTTCTTGGAGAGTGGTGTCTCCTAGATTGGCTAGGTGTCACTTGGGAGCCTCCGACAAGATTGTGGAGTTGAACCAAGGAGTTTGTAAGGGCAAGGAGATCGCCTACTTCGTGAAGATCTACCGCTAGTGAGGCAAGTCCTTCGTGGGCGACGGCCATGGTGGGATAGACAAGGTTGCTTCTTCGTGGACCCTTCATGGGTGGAGCCCTCCGTGGACTCAGCAGAACTGCTACCCTTCGTGGGTTGAAGTCTCCATCAACGTGGATGTATGATAGCACCACCTATCGGAACCACGACAAAAACATCCGTGTCTCCAATTGCGTTTGAATCCTCCAAACCCTTCCCTTTACATTCTTGCAAGTTGCATGCTTTACTTTCCGCTGCTCATATACTCTTTGCATGCTTGCTTGATATGTATTGTGTTTGTTATACTTGTGCCAAAACTCCACTTTAACATAAAGAAGTTAAAAACTGCAACTTTTGATACTTAGTGTCTAATCACCCCCCCCCCCTCTAGACACCTCTTCTCGATCATTTCAAAATGATCTCATTTAAATGCACATGCAACAAATCTATGTTTCAATTTTCACCACATGCAAACCCTCCACATCACCAAGCGAGCATGCAACCATTTCTCGTTCCACTTTACACTACATGCAAGTCATCTACATTACAATTTTTATGTTTTATTGTTTCAGCAATAAATAATTGTATTTGAATGTCACAAGGCAATATAACATGCATCCACCCTCCATTTACCTCTAGATTTTCTACCATCACATGATGAGAATGTGGTGCGGTATTATTCTTTTATATTCTAATTTTATTTTGATAATTTAATTACTATAAATTTCAGTAACAACATGTGGGGCAATATCTTGTTTTTGGAACATGTGATGAACATATTTGTTTACTGTCACAAAAATTTTGAAATACGCGATAAACAATTTCTCAATACACGATGAACATTTTTTTAAACACAAGATGGATATTTTTGAAATAAACAATAAAATATATTTAACATAGGATGAACATTTTTTAAAAATATACATCTTTTTAAAAAAATCAGTAAAATAAAAGTATTTTGCCCAATATTTTTTAGAGTGAATTTTAAGAATTGGGAAAAAAATGGGAACGGACATTTCAAACAAATCAAAAGAGAGAGAAAATAAGAATGCGTGCGTGATCATGCAAGTGACCAACGTGTTGCACCGTTGTTACACCAAGGCATAAGTTCTTTTTACACCTATGACATTCCAGTGTTACTCATGTGTTTAAGGAAAATCACGCTCTGGCCCCCGCGTCGCTCTTCCTGGGCGACACGGGCGGCGGCACCGTCCTCCCGCCTAACCTTCCCTCTCCTCCTGCCTTTCCCTCCCGCCGTCGCCAGAGGACGTCGCCGGCGAAGCTAATGCGGCTGACGGCGGCGGTGGAGCCCCTGCTTGTGGCTGATCTTCCCGAACTCAGAGGACACGAAGAGATCGAATCGATCCATGATTGCCACTCAAAGCCAGATTTGCTCGTACACAGGTACGTCTACTCGGCTAGACGTGCATGTGTTCCCACGCAAGAAATCAATCAAGCTGTCTATGTGCTTGGTTGAGGCTAGACGTGCATGTGTTCCCATGCAAGAAATCAACGGCGACGGATTCAAGCGGTGCTTCATGGCTGTTGGTGGCTGCCAAGCCGGCTATGGTGTCGTCAGCGGCCAGATCTTGCCACTTGTACGTCTCCGCGCTTCTCCGGCTGTAAATTGGGTGGCACGGGCTCCCTCTCATGCTGGGATGCAAAGCTGTCGCTGGTATGGCTGCTATGTCTAGACTTGATGCGCTGCTGGGGTCCGTCTCGCCCCGGCAGCGGCCTCGATGTGGATTGCAGTGACCACCGAGACTTTAGCGGTGAGATGCAAACTATAGACGTCGGCTTGACGCAGAGGAATGGTGGTGCAGCGGCGACTGACATCGTATGTAGCTGCTGGGATCGTGAAAAAGTGGTGGTGACAGCACTTGAGTGAATTGATAATGGTGCTACTCGAGCACCTGGTCTCGAGCTCCGGGGTGAAAGCCTAGGCGACCCGAGTTGGTCATGCCTAGCAATGACGATGTTTTTACATCGTTACCTTATTGAAGGCATTGCTCGGATATGCTTGGACTACTTCTTCAGGGTGAAAACCTAGATTCTGGTCTTGAGTGGTTGGATCCGGTGACGGCGGCTATTGAGCGTCGCTCCCTTTTTGAAGGCGTTGCCGTTGAAGAACTTTGTCGCTCGTGTGGTGTCATGAAATGGTTAGTGCGAATATGGTCATTGATGTAGTTTGCCAATTGTGGATCTGATCTCTTTGATGTCTTTTTTTCGCCTAGGCATAGCTTTGGTCTTATATGACTTTGCTATTTGGTGGCGTGTTTTTGTGTGCGTGTGTTGGTGTTGGCTGTGTGCATCCTAGATATGCAGAGGCCGGGTGTTCTTATTGTGTTTGTATCTTCTTGATGCTTCATTATGAGCCAATAAAATTCACCCTTTGTCGAAAAAAATAAAATGAGAAGACCTTGCACAAGAGATGGTCTCAATTACCAACTGGATTTCAAAGAAGACGCCGCTCAGCAAAGACAAGAACGAGATTGCATCTACCAATACGGTGTAATGTTGGAGTAGTACAAAACTGGCAGATAGCGACCTTGTCTGCAGGGGTTTAACGCCGTCGCTCAGCTCATTTCAGTGAACCACATCGATGCATCAGTGATCATTCCATACTGAAACCGGAAATCACATGTAACGCGCAGGCTAGATTATAAGTAGTACGTATGAAGCAGAATATTATATGACGTACGTACCCATCGATGCGTCCAAGACATTTTGTCCCTCAACCTGCTCTTAGGATGCGTCTGTCGTCTGTGGAATACTGCTAAAATGTGCACTGATCTAAAACTTATCATTCCTGAGCTGTTCTTCAGTTACGCGTCTACTTCATCCTTCCTTCATACTGATCAACTTGCGGTCCTGAATGCCCTGCCACTGAGAACGTTTACGGTCCTGGTATGACGATGATACGATCAATTGTTTCAAAAAACGATGATACGATCAATCAATGAGAAAGACCTGGCTTCTTAGTCATGTGTTCATCTCTTGTGTCAGTTCACGCTATTTGCTTTACTCAGGCCCTATTTTATCCCGCGCGCACGTCCATAGGATCGCTGGAGGTACCTTTTTCCTTTCTTTTTCGAAACGGGGATGGAGATCCAAACAAGCTGATGAGAAAATAACAGCAGCAGCATAACACCATCGATGGCTCGCCGGCACTGGGCACTAGTTCACTTGTTGACGTTGTAAAACGTAGAGTTTTGGGAACTGCTCGACACCCTAAACGGGGTGTGGCTATCTCATTATATAGGAGTACCAAAGGGTATAATACAATTATATATGTGTACAAGGGGTCCACGTATATGTATACAGTCTAACACCCTCCCGTATAAAGTAAGTTAAGATTGTGCCTACAGCCTACAAACTGTGGTTGTGGAAGAGGCTTCGTGAAGATGTCAGCAAGTTGATCCTTTGATGAGATGAACTTGATACTGAGAAGCTTCTGTGCAACACGTTCTCGAACAAAATGATAGTCCACCTCAATGTGTTTCGTCCGAGCATGAAATACCGGATTAGATGAGAGATAGGTAGCGCCAATGTTGTCACACCAAAGCACTGGAGAACGAGCAGGAGGAACTCTCAATTCTCTCAACAAGGATTGAACCCATATGATCTCAGCAGTTGCATCAGCGACCGCTTTGTACTCAGCTTCAGTACTGCTGCGAGAAACTGTAGCCTGCTTACGAGCATTCCAGCGATCAAATTAGGCCCAAGGAACACTGCATATCCCCCCGTGGATCGCCTGTCATCAGGACACCAGACCCAATCTGCATCGGAAAAGGCTGAGATCTCATAAGATGGTGCAGGCTGAAGGAGTAACCCATAAGAGGCTGTGAAACAGATATAACGCAGAATGCGTTTCACAGCTGACCAATGAGATGTCCTGGGCGCATGAAGATACTGACAGACACGGTTGACTGCATAAGAGACATCTGGTCTGGTGATAGTAAGATACTGCAGACCACCAACAAGACTACGATACTCAGTAGCATTATCCGGTGAAAGAAGGTCTCCGTCCAGGGCAGACAACCGATCAGTAGCAGACATCGGAGTGGTCACATGTTTACACTTCAGCATGCCAGCACGGCGCAATAGATCCTGAGAATACTTCTTCTGAGTAAGTGTCAACCCAGCAGAAGAGCGTGAGACCTCCAGCCCAAGGAAAAAATGCAGAGAACCTAAGTCCTTGACAGCAAAATCACCACTCAAAGCAGCCACAAGACGATCAGCAGTAGCAGCAGAGGAACTGATGAGGATGATATCATCAACATAAACCAGGAGATACATTGTAACCTCAGGACGCTGAAGAAGGAACAAGGATGTGTCGGCCGTGGAGGGAAGAAACCCAAGAGCTCGAAGAACAGAGCCAAGGCGTGCATGCCATGCACGGGGAGCCTGTTTAAGTCCATATAGCGCCTTATCAAGACGACAAAGATGATGAGGACGTGCAGGATCAACAAAACCAGGCGGCTGACGCATATAAACCTCTTCCTCCAGAACACCATGCAGGAAAGCATTCTACACATCAAGCTGACGAAGAGACCATCCGCGGGTAACAGCCAGAGACAGCAGCAGACGAATGGTAGTAGGCTTGATAACTGGACTGAAAGTGTGTTCATAGTCAAGACCGTACCTCTGCTTGAAACCCTTAGCAACAAGCCGTGCTTTGTAGCGTTCAATAGAACCATCAGCATGTCTCTTGACTTTAAAAACCCACTTGGAATCAATAATGTTAACATCAGGTGTTGGAGGAACAAGATGCCAAGTGTCATTCTGAAGCAGAGCCTGAAACTCCTGCTCCATCGCAGCCCGCCAGTGAGGGGTCCCCAGTGCAGCTTGAAAATGGCGAGGCTCAGCAGTGGGATCTGCAGCAATATGAGCCACGCAAGCGGCAAGCCATGCGGTGGCCCCATCAGTGCGTTTCTTAGGCCACGCGATAGTCCCATCAGTGCGTTGTTTCGGCTGAAAAACCCCTGTCTGACTGCGCGTGCGAGGACGAAGGACAGCAGCAGCCGGTTGTGGCGACGTGACTGGGCTCGGCACAGGTGGCGAGGCATCAGCCGACGGGCTAGTACCCAGGCCGTCGTCAGGACCACCTGGCTCCAGAGGGAGCAGCGACGTCGGGCCAGGTGTGGCCGGCCGAGCCAGCCCAGGTGACGGAGAAGGCCCATCGACTGGGCTGGGGGTTGCGGCAGACGGCCCAGCCAGGCCAGGCACGAGCGACGCCTGCGAGGCGGGCGAGGACGACTCCCGCGAGGTGGGCGAGAGCGGCGCCTGCGAGTCGGGCGAGGGCGAGAGCAGCACCCGCGGGTCGGGTGAGGACGAGGGCAGCACCCGCGGGGCGGCTGAGGACGAGGGCAGCAACCGCGGGGCGGCTGCACCCGTTATGCATGTCCCATGCAGATCCATGTCCCGCTCCGGATCATCATCTGGCACCTGTTCATCAAGAAGCTCAAGACGAGCACCACGGCCAATACCTGCAGCATGATTAGGAAGCAACGCAGGAGCATTTGCAGCATCCACAAATTGATCAGGCACAGGTACGGAAGAGTGGACAGGTGGCATAGGAGTTTCAGAGTTATTCGGAAGTGCATGAAAGGGGAAGACATTCTCATCAAAAACGACGTCACGAGAAATGTAGACGCGGTTGGTGGGAACGTGTAGGCATTTGTACCCTTTGTGAAGGGAACTATACCCAAGAAAAACACACTTTTTAGACCGAAACTCTAACTTACGTTTGTTGTATGGACGCAAATGAGGCCAACATGCACACCCAAACACTTTGAGGAAAGTGTAATCTGGGATCTCGTTGAGCAAGAGTTCAAGGGGAGTTTTCATATTCAGAAGTCGTGAAGGCAGCCTGTTTATCAAGAAACAAGCGGTGGAGAAGGCATCACTCCAAAACCGAAACGGAACGGAGGCATGAGCTAGCAAAGTAAGGCCAGTTTCTACAAGATGACGATGCTTACGTTCGGCGGTGCCATTCTGTTGATGTGTATGAGGACAAGACACACGGTGCGAGATCCCAAGCTTGTTGAAAAAAGTGTTGAGGTTGTGATACTCACCACCCCAGTCGGATTGGACATGAATAATTTTCTGCTTAAGGAGACGCTCAACATGTGTTTGAAACTGAATAAAAACATCAAACACATCAGATTTTTTCTTAATAAGGTAAAGCCAAGTAAACCGACTATAAGCATCAATGAAGCTGACATAATAATTATGGCCACTAACGGATGTTTGGGCATGACCCCATACATCAGAGAACACAAGCTCAAGAGGATAGTTCACAACACGACTCGACTCTGAAAACGGAAGTTGGTGACTCTTGCCCTGCTGACAGGCATCACAAATGGTTCCAGCAGTTTTATTGGACACAACTGGTAGTTCATGACGATGTAGCACATGACGGACTATAGGAGCAGCAGGGTGACCCAGGCGTGCATGCCAATGTGTAGATGACACACGAACGCCGCTGAACGCCTGAGGGGAGGACTGCATAGGAGATGTAGACGGCACGTCAAGTGCATATAAGCCGTGGCGAAGACGACCGCTAAGCAGAACGGCCCTCGTGTCCCGATCCTTGATAAAGAAACGAAAAGGGTGAAACTCAGCAAGGACATTATTATCACGGGTAAGTTGAGGAATAGACAACAAACTACGTGTAGCAGTGGGAACACGAAGGACATTGGAAAGATGCAGTTTGCGAAAGTTATGTGTAAGGAGTGAGGCCTGACCAACATGAGAGATGTGCATACCTGCTCCATTGGCTGTGTGCACCTGATCATGACCGCGATATGGTTCCTTGGTGGAAAGCTTGGCCATCTCGTTGGTGAGGTGGTTCGTGGCCCCCGTGTCCATATACCACGTAGGATCGATGGAGTAGGACGGGGTGCGCCCATGATCATGACTTGTCATCGCAGCAGCCTGTTTTTCATTCCCCTTGCCATTATTGCCTAGGCCGAGGAAGTCTTGCTTGTAGCGCCGGTGGCACCGGGAGGCGATGTGACGCTCAAGGGCAGCAAGCCACCGGACGAGTGCCGCCAGTGATGGAGGGCGGGGCAGCGCGAGCCTGCGAGGACGAGGACGAGGCCGCCGGTTTCCCGCCCGGGGATGATGACGGCTTCCGCAGCTTACCACGGGATGCGGCGTTGGCAGATATGAAGCTCGGGGAGCCACGGCGCGCTTTGATGCGCTGCTCACGGCCCAGAAGACGTGCATATAGCTCTCGTGGCGGAAGTGGCGCCTCACGACCATGAATATTCTCGACGAGATTGTCATAATCATCATCAAGACCATTGAGCACGTGGGTGCTGAACTCCTCATCTCCAAGGGGCTGACCAATTGAGGCCAATGTATCCGCAAGACCCGACATCTTGTTAAAGTACTCGGTGATAGAGAGACCCTCAAGTTTAGTCTTCCCCAACTCGGTGCGTATGGCATGAGCACGCGCCGTAGACTGCGAGGCGAAGTTGCTGTGAAGTGCCGACCAAGCATCTCGGGATGTCGCGGCGAAGATGACCAGCGACGACACGCTCGGAGTGAGCGATGACTGGATAGCGGAGAGAATCGCCTGATCCTGAGCCACCCACACGCGGTACGCCGGATGATACGGCGGTGGGCACGGGATGGAGCCATTGACATACCCCTCCAGCTAGCGGCTGCGAAGAAGGGGTAGCACCTGAGCTCGCCAGGACAAATAATTATCCGGCGTAAGTTTCACCGGAAGGAGGTGTGAGAAGTAAAACGGCGCCGGCGCGGTCATGTGATCCACAGGAGGCTGTGCCGGTGGCGCGTAGCAGCCCATCATCGGATCCATCTCCGGGTTGGGGGGGAGCGCCAGGTGCGCACCCGTGTATGGTGACGCCGAGTATGCGCCTGCAGGGGCGGGGCCATGGCCCGAGCCAGCCGGGGCTCCGGGCAGAACAGGGGGCGCAGACCCTTGAGGCAGCGGGGGCAGCTGCACCCCGTAGGCCGATGGGTGTGGCGCCCCAACGTCGTAGGTTGGCGGCTAGACGGACGATGGCAAGGGCGCGGCGCCGAGTGTCGAGGCAGGGCGCCGAACCAGGGGGCGCCATACGACGGAGGCAGGGCGCCGAGGGGTGAGGCAGGGGCGCCATACACAGGCGCAGGCCCGCGGACCCCCGGCGACCCAGCGGCGAAGGCCGCGGAAGACCCACCAGATGGGATCGGCGGAGGCAGGTCACCGGTCCCGCTTGACCCGTGAGGAAGGGCCGCGGGTGGCTGCCGCCAGGTCGTAGCCAAGGGGCGGGAGTCCATGATGGGTGACGAAGAAGCAAGCGCCTGGGCCGACGCGGCGTTAGCGATGGTAGCGGCCGAGGGATCAGCGGTGGCAGGGGCCGATGCGGCGGCGGCGGCGCGAGGGGCAGCGGAAGACATATCGAAAACCCTAGTCTGATACCATGTAAAACGTAGAGTTTGGGAAACTGCTCGACACCCTAAACGGGGTATGGCTATCTCATTATATAGGAGTACCAAAAGGTATAATACAATTACATATGTGTACAAGGAGTCCACGTATATGTATACAGTCTAACAGACGTTGTTACGGTCTTGCAGTAAAACATGAACCCGTCTATTACATGGTACTCCCTTCGTATCGAAATATAAGACATTTTTGACACCACGATACTACTTAGATGCATGACTTCCCCCATCACTTTGTAGCAGAGGAAGTATGATTTATTCATCATCTAGCAATGGAACAGTCTTTCCTTACAAATTCTACAACGTAAACCCGATACGAGCAAATATGCGAGGTTCGCGGTAACCTCCGAGAAATCTAAATTGGTCTATACACAAGAAGAGAGCACTTCTTTCGCCCGCCTCGCTATCTTCTCCCCGGAGGCCCAAGCCCTTACGATGACCATGAACCTCCCCTGAATCCTTTCGTGATACAGCTTTCAGCACATCCAGAGTCCATCCAGGCGCCCAATCTACTTATGCATCTTCTTCTTCTTCCTGCGCTTGTGCCACACCACAATATCTACATCCACACTGTCTAAACGCCGCTATACTTCGCTGCATCCCTCCTTGCCTCTGAACCTCCGCAGCCCGTACCGGCACGACGCGATGGCGTCCGTGATGGTCAGGAACACGCTCTCCTCCCCGATGGTGTCCTTGATGTACCCCGACACCACCAGCTTCTCCGTCACCTGCAGCCTGGGATTCGCCAGAGCTATCTGAAGATCGCCAAGAGCACGACATCAGCAAAATTCTGAAACTAGACATTCAGAGTTGCTACTTAGCAGTAACTTGTAGTGTTGGGTTTTTTGTTTAGTTACCATGATCCCCTTCCGGTCCAGGCCCTTGTGAACTTCTCCTAGCATCCCGATCCCGGTGTTGTCGATTGAAGTCACGCCTGCGGTGTTCAGACATGTCAAGTTAATGATCGACGACGTCCCAAGAAATATAGATGAAATGGGAGGGTTAAATGTTAATTACCACCAAGATCAAGAACCAGGCATTCCAAGTCCTGCCCGTGTCCCTTGCAAATGTGCTCCTCGTCTTCAACCCATCTCAAAATCCTACAAGGCACCGTGGTAGTAAGTATAACATCTCAATTACGCGATATGATCATAAACCTAAAGGCGTCGTCGTGCTCTGCTCACCTCTCTCGCAAGTAGCCCGCGTTGACGAAATATATGGGAGAGCCCAGCTGCAAGACGAGGATGTTGGGGACGCTCTTGGCATGCGGGTACTGCTTTACGTCCCGGAAGACCTCGGTCCCCGTTATGTTTCCGAGCTTGACGGTTGCCGGCCTAGCCACGTACAGCAGTGCCCTGAGCACAGACAAGCCGACCTGCAAATGCGACGTTTGCACATCAATCAATCGATCGACGTTGTGCTGGGAAACACGGTCACCACGGCACTGGCTGAAAAAAATGGCGATGATGATCAGGGTAGAAAGCAGCATGAGGTTCTTACTGATGCGCTAAGGCCTATGACCATGGTGAAGAAGACGACGCCCACGAAAGCGACCATGCAGATGCAGAAGTCGAACTTGTCGACCCTGTAGAGGCGGATGAACTCCTTGACCTTGATCAGCCCGATCATGGCGACCACGATGATGGAGGAGAGGGCCACCAGCGGGGTGTACTTGAACAGAGGGGCCAGGAACAGCAGCACCAGCAATATGCACACCGACATCACCACGTTGGACATGGGCGTCTTGCACCCGGCGTCGAAGTTGACCGCCGACTTGGAGAAGGGCCCTGGAACGCACAACAAACGCCGCCTTGTCATTCACAGGCAAGACATGTCGCTCTCTTGTCTCTGAAGAGAATCTGCAGTGCAGAGGCTGCTGGCAGGTTTAATCCTAAGTAGTAGTACGTACCTGTGGTGAGGTAACAGGAGGTGAAAGAACCGACGATGTTCATCATGCCGAACGCGATCATCTCCTTGTTACCGTCGATCTGTTCGTTCTTGATCATGGCCAAACTTCTTCCCACGGCTATTCCTTCCTGAAAATGATCAACGTGTATATACATATATATAAGTCGATGATAAACGCTTGGCTCGGCGGAAAGATTGGAGAATTCGTCATGGCTAGACGTACTGCGAGAGCTAGGATCCCAGACAAGAGCCCTGCTTTCACAACTACCCCTACGTGCTTGCCGTTGAACCTCAACTGTGAAATGGAGATAGGATTGATCCCTTTCTTGAGGTCACCAACCTGTTGCACGCAGCGAGCAAAGACATGGTGTAGTTAGGCAGGCAGAAACTGAATTAGATCTTGGCTTCCAGGTCTTAACAGCACATATGAAAGTAGGTGAATGGAGGGCGACGACTTACGATTGGGATGCCGTGCTCATCGCCGTGGACAAGGAAATCAAAGACGCCTCCGATGACGACAACCATGAACGGCGCAATGGCCGACACCCAGAATAAATGTGGCATTTTCTTTTTCTGAATTTTTGCAAGTCAGAAGGAAAAAAAATGGAGGAAATCAGCAGTGGATTAGGGTAGCATATACTGCTCTTGACTAGATTCGAGTATCGTCCAAGTAAAATCCCCACTTACCAGATGCTTACTGGAGAACAAGAACAAGATGAAGCATACGCCGAGAATTGCACTCTGCCATCTCCACTAGCAAAAAGAAAACAAAAACAAAGAGGAGACAGATGGTTCAGTTGAGAATCACATGGCTGGTGCAGTTGCCATCAGAGATCGTTTGTTTCAAAAGCAACAACGTGGCACTTCTACACGTCGACTTCTCATGTGCACAAATGGGCGTAGAACATGGTCATAGGCCTGTCCAAAACGAGCACGCCGCTTCCTAGGCAGAAGCTAATATGCTTGTTTGTTTCCCTAAAGAAAATCAAATTTGTTTGCTTGTTCGTACGTTACTTACACTTGAATTAAAACAGTATATGGGTGTGTGCATCGTGATGATGCAGAGGCCGGGGATTATCCTATTTTTCTATCTAAAAAAGAAATTCATACGTTCACAGTTATTCCTACATGGGAGAAGTTCTTTTTTCTTGCTATACAGGGTTATTCCTCGGAGAAGTTCCAGGGGCGGTTACAGCAACTTCCTTGCGATATGCTAGCGCAGTCACGCCTTTCTAGTTAGTACTAAGGATGCAATCAGGGGGGGACGAGATTGCTGTTTTAGTATAATAAAGTGGAGGTCTGAACTTCAAAAAAAAAAAAGTTAGTACTAGGGTGCGCGGCTGCATGCTACTTGTGGTAGTTGGCACATTCACGAAACGGGGGCGCTAAAAATGGAACAGAAACTACCGGACCAGAAAAAACCTGGAAAATTGAAAGTGAGCTCACCTCGTGTCTGTATTTGAAGATGGAGCCTACGACGGAGATGAGGTCGGTCTTGGAGGTGAAGTGCTTCATCCCCAGAAGCCCCTTGAGCTGCTGCATTATGATGATCATCGCCGTGCCGCCCATGAACCCCGTGATCGTCGACCGCGACAGGAAATCCACTATCAGCCCTAATCTTCACCCCCCCCAAACTCTCCAGAGTCAGTTAGTTAAAGACGATCGTCATGGCGGGCTGACTGATGATTTGGTAGCGCGTAGCGTATAAGGGGTATACCTGAAGACGCCTAGGGCGGTCTGGAAGATGCCGGTGAAGAAGGCGGCGGTGTAGAAGAGGTGCAGGTAGAGCTCCGGGTTGTCCTCGGGCGACACCTCGTCCTCGATGATGGACGCCAGCAGCAGGGACGCCGCCGCCACCGTGCCCACCGCCAGGTTGTTGGAGCTCCCGAACACCGCGTACAGCAGCGGCGGCACGAAGCTGGAATCTATAAAGAAAACACCGATGGATCGAGTACAAATTAATCGGCGCGCATGCAACGCAACCGTATACGTACGTCCAAATCTCAACCGTGCGTGACGAGCGAAGCGATCCGAGAAGAACGTACAGAGGCCGATGATGGGCGGGAGGTTGGCGAGGCGCGCGTAGCTGATGCCCTGCGGGATGGCGAGGCTGGCGATGGTGATGCCGGCGAGGAGGTCGAACTTGAACTTGTCGATGCCGTACTGGGGCACCCACTCCAGCGCCGGCACGAAGTACTTGAGCGCGCCCCACGCCCGCTCCTTGGGCGGCAGCGCGCCGAACCCGCGGAACGGGTCGTCCGGGAAGAAGGTCTCGGCGAGACCCGACCGCAGCGCCTCCGAGAAGGGCCGCCGCGCCGACAGGTTCACGCCGCCGCCCTGGTGCATCACGTGGCGGTCGTCGTCGCCGGACGCCGTCCCCATGTCACGACTGTGTTGTCACTACGTGCCCAGACCCAGATCGCGGACGGCCTTGGGAGCGAAGCAGAGTGAGTCGCCAATGGGACGGCGGTGGAGAGAGAGAGGTAAACCAGAGGGTGGGCGCGGTCCAGTCGGAACTGTTCCTGCTCGGTGTGTGGCTGATCTCCTCTCTCGCCTAATTATGGGTTGTGTTAGCGGCGGGGCAGAGCAGGCCAAGACGAAGACGGAGCGAGTGTGTGTGGGTTATGCGGAGGGGACGGGTGCGTGTGCGCGCGCCCCTGCCCTGTTTGTACGTGCGCCGGGTCAGTTGTGCGCCGATCGGGCGCGCGCATGGCGGTTTATATAGACGGTGCGAGGCGCTCGACGACGGGGAGAGATAGGAGGGAACCGATCGACGACGTGGGGCGCGCGCGGCGGTTTTGGAGGTGGTGCCGTGGATCGATATGCATGCGTGACGCGACTGCTGATGCTCAACTGCCCGCTTGCTGACGGGAGGTTACTGTGGCGCCCGCCTGCATGCACCACAGGATCTGAGTGTACGTGCGCGAGTTAACTTTGCGACCTGGACGAGGATTAGGCGAAATTGTCCTGATGCGTTAGCGACGGCACAGGAAAGTTGTGGCTGGAAAAGAGTTTACTCTCTCGCATGCAATTAGGATCGAATTGTACAAGTAACTGTGCAAAAGCGACCGGGATGTTTCCGCATGTGCGCACGTACCAGGTTTACCATGGATGCACGGATCTTATTCGTTTTGGGTTAACCAAAATGTGGCGATTGATCAAGTAATCAAGTAGTAATGCCTATCCTTAGCCACTGTCCGTAACTTAACCAGAACTATTCTCTGGCCATGACCCATTAATTGTCGACGCTATGTAGTAGTAACATAGAAAACCTAAGCGTGTATAAGGGCTTCATAAGAGCATCTTCGATTATACCGTATTAAGAAAAAGGCAGTTGGTCTTGATGGATTTACTATAGTTCTATCAAGCATGTTGGCCTTTTATCAAGAAGGATGTTATGGCTTGCTTTTTTGAATTCCACGAAGGGAAGCTGGACTTCAGTAGAATTATTGTTGATGCGATAACACTGATGTCTTAGGGGGACGATGCTGATACTATCCACCAATTTAGACCCATATGTTCACTACTTGTTTCTTTTTAATCTTTCCAAAAGCTATGATTATGAGGGTCTTTCCTTATATGAATAAGCTGACATCTCCTTGTCCAAATGCCTTCATAAAAGGGATAAACATCATCGATGGTGTGATGTCTTTGCATAAAGTTTTGCATGAGTCTAGGAGGAAGAAACAACAAGAGGTTGTACTAAAATTGGATATTGAAAAGGCATGTGATAAAGTGAACCCGTAGTTCCTCTTTCATATCTTGGAGGAGAGAGAACTTAATGAAGCCTCGATGAAATGGTTTTAGGCAGTTCTGAAGGGTAGGACCCTGAAATTGAATGTAAAGATCAACAATATATTGGGAAGGAATTTCTGAAGTTTAAAGGGTGTGAGGCAAGGTGATATAGTTTCACATTTCTAGTTCAATATAGCTACTTGTTGAACGAAGGGAGTTTCCGCATGTGTGTGCGCATGTACCAGGTTTACGATGGATGCACAAACCTTTTTTGCTTTGGGTTAACCAAATGTGGCAACTGATGTAATAATAAAGTAATGCCTACCCTTAGCCATTGTTCATAACTTAACCAGATTTTTTTTACCATAACCCATTAACTCTAGATGTTATGAAACATATGGAACTTAAGCCATAGTCCTTTAGATTTGAGCTCAACTGGTTGAAGGGAGATGATTTCTTTCGCAAAGTATTTAAAATCTGCTCTAAACCTGTGAAGGCAAGGGATTGCTTCGATGTTCCAGATTAAGCTTAAAACTAAGCTGATATCTCATAGGATGGGGTGGGGGAGTGGGATTTAAGAGGAGATGTTTTGAAGAACAAGGCTGATTTTACTTAGGAACTACAGGATTTGAAGGAGATACAACCTTTAAACAATCATCCAAAACTTGAAAACTTCATTCACACAAAACTTAACAAAACTCGTGATATAAGCTAGTATAATAAAATAAATCATCCACTCATGTACTGTCAAGACAAGATTCATAATTATTCCCAAATGATGTCTACTATATCCTATCATTTCCATAATTTATATTCCCAATATAAGCCATGGAAACTTTAAAACAAGTAAATAATGAAAAGAAAACAGAATCTGTAAAAAAATAGAACAATACATAAAGATCTAATTAGTTAGAATACTTCTGTGACTCCAAAAAATCTGAAAAGGTTGGAAAATGAAGACAATTAACAAATCAGTACTGTGCAAAAATTTCAGCAATTGATCACATTCTAGTATAGAATGAAAATTCAAACACTGAACGCAAAAGTTTCTGTTTCTGCATAGAACCTAATAAACGAGCATTTGCAACATCCCAAAGGTCTAACTTGACACCAAAAAAAGATACAAAACCATTACTACGGTAGCAATAATCATGTTGATACACATTTTTTTAAAAAATAAGATAAATATTGGATTGCCTCCCAACAAATGCTATTGTTTAATGCCCACTAGCTAGGCATAATTCAATCTATGAGGTTTTATCATCTTTTAGAGATGGATCATATGTGGCTCTCATGATAGATTCATAAGTAGGTTTGATTTTCTTTCTAGGAGAATCTTTCATACCTTTATTTAGAGGAAATTGGAACCACATATTGCCTTCCTTCATGTCGATAATTGCACCTATAGTTCTCAAAAAGGGTCTCCCAAGTATAATAGGACATGCGGGATTACATTCAATATTTAGAATAATAAATTTACGAGCATATTATTTTGAATACAAATTATAAGAACATCATTTATTCTACCCATAGACTTTTTAACCGTGGAATCCGCAAGGTGCAAATTTAAAGAACATTCACTCCTATTGTCAAAACCGAGAACATCATATAATGCTTAGAGCATAGCTGATACGCTAGCTCCTAAGTCATATAAAGCATTGCATTCAAAATTACTAATTTTAACTTTAATAGTAGGCTCCTACTCATCATGCAAGTTTATAGGGATGGAAACCTCAAGCTCAAGTGTTTCCTCATTATCTTTAGTAAGGGCTTCTACGACATGTTTAATAAAAACCTTGTTTTGATCATAAGCGTTGGGTGAATTAATCATCTTTAGCATCAAGGTTATCACCCTCCTAACAATATGGACGCCTTCTAACTAATGTTGACTCTTATCTAGTCCCATCATTATCAACTTTAATGTTTCTAAATAATGATTCAATAGTAGATACACCGATAGTTTTAATATCTTCATCATTATTATCAAGATAACGCAATTCAACCTGTGTTCCTCTCGTTCTCATCTAGCTCTAAGCATATCAATCATTCTTCTATTATAATCAATGGAGAATTTACTAGCTTTCAATGATTCATGCATTTCATCCTTATTTGGTGGCAAAATTTTAATTTTAAGTATATCCACATCACGAACAAGTCTATCCATATATCTAGACGTAGCATCAAAGTTACTCAATTTCTTTTCTACCATGGTATTGAAAGCCTTTTGGGTATTAATAAAATCTTTAATAGTTTTCTCAAGTCCAGAGTGCTTTGTGTCAAGCTTTGGAAGAAGAAGAGGACGGATATTGGCACAAGAGATTCAGTGAGAAGTAGATGTTGAAAGGTGATAATTATATAGTTACTCTCACTAGATTGTTAATGGTGGGGAAAAGAGGAAAAACTACATGTTATCTCTGAAGGAGGGTGATGGTGTCATCCAGGGGACTACTGATCTATTGCAACACACAACAACTCATTATAAAACACTATTTAGTCATGCAAAGGTTTTTAATACAAGCCGGGGAGTGATGTGTGGTGTGACGTGGAAAAACTTTCTGAGAATGATACGAGAGACCTTTGTATACCTTTTAAGGAGGAGGAAATATAATATGTCATTGATAGCATGGAGAAAAAAAGGCAGTTGGTCTTGATGGATTTACTATAGTTCTATCGAGCATGCTGGCCTTTTATCAAGAAGGATGTTATAGCTTGCTTTTTTGAATTCCACGAAGGGAAGCTGGACTTCAGTAGAATTATTTCTGGTGCGATAACACAGATGTCTTAGGGGGATGATGCTGATACTATCCACCAATTTAGACCCATATGTTCGCTACTTGTTTCTTTTTAATATTTCCAAAAGTTGTGATTATGAGGGTCTCTCCTTATATGAATAAGCTGAAATCTCCTTGTAAAAATGCATTCATAAAAGGGATAAACATCATCTATGGTGTGATGTCTTTGCATAAAATTTTGCATGAGTCTAGGAGGAAGAAACAACAAGTGGTTGTACTAAAATTGGATTCTGAAAAGGCATATGATAAAGTGAGCCCATAGTTCCTCTTTCATAGCTTGGAGGAGAGAGAACTTAATGAAGCCTCGATGAAGTGGTTTTAAGCAGTTATGAAGGGTAGGACCCTAATATTGAATGTAAAGATCAACGATGCATTGGGAAGGAATTTCTGGAGTTTAAAGGGTGTGAGGCAAGGTGATATAGTTTCACATTTCTAGTTCAATATAGCTACTTGTTGAACGAAGGTAGTTTCCGCATGTGCGTAAGCATGTACCAGGTTTACGATGGATGCACAAACCTTTTTTGTTTTGGGTTAACCAAATGTGGCAACTGATGTGATAATAAAGTAATGCCTACCCTTAGCCATTGTTCATAACTTAACCAGTTTTTACCATAACCCATTAACTCTAGATGTTATGAAACATATGGAACCTAAAGCCAACGTCCTTTAGATTTGAACTCAACTTGCTCAAGGGAGATGATTTCTTTGGCAAAGTATTTAAAATCTGCTCTAAACCTATGAAGGCAAGGGATTGCTTCGATGTTCTAGATTAAGCTTAAAACTAAGCAGATATCTCGTAGGATGGGGTGGGGCAGGGGGATTTAAGAGGACATGTTTTGAAGAACAAGGCTGGTTTTACTAAGGAACTACAGGATTTGAAGGACGTACAACCTTTAAACAATCATCCAAAACTTGAAAACTTCATTCACATAAAACTTAACAGAACTCGTGAGATAAGTTAGTATAATAAAAATAAATCATCCACTCATGTACTGTCAAGACAAGATTCAGAATTATTCCCAAATGATGTCTATTCTATCCTATCATTTCCATAATTTATATTCCCCAACATAAGCCATGGAAACTTTAAAACAAGTAAACAAGGAAAAGTAAACAAAATCTGTCAAAAACAAAACAGTATGTAAAGATCTAATTAATTAGAATACTTCTGTTACTCCAAAAAATCTGGAAAGTTTGGAAAATGTAGACAATTAACAAATCAGTATTGTGCAAAAATTTCAGCAATTGATCTCATTCCAGTATAGAATGAAAATTCAAACACTGATCGCAAAAGTTTCTGTTTCTGCACAGAACCTAATAAACAAGCATTTGCAACATCCCAAAGGTCTAACTTGACACAAAAATAAAATAAAAGATACAAAACCATCACTACGGTAGCAATAATCATGTTGATACACAGTTTTTAAAAAATAAGATAACTATTGGATTGCCTCCCAACAAACGCTATTGTTTAATGCCCTGTAGCTAGTTCTAATGCAATCTATCAAGTTTTATCATCTTTCAGAGATGGATCATATGTGTCTCTCATGATAGATTCATAAGTAGGTTTGATTTTCTTTCTAGGAAAATGTTTCATACATTTCTTTAGAGGAAATTGGAACCACATATTGCCTTCCTTCATTTCGATAATTGCACCTATAGTTCTCAAAAAGGGTCTCCCAAGTATAATTGGACATGCGGGATTACATTCAATATCCAGAATAATAATATCTACGAGCACATTATTTTTAATAGAAATTATAAGAACATCATTTATTCTACCTATAGGCTTTTTAACCGTGGAATTTGCAAGGTGCAGATTTAAAGAACATTCACTCATATTATCAAAACTGAGAACATCAGATAATGCTTAGGGCATAATTGATACACTAGCTCCTAAGTCACATAAAGCATTGCATGCAAAATTACTAATTTTAACTTTAATAGTAGATTCCACTCATCATGCAACTTTCTAGGGATGGAAACCTCAAGCTCAAGTTTTTCCTCATTATATTTAATAAGGGCTTCTACGATATGTTTAATAAAAACCTTGTTTTAATCATAAGCATTGGTGAATTAATCATCTTTAGCATCAAGATTATCACCCTCCTAACAATATGGACGCCTTCTAACTAAAGTTAACTCTTCTCTAGTCCCATCATTATCAACTTTAATGTTTATAAATAATGATTCAATAGTAGATACACCAATAGTTTTAATATCTTCATCATTATTATCAAGATGACGCAATTCAGCCTCTGTTCCTCTCGTTCTCATCTAGCTCTAAGCATATCAATCATTCTTCTATTATAATCAATGGAGACTTTACTAGCTTTCAATGATTCATGCATTTCATCCTTATTTGCTGGGAAAATTTTAATTTTAAGTATATCCACATCACGAACAAGTCTAGCCATATTTCTAGACATAGCATCAAAGTTTCTCAATTTCTCTTCTACCATGTTTTTGAAAGCCTTTTCACAATTAATAAAATCTTTAATAGTTTTCTCAAGTTCGGTGGTTATCCTATTATTATTATGATCATTATTATTATTATTATTATTATTATTATCTTTATTATTATCATTATTATTATTATAAGAATTACCATTGGAATTGTCATAATTATCGAGGGATTACCGGGATACGGTCTAGGATTATTATTAAAGTTCCCTCTATAAGCATTATTATTAAAATTAATCCTTGAAATAAAATTCACATCAGTACTATCCTTATTTTGCTCAATAAATGTAGATAAAGGTACATAATGAATAAAAATTAGCTCAAAGTAAAATTACCGATGGTTGTTAGAAGAAAGAGGGCATCCCCAAGCTTAGTTGCTTGGTACTCCTTGAATATTACCTTGGGGTGCCATGGGCATACCCAAGCTTAGGCTCTTTTCACTCCTTATTCCTTCATCCATCGTGATCTCACCAAAAACTTGAAAACTTCAATCACACAAAACTTAACAAAAACCTTCGTGAGATCCGTTGCTATAATAAAGCAAACCACCACTTTAAGTACTGTTGCAAACCAATTCGTATTTTATTATTGTGTTATATCTATTGTGTTCTAATTTAGCATGGCTTATACCCCCCTGATATAGTCCATAGATTCATCAAAATAAGCACACAATGCAACGAAAACAGAATCTGTCAAAAATAGAACAATCAGTAGTAATCTGGATGTTGACCCTACTTCTGTAACTCCTAAAATTCTTTAAAAAATTGAACACATAGGGAATTTGTATATCAATTTTGTGTAAAACATTCAAAATTTTATCGCGCTCATGTGATTTTTAAAAATTCTGCTACTGGATGCAAAAGTTTTTGTTTTCCAACAAGATCAAATCAACTATCACCCAACATGATCCTAAAGTCTTTACTTGGCACACACACTAATTAAAACATAAAAATACAATCATAATAGTAGCCTAATTGTGCAAACACTCAAGAACGGAAGGAAAAAGAGAAAAATAAATTTTATTCATTGGGTTGCCTCCCAACAAGCGTTATTGTTTTATGCCCTTAGCTAGGCATAATGCATAGATTCAAGTATTGTCATCTTTGGTTTTTGCAACCTTTATAAGTGTTTTCTCAAATCTGAAAGGCTCTTTACGTTTCCCAACATTCTCAGGAAATGAAGCCATCTTGAGATCTAAAATATCCAACCGCTTATTACGAAAGGTAATCAAAGTATTCATGCGATTTAGGTTTCAACTAATATTTTTGAGAGGTTCATTAGATTTTTGCAAAACAACCAAATTTTTCTGTATATCACCCAGTTTTTCTAACATTTGAATCCCTTCTTGAGTAAAAGTAAATCCCTTAGGTGGTGGTGGAACTCCCAATATTCCATCTATTATTTCATAAGCAGCATTAGCATCGATCTCAATAAAATTGCCTTTAGCGGCAAAATCCAAAAGTTGTTTATGATGCAAGGTCAAACCTACATAAAAATTACGAAGCAAATTTGTTGCATCCCCTTTCATATTGCAAATACGGCAAGATTCCAATAACCTATACCAAGCATCTTTTAAATTTTCTCCTTGTTTCTGTTTGAAGTATAGAACTTCAAAATCCGGTGTCAAAGGAGGGGTAGTTGTACTAGACATAATGATGAGGCAAGCAAGCAAACAAGAGATCTAACGAGAAAAGGCAAACAAAAGAAGAAGGCAAATAAAAATGCAAATTCTTTTGTGTTTTTCTGATGTAAATGGCAAATAAAGTAAATTGCAAGGGGGATATGAAAATGAGAGGTAAATGGCGAATAAAGTAAATTGCAAGGGGATGAGATTTCAGATTGGGTACCTGATAGATCTGGACTTGATCCACCCCGGCAAAGGCGCCAAAAATTATTCCTCATTGCTTGTATCTGCGTTGGTTTTTTCCCCAAGAGGAGAGGATGATGCAGCACAACAACGGTAAGTATTTCCCTCAGTTATGAAACCAAGGTATCAATCCAGTAGGAGGATCCACCAAACCATGTAAGCAGTACATTCACACAAATAACAAAAATCTGCAACCCAACGCGTAAGAGGGGTTGCCAATCCCTCCTCGGTACTGAGATAGATTAAATTGTATGGGATTGGATAAATAGATGTAACAAAAACAAAAAATAAAATAAGTAAAGAAAAAGTGAAGCTAGGTATTTTTGTATTTTTGGATTAATAGATTTGAAAACTGTATGATAGAAAATAGACCCGGGGCCGTAGATTTCACTAGAGGCTTCTCTCGAGAAAATAGCATACGGTGGGTAAACAAATTACTGTTGGGAATTTGATAGAAGAGCAAATAATTATGACGATATCCAAGGCAATGATCATTTATATACGCATCACGTCCAAGATTAGTAGTCTGAAATGATTTTGCATCTACTACTATTACTCCACACACCGACAGCTATCCAGCATGCATCTAGTGTATTAAGTTCATGAAGAAACGGAGTAATGCAATAAGAACGATGACATGATGTAGATAAGATCTATTCATGTAGGAATAGACCCCATCTTTTTATCCTTAATGGAAACAATACATGCGTGTCATGTCTCCTTCTGTTACAGAGATTGAGCACCGCAAGATCAAACCCATCACAAAGCACCTCTTCCCATGGCAAGATAAATCAATCTAGTTGGCCAGACCAAACAAAAGTTTTGGAGAAGAAATACGAGGCTATAACAATCATGCATAAGAGAGTTCAACAAAGACTCAAATAATATTCATAAATAGATCTGATCATAAACTTGCAATTCATCGGATCCCAACAAACACACCGCAAAAAAGAGTTACATCAAATGATCTCCAAGAACATCGAGGAGAACATTGTATGAAGATCAAAAAGGAAGAAACAATCTAGCTACCGCATACGAACGTGTAGGTATGTGGTGAACTACTCACGCATCATCGGAGGGGCAAGGGTGAGGATGAAGAACCCCTCCGTGATTGTTGACCCCTCCGACAAGGTGCGAGAAAAGGCCTCTAGATTGGATCTCGTGGTTCTGAAATTTGCGGCGGTGGAAACTCTGATCTCTTGACTCCCCAAGGGTTTCTGGAATAATTGGGTATTTATAGAGCTGAGAGGTGGTGGAAAAGACTCCCGTGGTCGTGGGCCCCACTACCCACCAGGGCGGGCCCTGGTGCCTAGTGAGCCCCACGGGCCTCCTCTGGTGCACCTCCTTGGCCTCCTGAGTGTCTTCTGGGCAGAAAAAAATCTCCAAAAGTTTTGCTGCATTTGGACTTCGTTTGATATGGATATTTTGCGAAGTAAAAAACTAGCAAAAAATAGCAACTGACACAGGGCACTATGTCAATAGGTTAGTCCGAAAAAATGATATAAAGTTGCTATAAAATGAATATAAAACATCCAAGATTGATAATATAACAGCATGGAACAATCTAGAATTATAGATACGTTGGAGATGTATCAGCGCCGGATCACCACCTATGCCATGCTCACTCCGAAGCAAAGGGTGCAGCTGCTGGAGTAGATCCTGGCAAGGCGGGTTGCTCGTTTCACCACTATCTTCCTCCGGATTCACTGGAGCCATCAGAGGATGGGGAGGAGTAGGAGCAGGAGGAGGAAGAGTAGGCGGGGGAGAAGGAGGAGGGGGAGCAGCTGCCGGAAGCGGAGCCCATGGAGGACGAGGAGGAGGGGCAGCAAAAGATGGAAGCAGAGCCCCTGGAGGAGGAGGAGGAGGCGGCAGGGCTAGAGGAGGAGGCTTTGCCGGCTACGGGCTTCGCCATGGCAGACGCGGAGGTGGAGTACGAGGCTGCGCAAGCGATGGAGATGGTGGAGTAGAGCGCCATCCTTGAGCCCATCCAGAACGAGGCCGACGTCGAGGCCTGCCGATGGTTCATCCGGCAAGAACAAATGGCGATGGAGGCACTATTCGCCAAACTAGACGCCGAGGAGAAAGGGGAGGAGGTGTCGGAGCCTCCGCAGACATAGGAGTTTCTGCACTTGCCCGTCTACCCGGCGCTGGGCACGGAGATCATCGAGATCTCCCATGATGAGAAGTTTTACCTATGTACGTAGTACGTAGTCTTTTATTTGCATATGTATTATGTATTTGAGGTATGAAGTTTATGTTTTATGATTGTGGAGGACTTTTTTGGTGTGGTGTCCGGTCACGGTCCGCAGATGCATCCAAACACATCTGCGAATGTTTGGAGGTCGATTTTTGGGTATTGCGGTTGTAGATGCTCTTAGCACTTTAAAATGAAGAAGACGTGGCATGCATGAATGCTAGCACATTCACTTGTTTTACTTCTCGTCACCCGCATCACTAGTTGGTTAAGGGCATTTCTAACCGATCCCTTATCTGGCCGTAAGGGAGTTAATTTGACTTTTTTCTCCTCTAAACCGCACCTAGCCGATCCCTTATAACGATTAGCGGAGTAATTTTTTTACAACATCCCCATTCTTCTCCTTATATTTACTCCGGCTTGCGGCAGCTGAGTAGAACTTGCCCACTCTCTCTTCCTCTCCTCCGCCCCCTCTTCTCCCACTCGCCTTGCCGCCGACACGTCCACTCCCCTGATCCATTGTCCAATGGCCGGATGCGGTGGCCGTCGGTCCCCTCCACCGATCCGCAGCGCGGATCCGCGCCGCCTCGCACCGCGGGTCATCGTCCGTGGCCGCTTCCTCGAGCCACCGCCGCTCAGCCGATCTGCCCGCCGCCATGCCCCTCCTCCCATTTGAGGACTTCCCGGAGCTCCCTCCGCCGCGACCCCCGACATGGACCTACCTCGGCGTTCTACAGCGGTCGTGGGGGACATGGGTGGTAGAAATCACCGACCGCGAGACCCACAAGCGGAAGTGGGTCGGCTCGTTCCACACGTCCAAACTCGCAGCCATGGAATACGACCGGTGATAGGTCCAATTCCACAGTCGCGACGCAAGGCTCAACTTCCCCTTCGGGACGGCTCCGGTCCACCTCGTCCCCCCCCCCCCGGATCCGAGGGTGGTGAGCGCTCGAATGGCGCGGGAGGACCGAGAGGCGAGGGAGTGTGATACGAGTCAAGAGGCTCAACCACTCGATCTACTCCCAATTCATCAGATTACAGGCACAGATTGTATCTAGGGTTTCTAAGCAAGAAGGGGATCAGGGAGGAGAGCCTGGAGGTGGGAGGAGGGATACATCGCCCAACGGTGCTGTTTGGTTCAGTGATCCAACGATGATCCAACACAACACACTTGCTGCACTTATGTAGCTCACTGGGTCCACTCTGGGCCCTGGACGCGCGTATTGGGCCTGGTGCTTCTCCTGGGTCGATCGTGCTGGGTTGGGCCTTGCTCCAGGCTAGTCACGGCAGTAGTTCTCGTGACATTCCCCCCCTTTAACCTGGCTTGTCCCCAAGCCAAAGCTCGAGGGAACCGCGAGCGGAGCGGTACTTCATCTTCCCAGGTTGCCAAGGAGATCGGAAACCCCGATCAATGGACCAGCACCTGAGGCACTTGGCCGCAGCCACGCTGGAGAGAGCGAAGCTGCAGAATCGCCTCGGGAACTTGAAGTGGAAGTAGATCCTCATCCAGCACAGGAAGCTCGGGCATCACCGGTGTTGATGGAGGAATAACAGCTCTGAGTTGCGATACATGTATGACCGGATGAATTTTTGCTTGTTCCGGCAGCTTCAAGCGATATGCCACCTCGCCCACTCGTCCAATGACCTGAAACGGACCAAAATAGCGAAAGGACAGTTTATGATTAGCCCGTGCCGCCACCGATGATTGGGCGTATGGTTGAAGCTTGAGGTACACCCAGTACCCAACATTGAACACGTGATCAGATCGCTTCCTGTCTGCTTTGCTCTTCATGACTTGTCGTGCTAGATGTAGGTGCTGCTTCAGTGAGGCCATGATAGCAGCTCTGTCTTTGGTCCATGCCGCTAGATCAGTAATTGAATCCTCAGCCACATTGGCGATGCCAAAGAAACGGGGCTTGTGGCCATATAGCACCTCAAACGGAGAAGACTTCAAGGTGGAATGATAAGAGGTGTTATACCAAAACTCCGCAAGCGCTAGCCATTCCGCCCACTTGCTGGGACAGTTGTGAACAAAGCATCGGAGGTACAACTCCATGCACTGATTGACTCTCTCGGTGGTGCCGTCTGTTTGCGGATTCCGAGCAGAAGAGATGTTGAGGGTTGTGTGGGTCAAACGACAGAGTTCCTTCCATACCCTGCTAGTGAAGATTCGATCCCGGTCTGACACCATCTTGTCTGGAGGCCCGTGCAGTTTGAATACATTATCCATGTATGCCTTCGCCACTTGTAAAGTGATACGTCTCCAACGTATCTGTAATTTTCTATTGTTCCATGCTATATTATATTCTGTTTTGGACATTAATGGGCTTTAATATACACTTTATATTATTTTTGGGACTAACCTATTAACCGGAGGCCCAGCCCAGAATTGCTGTTTTTTTGCCTATTTCAGAGTTTCGCAGAAAAAGAATATCAAACGAAGTTCAAACGGAATGAAACCTTCGGGAACATGATTTTCGGAACGAACATGATCCAGAGGACTTGGACCCTACGTCAAGACATCAACCAGGAGGGCACAAGGTAGGGGGGCGCGCCTACCCCCCTGGGCGCGCCCTCCACCCTCGTGGGCCCCATGTTGCTCCACCGACATACTTCTTCCTCCTATATATACCTACGTATCCCCAAACTACCAGATACGGAGCAAAAAACCTAATTCCACCGCCGCAACCTTCTCTAGCCGTGAGATCCCATCTTGGGGCCTTTTCCGGAGCTCCGCCGGAGAGGGCATCGATCACGGAGGGCTTCTACATCAACACTATAGCCTCTCCGATGATGTGCGAGTAGTTTACCTCAGACCTTGGGGTCCATAGTTATTAGCTAGATGGCATCTTCTTTCTTTTTGGATCTCAATACAATGTTCTCCCCCTCTCTTGTGGAGATCTATTCAATGTAATCTTCTTTTGCGGTGTGTTTGTTGAGACCGATGAATTGTGGGTTTATGATCAAGTTTATCTATGAACAATATTTGAATCTTCTCTGAATTCTTTTATGTATGATTGGTTATCTTTGCAAGTCTCTTCGAATTATCAGTTTGGTTTGGCCTACTAGATTGATCTTTCTTGCAATGGGAGAAGTGCTTAGCTTTGGGTTCAATCTTGCGGTGTCCTTTCCCGAAGTGATGAGGGGCAGCAAGGCACGTATTGTATTGTTGCCATCGAGGATAACAAGATGGGGTTTATATCATATTGCATGAGTTTATCCCTCTACATCATGTCATCTTACTTATAGCGTTACTCTATTCTTATGAACTTAATACTCTAGATGCATGCTGGATAGCGGTCGATGTGTGGAGTAATAGTAGTAGATGCAGGCAGGAGTCGGTCCACTTGTCTCGCACGTGATGCCTATATACATGATCATACCTAGATATTCTCATAACTATGCTCAATTCTGTCAATTGCTCAACAGTAATTTGTTCACCCACTGTTGGGGATATAACTATTTGTGTAAGCCGCCCAGGAGGGGCCGGGTTACGCAAGGTAGATTCACCAGAAAGAAGCCCAAGACCAAGCATGAAGATGGCGGTTCAATAAAGGGCCTAAGGCCCACAAGCGACTTAAAGCCTGTTGTAATAAACCGCCACAATGGCATGACTTGTATCATAAGGTAGATTTAACTAGTCACCGAGCCGGACACTGTTTATAAGCCGGCCGGGACTCTGTAAGCCGTAGGGCATCAACCCATGTATATAAGGGGACGACCTACAGCGGCTTAGGGGCAAGAAACAACTCATCGAGAGCCGGGCATAGCGTATCTCGCTCCCTGGTCATCGAAACATCAAGCAATACCAACCCAACTAGACGTAGGCTTTCCTTCACCGCAAGGGGCCGAACTAGTATAAAACCTCTCGTGTCCTTTGTCCCGATTAACCCCTTTAAGCTTCCGAGTTGCGATGGCTCCACGACTAAGTCCTTGCAAGAGGACATCTGCCGTGACAATTCCACGACAGTTGGCACCCACCGTGGGGCCAGCGCCTGATGGTTGAGTTCTTGAAGGGCAGCTTTGAAGGGTCGGTGTCAAAACCGGCGGATCTCGGGTAGGGGTCCCGAACTGTGCGTCTAGGCGGATGGTAACAGGAGACAAGGGACACGATGTTTTACCCAGGTTGGGCCCTCTCGATGGAGGTAATACCCTACTCCTGCTTGATTAATATTGATGATATGGGTAGTACAAGAGTAGATCTACCACGAGATCGAGAGGCTAAACCCTAGAAGCTAGCCTATGGTATGATTGTTGTTAGTCCTATGGACTAAAACCCTTCGGTTTATATAGACACCGAATAGGGTTAGGGTTACAGAGTCGGTTACAATGGTAGGAAATCTACATATCCGTATCGTAAAGCTTGCCTTCCACGCCAAGGAAAGTCCTATCCGGACAAGGGACGAAGTCTTCAATCTTGTATCTTCATAGTCCGAGTCCGGCCAAAGGTGATAGTTCGGCTATCCGGACACCCCTAATCCAGGACTCCTCGGTAGCCCTGAACCAGGCTTCAATGACGAGCGAGTCCGGCGCATATTGTCTTGACATTGCAAGGCGGGTTCCTCCTCGAATACTTCATAGAAGATTTTGAACACAAGGATAGTGTCGGCTCTGCAAAACAAGTTCCACATACCACCGTAGAGAATAACCTTTTGCACAGATCTGCGGCGTATTCAGCGGCGTGACATCACACCACGGCCAGGCCTTTATTGAATCGTTTTTCTTGTTCCACCTCAGGTAGCGTTTAGCGGCGGTTTCCTTGGCACGTCTTATCAAAGCGTAGATCGTGCCCCTTATTCAGGATTCTCATCAATACGGACGTGGGTAACCCAACCGTGCCCGTTAGCACGCCTCCTCTATCGGCGAGTCCCAATCGACCACGGGGAGGCTCTTGGTATTCAACCTCTTTATAATGAGACCAAGGCCCTCTTCTTTTTCCACCCTCCATCGAATTAGCCTCGCGCTTGAGTTCTAACACCCAAAGCTTCAGATTTAGGCGCTTGGACCTTGACGATGTCGGCTCCGACCAGCTCGGCCGATGGATGTCTTCTTCCGTCACGAAGAAGATGTGCTAAAGCTGCGAGCGCTAGGTATCTAACGGGCGAGATTTCGCATAGGCTGCTGCTCGGGGCAGGTCATTCCCACTCCGAGCCCGGCGAGGCGTGGTGTTCGTGTCTCACTTCCTTGAGGTTTAGGCTTCCCGGCGGATCCCTTTGTGCGAGGGCTCATGTTTTATTATGGGCTGGATTTCCATGACTTGAATCCGAGTCCATCCTCCATATCTCGTCATTCATTGTCATATGTGAAGCCTTCCTCCATATTACCCCTCACTTTGGATTGTGGCTCAAGACCTTCAAGGTGGAGCGAAGATGATCGAGGGCAACAAGCGAGTCTTGGAGGGCGGTCATAAGCAAGTGTCTGATGCTCCGTGGCCGAGGCTCTTTTCAAGAGGAGCTTGGTTTGTGGCAGCAGGGAGTGGTTTTATATCACCGCTCCTAGGGGCACCAAATGGGTGGCGCCACCGCCTTCCTCAGTCCACCACAGCGGCTGGCATCATGGGTCAACCGGGGCTCGGCTGGGGGCCGTCCAAGGGCGTTCCTCATTGCGGGGCCGTGTTGAGACCTCCAAGAAAGAGATCAATCTGGTCGTGGCGGCGCAGGTTATGCTGATTGGCGCCTACGCCTGCAAGCGTCGCCCCCTCCGTGCATGGGAGTTTAATCCGGAGGGACCACGAGCTCTCCAACATTTTATGGGCGCGGCGCCCAAGGAGATGTACAAACTGTTCTTGGATCACAAGAGAAGTGTCCGGACTTGACCGAGGCCTTGAGTCTAAGCTGCAATCACCCGGATACTCAAGTAAGTAACCACAGTAACGGACAGGCTGTTCATTCATTTATCATATATATGCCCTTTAAGGGAGCCGTTTCTTGAACAGGAGTGGATAGCCAAGGCAAAGTTGATAAGGTGTCGGCTCCCTCCGGAGACCACGCGGATCCCATCTTGACCAAGATGTTGAAGGCGCGCCTTTTAAAGAAAGCGAAGGGGGGAGCGGGAAGCAACTGCCTCCGTGAAGGAGGCTTTCAAGGAAGAGGGATCGGGATCCTCCCTCCAAGGGAGAAGAGGACCGCTTCGAAGACCGGAAGCCAAGGCCTCAAAGCGGGAAAGAAGTCTTCGTCGAGAAAGTCCGGCGCGGGAAGTACCCCAGCCGCACTATTTCCCCAAGGGATCAGCCCTCCAATGAGCCGTAAGTAAAAAGAAGGGTCCTGTGAATAAAGAACATCCTGTATTTATTTACGAAGATAACGAAATTGTACCTTGTAGTTCGGATCTCAGCCCTTCTCGTGAGCTCGTCTTGAGGATCTTCGTCCGGAGATGATAGAGAGCGAAACGCCTCCACCTATCGCGCCTTCGTGCGGTGGGCGACCCTGAAGTGTCGTCACGGAGAGTTTCCCCGAGTCCGGCGGGGCCGGACGGTCCGGCGCCAACTGGCGTGCGGTCGGAGGAGCTGAAGGACCTGCTTTCGGGCGGCGTATATCTCGAGAAGATCACCGTGCGCTAATGGCTACGGTAATTGAAAGAATTGCATCCGCTGAGGCGGATTGCATGAAGCCGCCAAGTTCTTGTGGGGGTTTGAGTCTGAAAAAATGATGTACCTTCGGCAGTTATGCATATAGAATCGCCTGTATAGATAGTAGCCCACGAGACTCGGTATCTTGTCTGGCCCGACAGCGTGCGAGGATCATAATCTCGATACTAACATGTCGCCGTTCCTATGTAGGTGGCGGGCGTCCGGTGGCTAGCGGATGATGAATTGCCGAACTAAAGCGGCAACTTGCGAGGCGGATCACGGACATCGCTGGTCAATAAGCGGTTTGACGAGTCACAAGGTATCGACTTCTCCGCGGACACCTGGTAAGGGAGCTTGGCGCCCATGCCTTACTACTTGTATGCTTTGATCGAGCGGTGCCGCTCTTGTGGAGAGGCTGCGGCGGAACTTGCCGAGCTAAAAGCAAGCCGAAAAATAATCGCGGCGCTTTAAAAGGCGGCGAAGAGCTGAAAGCGAGCGGGCTGCTCCTTTGCCGAAGCAAAGAGAAATGGCGATTGGCCTGAAACTGAAGAATACTACCGACCGCTGCGAGGTTCTTGAAAAAAAACGTCAAGCGGAACAAGAGGACCTGAAAAAGGCCACCGCCGAATCCAAGGATGCCCGTTCCGCTATGAGAGCTGCCAAGGAGGAGCTGAGTCGGGCCGGGGATATTGCGGCTGGAAAACCGTTTACGCTGCGGAGAAATATCTGGATCCGAAGTATGCTCAGTTGGACAAGCTGTGGAGTTTGGAGGATGCTTATCTGGACTTAGCGGCGAGCGCTGCGGACGCGATTGAGCACTTCCGAGGCGAGAAGGGGCACAGAAGGGAAGAGCTATTTTGGTCGCAATTCCATAGTCGGGCGTCCTCTTCCGTTGACCGATCGGTTGGCGAATGGGCGAGCTGAATCGATTATCCGGACTTGCCATGAAGCATGTCATGACTCATTTGTGGCGAGCGGACCCGGCCGAAGAGTTATTTTGGCTTAGTGCAGCGGTTCCTTAGTGCGGTACAGCGTGTCGGCGCAATGAAGCGGTCGGCGTGTATTGAGGCGCGGATGGCTCTTGCCGTGTCAAGGCATCTTGGGCTGAGATGAAGGCCACCGATATTGCGTCCCAGATTGGACGGCGGCCGAGTACCGATCGGCGCTATTTTGAGGAAGTTCTTCGGGCGCTCGTTTAATAGAGACGCAGATGCTCGAAGGATGTTATGTTTGAATGACATGTATAATTTTATGAAACAACGTTTCAATTTAATGTAAACTTTTATACTTGTGCCTTCAAGTAGCAAACTACCTCTGTCGGCCGTTGATGTATATATGTATATAACTTTGAAAGATGGCAGTCTTGACTTCAGCCCCACGCACATAGTGCGGGGTGTTTACAAAAAAATCGCGCTTTCACATAATCAACGTCTTGGTCCTATAAAGGAGGTGGTAGCGTAGCAAACTAGGCAACGGACTATAATGCTTTATCACTTTCACTTAGCCATAGGAGTTCGATGGTGGGGCTACTATATAGCCCACAGAACACCGCACTCTCCCGAATTCGAGTGCGTATGTGCTGACGGAAAGCAGTCCTTCGTTAATGCGGAGAATTCTAAACATTCGGTGAGTCATCAGTGGTTGACCAGTCTCTCGCTATATCATGACGATCAGTTTTGGCTTTCTCTCTTGAGGTGCTCGCCCGGCGAACGGGGCACAATCGCGATAGTTCTCCACAGTGCGCGTTAGCGATAGAGCGGAGCGTAAGGCAGCAAAACACGAGCGGGCAAACCCAACATTTGACCAAAGACATGATTGAGCTGATGCATATAAGGCCTAACTTCGAGGCGCGAACACTCCCTAAGGTATTCGGTCTTTTATAAAGCGGGCGAACAATGCCCTTAGTAACAAGCCCACAGTGTCCAGTGCGTGCAAACTTCGGCGGCCCGATGCCAAAGCATGACCTCCTCCTCGGTTATAATAAGAGACCGGGGATGAGTAACAACAAGAGACAGTGAAAAAGGTTTACGCGGGTCTTAATCTGAAAAGAATCCTTACAGCGGGTCCTGCTGCGTCTGCGCTGTGTCTCCGTTGTGCCGTATCACTGGGCGGGTATATACAGCGTTCATCTGTAAAGAGAGGAACTTAGTTTGAAAAGATCGCGCTAAAATGTAATTGGAAATAAAATAGAGTATGATTCAAAAATGAGTAAAATTGAGCTTTATTGTCTCTTGTTGTACATCGTGGAGCCCTTGTAAGAAGTGCAGCGGCTAGTAAGCATCATGTTTATTTATGCGGACTCGCCTAACCGTGTCAAAGTGCAGACGACCTGCTTTAGGCGCTTTTGGCCAGCAAGGCCGTATTAGTGTGAGGCTGTTAAGGCAGTCTCACATTCTTTCCTTGAGGACACGCAGCTTCCTTTAATGAAATGATGCCTCGTGGACCGGGCATTTTAAGTTTAAGAGATGCATAATGCGGTATTGCGTTAAAGCGGTAAAGCTTGGCGTCGATAGTGCTTGATGGCTACTTTTAAATGGGGCGATGTGGAAGACCAACTTTTCCGGCGGAAGTTGTCGGGTGAGCGAACATAACTTCCAATAGTAGGGAGCCCGTACAATGGGCATATGTGCCTGGCATTATTCCTTGGAAGGAAGTGTTGCTATGGCTAATCCTGTTTGGGTTTATCCCCATGTTGCGGATTGTGTCCTGACATAGCAGGTTTAAATCACTGCCGCTGTCCATTAGGACTTGCGTAAATTGAAGACCGTCGATTATAGGTTCTAGTATCAAGGCAGTCCATCCTGCGTTCGGATACTTTCGGAGTAGTCTGATGGTGAAGGTAATTGGTTTTGACAACCGGTGTTGGGACTCATTGGGGTAGATTGTGCGGTGCGTAATTCAATGGGTGCCGCTCTGTTTTCCCCTTTTGTTACTTGAAGTAAGTTTACTGTTTTGACCTCTTGTGGGAAATTCTTTTGTTTTCGGGGCTCTGCTTGTGGTGCTCGTCATCATCCTCACTTGGTGTGTCGAGCCCCTTGTGTTCGGCGTTGAGTCTGCCGGACTGCTTGAAGACCCAACAATCTCTGTGGGTATGGTTTGCAGGCTTCCGGAATCTTGTGGATTTGGCATATCTTGTCCAAGATTTTGTTTAAGTTGGATAGCTCATCGCTATTGTCCTTAAGGGCAGTTTTTATTGTTCTGCCGTGAGCTTTTGAATCCGGCGTTGGTGCGCGCTCTTTGGACCGTTCCCTTAATCCGGCGCTGGTCCTTGCTGCGTCGTGGTTTCCCATTCCATCCCGACTTGGATGTACTTGGGTCGCTGGTGCTGCATCTTGCTAGCCAGCTATCCTCTCCAGCATAAGCGGGTCATGAGGCTTATTAGTGCGGCCATTGTTCTTGGCTTTTCTGGCCAAGGTGTCTGCGAGCCATTCGTCTCGGACGTTGTGTTTAAAAGCTGCTAAGGCTTGGCGTCCGGACGATCGACTATTTGGTTCTTTTGGTGAGGAACCTGTTCCAAATTTTCGAGCTGACTCTCGGGCTGTTGGGTTATGTGACTTAGATCGTCTGCGTCCGGAGGTCGGACATAGGTTCCACAAAATTGGCCGAAAAGCATCCTCAAGCTCTTCCCAACTACCAATGGTGTTTTCGGGAGGCTTTTAAGCCAATGCGGGCTGGCCCTTTGAGCTTGAGGGTAGGTATTTTATGGCGTGGAGATCATCTCCTCGGCCATGTGTATGTGGAGGATATAATCCTCAATCCAGACTCGAGTGCATCGTTCCGTCGTATGCCTCTATGTTTACGGGCTTGAATCCGCTGAAATTCATGATCCGGCACCTCATCGGTGAAACATAGAGGTGCTGCGCGCCCTATATTGGGTGTGCCGTGATGTTCGGATATTTGGCGTGTTGTATTGCTCGCGAACTTGTTTCCTTGGCCCGTAGATAGATCTAAGCTGGGCCATCCTTTTGGTGTGAATCCTTATGCGGATCGCGTGCGGCTTGTGTGCGGCGCCGCTTGCCGCTCTCGTTTGCCATGTGGTCGTCTATCCGACCAGCGGCCTCTTTGTTTTTTGATCGTGGGGCTCTCGGCCTCCTCATCGAATCGAGGCGATAGTTTGCGCTTTGGGTAGCTCTTTGCTTGGCGGTATGTCGCCATATTTGTCTGCGGTGTTGAGTAATTTACTCCATCTCATTGGTCGTCTTCCGCTGTTACGAGCCTCTGTTTACTGCTTTTTCAAGCTACGCGCGATGGCGAGGAGCTCTTTGTGGAGGTTCTTGATCCAATGGCGTGTCCGGCGTGAGATCGTCCGGACTGTTGTCCTTCTTGGGGGCGGGTTGTTTGTCCAAGTTGGCCTGTTAGGATGGTTGCTCAATGGCATGTTAAATGCGTCGGCGGCTCACCTGCTCTATGGCTGGAGTGCGTGTGGGGCGCTATCTTTGTCGAGGTGGGGTTTTGGCGGCGCTTACGCGCCGCTTTGACCCTTCGAGGAATTTTCTTTCGCAGCGTCTAAATCGTTCCTCGTTATCGCTTCCCTTAGGTGTGTCCACCATATATATATATAATAAGTTGAGGTGGCCATCCGATTGCCACATGGCGCTGGTTCTTAATCGTCTCGGCGTCGTCGTCCATATCGTCGATGTCCTCGGTCGAAGTCGAGCATGTCTGTTAAGTCATCGGCAGTGGCTACAAAGTGGGTGGTGGGTGGGCGTTGAATTTCTTCGTCGTCCGAATCCCAACCTTCGACCGTAGTTCGGCCAGGGCTCCCGACAAAGAGAGACTTTAATGAGTTCAGGATATCGCCAAAGGCGAGTCTTGAAAGATGTCCGTGCGGTGAACTCCATAACGGCGCCCGATCGGATTCGATTGGCGGTAGCGGGAGGTTGGTCCGGAAAGAGTCCGGCACACAGGAGTCACGAGCTTTGCAAAGGACAGGGATGGTGTTGGCTCAATCGCCGTAGAGATTTCAGCCCCGGCGGTGTCAACCAACCGTCCTCGTCGTGAAACCGGCTCCGGATTAAGGGTCGGGCGGGCACTGTGCGACCTCGAGGCCTTTGTTGGTGGCGAGCTAGATCGTACCCATCGAGACAGGTCGCGGCACGCTCGGTGTGGCTCGAATCCGTCGAAGATCAAGTCTCCGCGGACATCGGCCGTATAGTTCAAGCTTCAAATCTGACTTGATGGCGGGCGTAGCTTCGATCTGCTCCGGATGGCCTAGCGAATTGGCCCGCGATGCAAAGCCGCCCGAATCTGAAGATCTGTCCGGGAGAAAAGTCTCACCTGGACTGCGTCGTTCTTGATGATTGAAGGAGCCATCGGGCCTATAGGTGGCGACAGAGAGGAACTCTCAATGAAAGCACCAATGTCGGTGTCAAAACCGGCGGATCTCGGGTAGGGGTCCCGAGCTGTGCGTCTAGGCGGATGGTAACGAGGAGACAAGGGACACGATGTTTTACCCAGTTGGGCCCTCTCGATGGAGGTAATACCCTACTCCTGCTTGATTAATATTGATGATATGGGTAGTACAAGAGTAGATCTACCACGAGATCGGAGAGGCTAAACCCTAGAAGCTAGCCTATGGTATGATTGTTGTTAGTCCTCGGACTAAAACCCTTCGGTTTATATAGACACGAATAGGGTTAGGGTTACAGAGTCGGTTACAATGGTAGGAAATCTACATATCCGTATCGCCAAGCTTGCCTTCCACGCCAAGGAAAGTCCTATCCGGACAAGGGACGAAGTCTTCAATCTTGTATCTTCATAGTCTAGGAGTCCGGCCAACGGTGATAGTTCGGCTATCCGGACACCCCTATCGAGGACTCCTCGGAATCTTTTCATGACACCCGGAGCTGGTCCCAGCAATCCGCCCGAAGCCAACCAGTTTATGACACCCGGAGCTGGAGGGCCGGTTCAGCCCCGAGAGATGGCACCTCCTCACGGGAGTATGGCCTCGCCCCGATACATATCAAGCAACGCCCAGCATCGTAACCAGCCCGGTGGCTATAACCAGGTATAGGACCAATTGCGTCAGGAGGACGAACGGGCGGCTCAGTTAGCGGCTCAGCAGACGGCATATGAAGGTTTCCTAGAGTATCAAGCGACTTACATTGGAGCAGGAGTAGCCACTAGAACGGTGGTGTCCCTTGTGCGTGTCGGCTCTGCGGGATGTACGTCTGCCCAAGGACTTCAAGGGACCTCGAAAAGTGCCGAATTACACGGCCGACTTACAGCCAGGGGCATGGATCGAAAGTTATGAGATGGCCATGGAGTTATTGGAGGTCAGCGACGCAGCAATGGCTAAGTATTTCACCATGATGTTAGATGGAACGGCCCGGTCTTGGTTGAAAAGTTTTCCTCCCAATTCCATCAGTTCATGGGCGAGCTAAAGGCCCGTTTATCCGAACTTCAAGGACACTTGCAAGCGTCTATGTCAATTGTGGACTTGACCAATTGTAAGCAGGAGGAGGGTGAATCCACAACTCATTGGGTGCGCCGGGTCAAGGAAATAATACACTCATCTGATAAGATGGATGCCGGCTCTGCAGTACTTATGCTCCATCAGAATTGTCGCTTTGAGCCGCTGAGACAGAAGCTGGGGCGCCTTAAGCGTGATTGCAATGATATGGGTACGCTGATGGCAGCCTTGGTCAAATATGCCGATTCTGATACTACCAATGATCCCGCGTCTGAGGAGGAAAAGACAGGGAAGGGAAAGAAGAATGGCAACGGAAAGGGTCAGCAGCATAACCCGGTAAGTCATGGAGGCAACAAGCGTAAGGCGGAGGGTAACCCGGAGTTTGTGGCCAATACTAATGCACAAGGTAACAACAAGAAACGTAAGGGGAGACCACCCCCTCGATCTGGTGGCTCAGGCCCATCTCTTGAGGAGCTTCTGAATGAGCCTTGCCCAAGACACGGTACTCAGGAGAATCCCGCCACCCACTTATGGAAGGACTGCGCGATCATGAAGGCTTTCAAGAATTCCAACATGTTTGATGGCAATCACGAATCAAAGTATGCTCGGAGCAGTGGTTTTCATGGCCCGGTGGCGGTTCAAGTTCCGGCTTCGGGGAGGTCAAGGTGGCTATAATCAGCAAAGCCCGGTCAAGGGGACATCAGCAGACAGCAGACAGGTTATCGAGCCATCCAAAGCAGCTGAATGGTGGGCAATACCATGTGTTCACCACTAACTTGTGCAAACGTGACGGAAGGTTCATAAGAGGGCTGTGAATTCTGTTGAGCGGCGGTTCCCGTTACTTGAGGTGGTCGAGCAGCCCATCATATGGAGCAGGAGGATCACCCCTCCGGTTGATAACCCGGTCGATTAGCCTTGGTGGTGGCCCCAGGTTGGTGGATATAAATTCACTAAGGTACTCATGGACGGAGGAAGCAACATCAATATTCTCTATTATGAGACCTTTCGCCGCATGGGGTTGACTGATAAGGACTTGAGGACGTCCAACACTGTCTTTCATGGGGTGGTACCTGGTAAATCAGCATATCCAGTTGGCAAGATTGAGCTGGAAGTAGCCTTTGGAGATGAATATGACTCTAGGGCTGAGAAACTGACGTTTGAGGTAGTCAAAATCAGGAGCCCGTATCACGCTCTGTTTGGACGACCGGCTTATGCCAAGTTCATGGCACGACCGTGTTATGTTTATTTACAGCTCAAGATGCCGGGTTACAAGGGCACCATCACTGTGCATGGGAGTCGAAAGGTAGCCTTGGAATGCGAAGAAGGCGATGCGGCTTATGCTGAATCTGTTTGTGCTGAAGAGGAGCTGAAGTTTTATCAAACTAATGTTGACCCGGTGGATATGACCTCTTTGAAGAAGCCAACTACAGAGCAAGACTCGGCGTTGAAATTTAAGTCAGCCGCCGAGATAAAACCGGTCGACTTCACTCCAGGCGACTCTTCAAAGCAGTTCAGCAACAGCGCCAATTTGGATCCCAAATAGGAAGGCGCGCTCATCGAGTTCATCCGTGGGAACCGGGATACCTTTGCATGGAAACCTTCTGACATGCCGGGTGTCCCGAGAGAACTCGTTGAGCACACTCTTAATATTGATCCAAAGTATAAGCCGGTCAGGCAATTTCTCCGACGGTTCAATGAGGAAAGACGGAAGGCTATCGGGGAAGAGGTCGCTCGGCTCTTAGCGGCCGGGTTCATCGTGGAAGTTTTTCACCCGGAGTGGTTGGCTAACCCAGTGCTTGTGCTTAAGAAGAACAGCACCTGGAGGATGTGTGTAGATTACACGGACTTAAATAAAGCTTGTCCGGTTGATCCCTTTGCTCTACCCCGTATTGATCAAATCATTGATGCTACAGCGGGTTGCGAGCGTTTGAGTTTTCTAGATGCTTACTCTGGTTATCATCAGATCAAAATGGCGGTTAAGGACCAGGAGAAGACGACTTTCATTACTCCATTTGGAGCCTTCTGCTATGTATCTATGCCGTTTCGGCTCAAGAGTGCCCAAGCGACTTATCAGCAGTGTGTACAGAATTGTCTCCATAATCAGATTGGGCGCAATGTTCATGCTTATGTGGATGACATTATGGTGAAGTCCAGAGAGAAGGAAACCTTGATATCTGATTTAAAGGAAACCTTTGACAATCTCCGGGTCTATAAGATGATGCTTAACCCCAACAAGTGTGTATTTGGTGTACCTGCAGGCAAACTTTTGGGATTCCTGGTCTCAAACCGGGGCATTGAAGCTAACCCGGAGAAGATCAAGGCGATTACCTCTCTAGCTAAACCAGCGTGCATCAATGATGTTCAGCGACTAGCGGGTCGTGTTGCTGCTTTAAGCCGGTTCATAAGCCGGTTAGGTGAGAAGGCTCTTCCGCTGTATCAGATGATGAAGAAAATAGATACTTTTGTCTGGAGTGAGGCTGCTGATGCTGCCTTTGAAGATTTAAAGAGACAATTGCCTGAGCCGCCGGTTCTTGCGGCTCCCATTGATATAGAGTCATTGTTGTTGTATGTTGCTGCTAACTCACGAGCTGTTAGTGTTGCCATCGTGGTGGAGCGTAAGGAGGCTGGCAAGGAGCATCCGGTTCAGCGACCGGTTTATTACATCAGTGAGGTGCTCATAGAGTCCAAGCAAAGATATCTGCATTTGCAGAAACTTGTTTATGGAGTGTTCATGGCAAGCCGAAAGCTAAAGCAGATTTCCAAGGTCATCCTATAATCTGTAGAAGTTCTGCCCCTTGGGGACATCATCGAGCATGGGAAGCCACAGGACGAGTCACCAAGTGGGCCATTGAGCTTGGGCCTCACGGTTTGAAGTATATGCCACGTACAGCTATCAAGTCTCAAGCCTTGGTGGCCTTTATCAATTATTGGACGGAGTTGCAGGCACCAGAGGAGAGGCCAGATAACACGTATTGGACAATTCACTTCGATGGGTCCAGGCAGTTGGAAGGCTCGGGGGCTGGAGTCGTTTTAACTTCTCCCCGAGGTGACAAATTTTGCTATGTGCTCCGACTTCTTTCCCTGTACTAACAATGCAGCTGAATACGAGGTTTTACTCCATGGCCTCCGGATGGCCAAAGAGATGAATTTGAGCCGGGTGAGGTGCTTGGGCGATTCAGACCTCGTCGCTCAACAGGTGTCAGGCACGTGGGACTCCAAGGATCCCCTTATGGCGGCTTATCATCGTGAAGTTGATGCGGTGGCCGGGCACTTCAAAGGTTATCAAGTAGAGCACATTGATCGAAGGAAGAATGAGGCGGCTGATGCTTTAAGCCGGCTGGGGTCTCAGCGTAAGCCGGTGCTGCCTAACACCTTTCTTGACGTTTTACATAACCCTTCTGTCAGAGTGCCTATAGAGGAAGAGCTCGCGATGCTGCACCAGGCGCAGCGCAGCTGGTGGCGGCTCTCCACGCCATCCCAGATTGGACAGTCCCATATTTGACCTATATGACTCGGGGAGAGTTTCCTGAGGACGAGACCTTGGCAAGACAAATCATCAGGCGGTCCAAATCCATGACAATTGTTCATGGCGAGTTGCATCACCGCAGCGTCACTGGGGCGTTTCAACATTGTGTATCGCCTGCGGAGGGTCAGGAGATACTTCGTGAGATTCATGAAGGGGATTGCAGTCATCATGCCGGTTCAAAATCTCTGGTGGCCAAGGCTTTTCGTCATGGCTTTTATTGGCTGACGGCTCATGCTGATGCGGAGGATCTGGTCAGCAAATGTGACGGATGTCAAAAATTCTCACGACGAGCTCATATGCCGGCTCAAGAATTGAGGATGATACCAATTACTTGGCCATTTGCAGTCTGAGGGCTTGACATGGTTGGAACTTTCAAAAGGTCTAAGGATAAGAAGACACACCTATTGGTGGCAGTGGATAAATTCACCAAGTGGGTTGAAGCAGAGCCGGTCGATAAGTGTGATGCAGCCACGACGGTTCAGTTCATGAAAAAGGTGATCTTCGCTTTGGCTTTCCACACAGCATTATAATCGATAATGGTACTAATCTCTCCAAGGGTGCCATGGAAGAGTTACATCACGCGAGCACATCCGGCTTGATGTTTCGGCTGTTGCTCACCCTCAATCTAATGGTCAAGCAGAAAGAGCTAATCAAGAGATCTTGAAAGGTATCAAACCTCGGCTCTTAGTTCCCTTGCAGCGAACTCCGGGTTGTTGGGTGGAGGAGTTACCCTCTGTGCTATGGAGCATCAACACAACGCCTAACAGATCTATAGGTTATACACCTTTCTTCATGGTGTACGGAGCAGAGGCGGTTCTGCCAAGTGATATCCGGCATGATTCACCCCGGGTGGCGGCTTACATTGAGGCGGATAATTAAAAAGCTCGTCAGGATGCACTTGACATGCTGGATGAGGAGCGAGACTTGGCAATAGCCCGCTCGGCGATTTATCAGCAAGACCTGCGCCGTTATCACAGCCGCTGGGTTAGAAGCAGAACTTTTCAGGAAGGCGATCTAGTGCTCCGGCTCATCCAGGATCGATCTGATATGCACAAATTGTCCCCTCCTTGGGAAGGACCCTTTGTGATCAGCAAGAATCTCAACAACGGGTCATATTACCTCATCGATGTTCGAGAGCAGAAAGACTCACGTAAGTCGGAGGAAGAGACCCGCCGGCCGTGGAACATAGCGCATCTCCGGCCCTACTATACTTAAGCCACCGGCTTTCAGAGTATATTTCTTTTTTTAGCGATGTATATATTATATAAAGCAATAAAGCAGGACCTCCTTTCTTTCCACCCTTCAAGGTTTATGTATCTTCTTTACCAGGTGGTGGAAACAACCAACAAGGAGCGGATCATATCTGAATCCGGCTTTCCCTTTGGTCCGGCTTATGATCATATCCGAATCTAGCCATGGTCACTTGGGGGCTTCCTTTTCAAACATAGGTCGTATTCGAACCAAAGAGAACATAGCTGTCGATACCCAATTGATCGGCATACTGCCAAACCCACTTGGGGGCTTCTTGATCATATTTGAATCATAGCTTAACCCCTTTTGGGTATGACGTGGATCGTATTCGAATCAGCGTCATTAAACAACTCTAATGGTCACTTGGGGGCTTCCTGTTCAAACATAGGTCGTATTCGAACCAAAGAGAACATAGCTGTCGATACCCATTTGATCGGCATTGCCAAAGCCATTGGGGGCTATATGATCGTATCCGAATCTTAGCTTAACCCCCTTGGAACGGTTCTACTGATCATATTCGAATCAGAGGCCTTTGAAAATTAAGTTTATTTTACTCTATAAGGGTAAATAATATTAAGGGCCAGGTAAACAGTTTATGTGCCAACTTTCAGAAGTTAAGTTTAACTGTCTGCTTTTTGGGATCACATAAGCCGGTAAGATAAGCTTCAATAAGATAGCAGGTATATTATTATGCTCCTGATCATAAACCAGGTGTTTTTTATGATGTTTTGGTTCATACTCTGGGTTATTATTATTCTATATGACCCCGGGTGTGGTAAGACGCCAAAGGAATTCTGTTTTTGTTTTATACACAGGGTAAAGCAAAGAAGTTTTGGACTAATTCACATAAGCCAACAGTATACAACGATAGCGGCTTGTGACAATATTAAGCATCACAAACATGCTAGAGGCATGACAGAGGTAAGAGGTTTTTCTACCCTATTACAAGACTCCCCGAGTCTGAATAATGAAGCATCATTTTTTCAAAGACATGGCACCAGGCGGGTTACTCCTTTGGTGGGCTTGAAGATTCCGGGTTATCCTTCTCGCCTCTTAAATCGCTGTTTTGTCTGGAAGGTTGACGAGGTCCACCAATGCCGCTTAAGGCTTCAAATTCAGCTTCACCATCTATTAAACTGGCCGGGTCAACTTCAGGAGCAAAGGTATGCTTACGAGTTGGAGGGATCAGGCTGACATCATCATAATGCGGAGTTGGAATCCTCCGGTTCTCGTTGTCGTAACCCGGCTGATACTTAGTAAGATCAATATCATTGCCGATGATGGTGGCCACAGGATGTACGACTCTCACACAGGTGGTGAAGTCTGATTCATTGAATACAAAGCCGTCCTCCTTCAAGCTGGGATATCCAAGAGCAACGTCTGCCAGGTCTAGCTCTGGAAGCAATGCTTTGGCCCGGCTTAAGGCGGCTATGGCCCCGGCTCTACCAGATGCCCGCCTTAGCTCCTGAATCCGTTGGGGTAACACGGCAAGCCGTTTGAGCACATCCTGCAGGAGATAAGGAGCATCATTTGATAAAGCCACAACGGCCAAAGCACGTTGTGACCCGGTGTATAGCTCTTCCACCAGAGTGTACACCGCCTTAAGTTTGATCAACATATTTTGCTTCAGGTTTGTGCTCCTGGGGCCTGCGTTCATACATATAAGGTAAGCCGGAGATAATATTTGAAATAGTCATCAAAGAAACCATGGTGATGATCACGATTATGCATAATAACTTACCGAAGATTGTTGAGACCATTTGAGATATCTGGTGCTTTAAGCCGGACAGCTCGGCGCTTGCTTGATCGAGCTGCTTCTCTTGTCTCGGCCGGGTCACAAGTGAGGTTTTTCATCGGCCCGGACTTTCTTCTCCATCAAAATTTTCTTCAACTTCTCTTGTTCGAGACGCTGAATACAAATTTGGAGTTGGCGTTTTGAATTTCAAGTTCTTGGGCTGCCAGACGAGTCTTCAGGTCAGCAATCTCCGATTCAAATTGACTGGTGGAGGCCTGCAATTGATGCCGGATTATCTTTAAGGTTATGGTAAGATATCATTAAGTCCCAAGTACTTTGCAAGCAAAGACACTTGGCACTTGGGGGCTAATGTATGCTGAAGAAAATTCTAAATTATAATGCTGGATTAAGTATATTAAAGTCTCAAGCACTTTACAAGTAAAGATACTTGACACTTGGGGGCTAATGTGTATCGCACGTTTTAAGTTATCATATTATGACCGGGTTAAATATCTTTTCTTTTAAACCAGATGAACTAACAGTAAGCAGGTATCTAAGTCTACAACACATTTATTTATAAGCAGTAGACATGGGGGCTGGTACTGTAAGTAAGTATAAGCTATACCTCAGATTTGTGCTGTATTTGTTTCACCATGTCAATTTCCAGGTCACGGCTGCTATGCACTTGATTCAGATAGCCTGAGACTATATCACCAATGCTTAAGTGAGCATAATCAGCGATGTCCTGTTTGGTCTTCCGGTGTTTGACAAGCTCTTCTTTGGCAGTACATCTGGCAAGGACAGTAGGCTGCCCCGGTTCAACATACTGGCTTTTCAAGATTTCAACTTCCGGGTCAGTCGTCTTGACCGGGCTAGGAATTTCCGGATTATCAGAGTTGTTAAAAGTATCTTCGGCAGGCGGGTCAGAATATGGCGTTGGAATTTCATCGGCCGGTTCAGGAGGCGGTTGATGAGTAGAAGCATGAGGGGCAGCTGTTCCGAGTTCCGGCTCAGTTGCTACCGGGTCTTCGGATGGCTTATTCTTTTTTGCCCTCTTACTAGGCTTCACCTGCACGCTGTGGAAAAAACAGAGGGGTGAGTACAGAAAATGAGTAAGGCAAAGCATAAGGATAACAAAGGTATAATACCTAGGGGCAGTCTTGAAGGCCGACATGCTGGATTGCATAGACTCGCCAGAGGAAGGAGAGGTATCCTGATAATTGGAGTCAGATGAATTGAGAGGTTGACGAATTAAACCCGCCAAAGGATAAACAGAACGCATAAGCGGAGATGACCTCGATCCGACGCTTCCTGCTCACGTCGGGTAAGCCGGAAGAGAGCTCTGCATCCTTACTGGTCCGGGTTTGCCTCCGGCTTTCAAGTTGTTGTTGCTTCAAAAGAAATTGAGGATCTTGATAAGCTAGAGGATGTGAAAATCTTACTTTCCGGGTCACCCGTCGGATTTTGTGCTGTGGCAAAGGCTCTGAGTCGGAGAAGATTATAGTTACCTCTTCGCCAGGAGCTTGGCTGTTCCCAGTATCCTCCTGAAAGGCAGAAATATCAATAAAATAATAACAAGGGAATTAAGAGAGTAAGGGATTACCTCTTCCTTATCTGAAGAAGAGTCATCTAATTTGAGCAATTCGGAGGCGCTGGGTTTCTTCTTTTTTGAAGTTCCCGTCTTGGCGGTTTTCCTTTCGGTTTTCTTGGCTGCTCTAGCTTGTTGGGCAGCCTCGTGGTCATATTTGACCTTCCAGAAATTATCACCAGCCTGTGGAAAAAGATAAGGAATTATAAGTACAAAAGAGGTAAAACATGTTAAAGAATATTTATTAAGATTGATAACTTACTGCAGGGGCCGGGTTCTTTTTGCAGAAGGGAAGTAAACCGAAGGCATTGCTGATAACAATACCCTCCTTCAGCAGTGAATGGGTTGTAGCATCCGCCACATCATCTGGTAAGTCGTCAGGACTGTGACGCATTGGGTCGTCCTTTTCGCCTGTATAAGTACACATTAAGCCGGAGCGGCTGCTTAATGAGAGTATTCGCCAAGTGACCCAGACCCGGACCAAGTCGATGCCATTTAAACCATTTCCCAAAAGAGCTTTAATCTTCTTGATGGTGGGATTAAGCGGCAGACGTTCAACAACGGTCAGTTTATCCGCCAGCGGATGGTTGGACTCAAGGCGCAGGGCGCGAAAGCCGGGCAGAGGCTTCTCATCAGCCGGAGATGTGTCCTGGCAGTAGAACCATGTCTGGTTCCAATATTTTGGGTGACTCGGCAACTCAGCATAAGAAAACAGGCAGTCTCTCCCTCGCTGGATCGAGATACCGCCAATTTCAAGACTCGGCCCGTTGGCACGTTCATTCTGCCGGTTCAAGTAAAAAAGTTCTCTGAACAAAAGCAGACTTGGCTCCTCTCCCAGGTACACCTCACTGAAGACTTGGGAATTGCAAAGATTTGACACGGAATTGGGTCCGATGTCTTGAGGTCTAAGATCAAAGAAATTCAAAACTTCTCTGAAGAACTTTGAGCCGGGAGGGGCAAATCCCCGGCTCATGTGATCCGTGAAAACTATCACCTCCCCTTCTTTGGGTTGAGGCCTTTCTTCAGATGGGTCAGGAACACGATAAGACATGACCTCCTTTTTTGGCAGATGGCCAGACTTCACAAACTCAGCCAGTTTACTCTTAGTGACTGTGGATGGGACCCAGTTGCAGGTTACGGGAGCTTTGGTCTCCTTAGGAGCCATGACAACAGTCGGCCTATTTACAAAATAAGAAGTTCCGGTTCAAATTTTAACCCGGGAGAAAATATGAAAATTACTGAAGGTAGCGGCTTACGAAGGGGCCTAATGATATAAGGATAACTGGGCAATAACAATTAAGCCGCTACAAGCATTAAGAGCAGTTCAAAATTCTTAAAGATATGAGAATTAGGCAAGGTTCACAGATCAGTGGTATGCATTTAAACCGGACACCCGGACAGTTTTGTTTAAGGGCATTCAACAAGAAGAAGTTTTCCGGGTGATAAAAACAGATTTCATAATCTTCTGCTAAAATTTGAGATCAAAGGACTGTTCTGATAAGAAAGTGTTCTAGACCTAAAAACTGAGGCAGATTGTTCATAGGCTCGAATGAGGCTTTCATACAGAGAAAGGGATCTGTTTTTTATCCAAGACAAGTGCGGAAACAACTACCGCGGCTATTTTATATCATTCTCAGATCGGAAGAGGCATCTAGGAGGAAAACTGGCAAAGGTTCGGCTCCAATGGTGATGAACTCTGACGAACTCGAGGAAGTTTCTAATGCGGATCTAAGCAAGGAAAGGAATGGACTTACGGATCTGGAGGAGCTGCGAAAGCTTGCTGTCGTTTTCTGATCCGATTCAGGTTGATGCAGCGGCCTGGGACGGTGAAGACAAGATGGTCGACGGCGGCGGCGGCGGAGCTCGAGAGGAGGCAGAGGAAGAAGATGACTGGAAGAAGGAGAATGGGAAACCTAGGTCGCACCTATTTATAAGGAGAGGATAACTGAGACGGCGCAGGAAACGAGGAGATAAGAATTATTATCCAGCAGCCCCGACGCCTCGATTTCCGAAACAGTCAGTAAAGACAGAGATCCGTTGGAGGATACGGTGAAATAAAAAAGGAAGGATGATGTCATGGCGGGTTAACACGGATCCAGAAAATGACGTCATGGCAGGTTAAATAAAGTCTTTTGCACAGTCAGAAGACTAAAGATTTATGTTTAAAGATATTTTAAGATTGACATGAACAGGTTCAAATCAATCTGGGGCCTAATGTTGGGGATATAACTATTTGTGTAAGCCGCCCAGGAGGGGCCGGGTTACGCAAGGAAGATTCACCAGAAAGAAGCCCAAGACCAAGCATGAAGATGGCGGTTCAATAAAGGGCCTAAGGCCCACAAGCGACTTAAAGCCCGTTGTAATAAACCGCCACAATGGCATGACTTGTATCATAAGGTAGATTTAACTAATCACCGAGCCGGACACTGTTTATAAGCCGGCTGGGACTCTATAAGCCACAGGGCGTCAACCCGTGTATATAAGGGGACGACCTGCGGCGGCTTAGGGGCAAGAAACAACTCATCGAGAGCCGAGCATAGCGTATCTCGCTCCCTGGTCATCGAAACATCAAGCAATACCAACCCAACTAGACGTAGGATTTCCTTCACCGCAAGGGGCCGAACTAGTATAAAACCTCTCGTGTCCTTTGTCCCGATTAACCCCTTTAAGCTTCCGAGTTGCGATGGCTCCACGACTAAGTCCTTGCAAGAGGACATCTGTCGTGACAATTCCACGACACCCACCGTAATACTTATGCTCTTGAGAGAAGCCACTAGTGAAACCTATGGCCCCCGGGTATATTTTCCATCATATTTAATCTTCCAACACTTAGCTATTTTTATTGCCTTTTATTTTACTTTGCATCTTTATCATAAAAATACCAAAAATATTATCTTATCATATCTATCAGATCTCACTCTCGTTAGTGACCGTGAAGGGATTGACAACCCCTTTATTGCGTTGGTTACGAGGATTTATTTGTTTGTGTAGGTGCGAGGGACTCGCGCGTGGCCTCCTACTGGATTGATACCTTGGTTCTCAAAAACTGAGGGAAATACTTATGTTACTTTGCTGCATCACCCTTTCCTCTTCAAGGGAAAACCAACGCAGTGCTCAAGAGGTAGCAAGAAGGATTTTTGGCGCCGTTGCCGGGGAGGCTTACGCAAAGTCAAGTCAAGATTTGGACTCCCGACAATGAGCCATTTCTGGCACCGTTGCCGGGGAGTCTACACAAAAGTCAACATACCAAGTACCCATCACAAACCCTTATCTCCCGCATTACATTATTTGACATTTGCCTCTCGTTTTCCTCTCCCACTACAGGAATCAGCTACTTTGCCGTCCGCCACGGACGGCAAACGGTTCCGGCAAAGACAGGGTCGGCAAACAGCTTCTTTGCCGTCCGCTTTTTGAGGCGGACGGCAATGAGTCCTTTGCCGTCAGTGGCGGACGGCAAAGAGGGGGGACGACAAAATAACCCATGTTAGTCCGTTAGGTGGCTAACGGTAGCCTTTTCCGTCCGCCCTCTTAACGTTTTCTTTGCCATCATCCAGACGGAACTACAAACGGCAAAGAGTTTTTTTTATATAGAAAAATGACATGAGCGAAAACGTTCCGAGGTCGGCTGCAGCTCCGGTGAGCGTCGGTGGTCGTCGGACCTGCCAACTCCGGCAACTGCTGCCACAACCAGAGGAGTTCTAGCGCTCGGGGAGGCTCGGACATGACGGGTTCCGGCGAGGGACGACCAAGCGGGGTCTGGCGAGCGGCGGCCTCGATCGGGACCGGCGAGGGATGGCCGCGGCGGGGTCCGGCGAGTGGCTGAGAGGGTGAGGCTGGGGAGACTCGGCCGCGGAGGGGTCGGGCGACGGGAGGCCACGACAGGTAATGGCGGGGTCGAGCGAGGGGAGGCCGCAGCGGGAACGGCGGGGTCGGGCGAGGGAGCCTGCAAGCGAGGAACGGCTGGGTCGGGCAAGGGGAGCCCGCGGCGGGGAACGGCGGGTCGGGCGAGGGGAGGCCGCGGTGGTGAACGGTGAGGAGCGACCTTGGCGGGGAACGGTGATAGGTAGAGAGGCGGAGTCCGGCGAGGGGTCCGGAGGGCGCCGTGGCGCCGTGGCCGCGGGTGATGGGGCCTGAGGCGACGGGTGACGGTGTCGGGGCCGCCGGTGGTGGCGAGCTCGAGTGCGCGGCCAGAGGAGCTCGATTGAGCACGAGCTCGCAATTCTCTCCTATGCCAGATCGAGCGGCCGACGTCCTCTGTTCGTCTATTCATCATACAGAGAGACAGGAGAGATAGAGAGAGATATACGAGAGTGAGTGGGGGTGGGGCAGGATAAAGGAGAGAGAGAGTGGTGGGCCAAGAGAAAGAACGTGGTGGGGTGGGGCTTCGGGGTGAGCTGCGCGCCGTCCATGGGTTGGCTGCCTGTGCGATCTCATGATGCCACGTCATCAATCCGCGTGGTGTGCTTTCTCTTTTCTGTCCACTAGTGGACGGCAAAGATCCATACGGCGGCGGCAAAGATAAAGCGGACAACATCCAACACGTCCATTTGACCCACGTCCAGTGGGGCCCAGCTGAGCTCTTTGCCGTCTGCCTTTTTGGACCTTTGTCGTCCGCTAGCGGACGACAAAGAAGTGGCTGATGGCAATCTCGTAATTTGTCGTCTGCCTCTTCTTTGTCGTCTGCTTTTCGGAAGCAGATGGCAAAGACCTTCTTTGCCGTCCGCAAGTGGACGGCAAAGAAAAGGCGGACGTCAAATTCCCTGTTTCCAGTAGTGTCCCCCACTTCACCCTTGTCGTTTTATTCGCCCTCTCTTTTCCGTTCGCCTCTTTTTCGCTTGCTTCTTGTTTGCTCATGTGTTTGATTGCTTGCTTGTCATGATGGCTCAAGATAATACTAAGTTGTGTGACTTTACCAATACCAACAATAATGATTTTCTTAGCACTCCAATTGCTCATCTTACCAATACTGAATCTTGTGAAATCAATGCTGCTTTGTTGAATCTTGTCATGAAAGATCAATTCGCCGGCCTTCCTAGTGAAGATGCCGCTACCCATCTAAATAGCTTCGTTGATTTGTGTGATATGCAAAAGAAGAAAGATGTGGATAATGTATTGTTAAATTGAAGATATTTCCTTTTTCGCTTAGAGATCGTGCTAAAGCTTGGTTTTCGTCTTTGCCTAAAAATAGTATTGATTCTTGGAATAAGTGCAAAATTATTTTATCTCTAAGTATTTTCCTCCCGCTAAGATCATCTCTCTTAGAAACGATATTATGAAGTTTAAGCAAATTGATCATGAACATGTTGCACAAGCTTTGAATTTGTCCTACACATGGTTTGAATTTGTGGATGATCATACAAAAATTTTATGTCGGATTGAATTTTACTTCTAGTAATCCTTTAGATTCGGCCGTGGGAGGCACTTTTATGGAAATCACTTTAGGAGAATCTACTAAACTCCTAGATAATATTATGGTTAATTATTCTCAATGGCACACCGAAAGATCCACTAATAAAAAGTGGATGCGATAGAAGAAATTAATTTTTTGAGTGGGAAAATGGATGAACTTATGAAATTATTTGCTAATAAAAGTGTTTCTTCTGATCCTAATGATATGCCTTTGTCTACTTTGATTGAGAGTAATAATGAACCTATGGATGTGAATTTTGTTGGTAGGAATAATTTTGGTAACAACGCGTATAGAGGAAACTTTAATCCTAGGCCGTATCCTAGTAATTCCTCTAATAATTATGGTAATTCCTAAAACAATTCTTATGGAAATTTTAATAAGATGCCTTCTGAATTTGAGACTAGTGTTAAGGAGTTTATGAATTCGCAAAAGAATTTCAATGCTTTGCTTGAAGAAAAATTGCTTAAAGTTGATGAATTGGCTAGGAACGTTGATAGAATTTCTCTTGATGTTGATTCTTTGAAAATTAGATCTATTCCACCTAAGCATGATATCAATGAGTCTCTCAAGGCCATGAGAATTTCCATTGATGAGTGCAAAGAAAGAACTGCTAGGATGCGTGCTAAGAAAGATTGCTTTGTGAAAGCGTGTTCTTCTAATTTCTATGAAAATAAAGATGAAGATATAAAGTTATTGATGTGTCCCCTATTGAATCTTTGTTTTGCAATATGAATCTTGATAATGATGGGACTGAATATGATCCACCTTTACCTAGAAGGCGTTCCAAAAATTCGGAGTCTTTAGATCTTGATGCAAAAATTGGTAAAAGTGGGATTGAAGAGATCAAAACTCTAGATATTAATGAACCCACTATTTTGGATTTCAAGGAATTTAATTATGATAATCGCTCTTTGATAGATTGTATTTCCTTGTTGCAATCCGTGCTAAATTCTCCACATGCTTATAGCCAACATAAAGCTTTTACTAAACATATCGTTGATGCTTTGATGCAATCTTATGAAGAAAAACTTGAGTTGGAAGTTTCTATCCCTAGAAAACTTTATGATGAGTGGGAACCTACTATTAAAATTAAAATTAAAGATCATGAATGCTATGCTTTGTGTGATTTGGGTGCTAGTGTTTCCACGATTCCAAAAACTTTGTGTGATTTGCTAGGTTTCCGTGATTTTGATGATTTCTCTCTAAACTTGCACCTTGCGGATTCCACCATTAAGAAACCTATGGGAAGAATTAATGATGTTCTTATTATTGAAAATAGGAATTATGTGCCCGTAGATTTTATTGTTCTTGATATAGATTGTAATCCTTCATGTCCTATTATTCTTGGTAGACCTTTCCTTAGAATGATTGGTGCAATTATTGATATGAAGGAAGGAAATATTAGATTCCAATTTCCGTTAAGGAAAGGAATGGAATACTTCCCTAGAAAGAAATAAAATTACCTTATGAATCTATTATGAGAGACACTTATGGATTGCCTACCAAAGATGGCAATACCTAGATCTATCCTTGCTATTACGCCTAGCTAGGGGCGTTAAACGATAGCGCTTGTTGGGAGGCAACCCAATTTTATTTTTAGTTTTTTGCTTTTTGCTTCTGTTTAGGAATAAATATTTGATCTAGCCTCTGGTTAGATGTGTTTTTATGTTTTAATTAGTGTTGTGCCAAGTTAAACCTATAGGATCTTCTTGGATGATAGTTATTTGATCTTACTGAAAATTACAGAAACTTTCTGTTCACGAAAATAATTGTTAAAAATCACCAGAACGTGATAAAATATTTATTCCAATTGCTGTTGATCAATAAAAAAAATTCTACTTCGTCCTATTTTGGCTGAATTTTTGGAGTTCCAGGAGTTAGCATTAGTTACAGATTACTACAGACTGTTCTGTTTTTGACAGATTCTGTTTTTCTTGTGTTGTTTGCTTATTTTGATGAATCTATGGCTAGTAAAATAGTTTATAAACCATAGAGAAGTTGGAATACAGTAGGTTTAACACCAATATGAATAAATAATGAGTTCATTACAGTACCTTGAAGTGGTGTTTTGTTTTCTTTTGCTAACGGAGCTCACGAGATTTTCTGCTGAGTTTTGTGTTGTGAAGCTTTCAAGTTTTGGGTGATAACCCACAAGTAGAGGGGATCGCAACAGTTTTCAAGGGTAGAGTATTCAACCCAAATTTATTGATTCGACACAAGGGGAGCCAAAGAATATTCTCAAGTATTAGCAGTTGAGTTGTCAATTCAACCACACCTAGATAACTTAGTATCTGCAGCAAAGTATTTAGTAGCAAAGTAATATGGAAGTAACAGTAACGGTAGCAAAAGTAATATTTTTGGATTTTGTAGTGATTGTAACAGTAGCAACGGAAAAGTAAATAAGCGAAGAACAATATGTGAAAAGCTCGTAGGCATTGGATCGGTGATGGAGAATTATGTCGGATGTGGTTCATCATGTAACAATCACAATATAGGGTGACATAGAACTAGCTCCAATTCATCAATATAATATAGGCATGTATTCCGGATATAGTCATACGTGCTTATGAAAAAGAACTTGCATGACATCTTTTGTCCTACCCTCCCGTGGCAGAGGCGTCCTAATGGAAACTAAGGGATATTAAGGCCTCCTTTTAATAGAGTACCGGACCAAAGCATTAACACATAGTGAATACATGAACTCTTCAAACTACGGTCATCACCGGGAGTGGTCCCGATTATTGTCACTTCGGGGTTGCCGGATCATAACACATAGTAGGTGACTATAGACTTGCAAGATAGGATCAGGAACTCACATATATTCATGAAAACATAATAGGTTCAGATCTGAAATCATGGCACTCGGGCCCTAGTGACAAGCATTAAGCATATCAAAGTCATAGCAACATCAATCTCAGAACATAGTGGATACTAGGGATCAAGCCATAACAAAACTAACTCGATTACATGATAAATCTCATCCAACCCATCACCGTCCAGCAAGCCTATGATGGAATTACTCACGCACGGTGGTGAGCATCATGAAATTGGTGATGGAGGATGGTTGATGATGACGACGGCGACGGATTCCCCTCTCCGGAGCCCCGAACGGACTCCAGATCAGCCCTCCCGAGAGGTTTTAGGGCTTGGCGACGGCTCCGTATCGTAAAACGTGATGAATCCTTCTCTCTGATTTTTTTTTCTCCCGGAACACGAATATATGGAGTTGGAGTTGAGGTCGGTGGAGCGTCAGGGGGCCCACGAGGCAGGGGGCGCGCCCCCCACCCTCGTGGACAGGTGGAGGCCCCCCTGACGTGGATTCTTCTTCCAGTATTTTTATTATTTTCCAAAAATAAGTTCCGTGGAGTTTCAGGTCATTCCGAGAACTTTTGTTTCTGCACATAAATAACACCATGGCAATTCTGCTGAAAACAGCGTCAGTCCGGGTTAGTTCCATTCAAATCATGCAAGTTAGAGTCCAAAACAAGGGTAAAAGTGTTTGGAAAAGTAGATACGACGGAGACGTATCAACTCCTCCAAGCTTAAACCTTTGCTTTTCCGTGATAAATAAAAACTTTTACAAACTCTATTTGCTCTTGTTGTTGTAAATATCTAGAGCCAGCATTCAAGTTTTCAGCAAAGATTATGACTAACCACATTCGCAATAACTCTTAGGTCTCATGTTTACTCATGTCAATGGCATAATCAACTAGCGAGCAATAGTAATAAATCTCGGATGACAACACTTTCTCAAAACAATCATGATATAATATAACAAGATGGTATCTCGCTAGCCCTTTCTGAGACCGCAAAACATAAACGCAGAGCACCTTTAAAGATCAAGGACTGACTAGACATTGTAATTCATGGTCAAAGAGATCCAGTCATAGTCATTCCTAATATAAATTAATAATAATGGATGCAAATGACAGCAATGCTCTCCAGCTGGTGCTTTTTAATAAGAGGGTGATGACTCGACATAAAAGTAAATAGATAGGCCCTTCGCAGAGGGAAGGGGGATTTGTAGAGGTGCCAGAGCTCGATTTTAAAGTAGATAAATAATATTTTGAGCGGCATACTTTCATTGTCAACATAACAACCAAGAGATGGCGATATCTTCCATGCTACACACATTATAGGCAGTTCCCCAATAGAATGGTAAAGTTTATACTCCCCCTCCACCAACAAGCATCAATCCATGGCTTTCTCGAAACAACGAGTGCCTCCAACTAACAACAGTCCCAGGGGGAGTTTTGTTTGCAATTATTTTGATTTGATTTGCATAAAGCATGGGACTGGGCATCCCGCTGACCAGCCATTTTCTCGTGAGTGAGGAGCGGAGTCCACTCGTCTTGAGAATAACCCGCCTAGCATGGAAGATACGGACAGCCCTAGTTGATACATGATCTATTCGAGCATACAAAACAGAATTTCATTTGAAGGTTTAGAGTTTGGCACATACAAATTTACTTGGAACGGCAGGTAGATACCGCATATAGGAAGGTATAGTGGACTCATATGGCATAACTTTGGGGTTTAAGGGATTGGATTCACAAGCAGTATTCCCGCTTAGTACAAGTGAAGGCTAGAAAAAGACTGGGAAGCGGCCAACTAGAGAGAGACAACAGTCATGAACATGCATTAAAATTAATAAACATTGAGTGCAAGCATTAGTAGGACATAATCCACCATGAACATAAATATCGTGAAGGCTATGTTGATTTGTTTCAACTACATGTATGAACATGTGCTAAGTCGAGTCACTTAAATCATTCAAAGGAGGATACCACCCCACTATCCCACATCACAACCATTTTTAGCATGTTGGCACACAAGGTAAACCATTATAACTCATAGCTAATCAAGCATGGCATAAGCAACTATGATCTCTAATTGTCATTGCAAACATGTTTATTCATAATAGGCTGAATCAGGAACGATGAACTAATCATATTTACAAAAACAAGAGAGGTCGAGTTCATACCAGCTTCTCTCATCTCAATCAGTCCATCATATATCGTCATAATTGCCTTTCACTTGCATGACCGAACGATGTGAATAATAATAAGAGTGCACGTGCATTGGACTTAGCTGGAATCTGCGAGCATTCAATAAACAGGAGAATACAAGGCAATATGGGCTCTTGGTTAAATAAACAATAATACATATAAGAGCCACTTCAACAATTTAATCATGGTCTTCTCCTATCGACCCCCAAAGAAAAGAAAAGAAAAGAAAACTATTTACACGGGGAAGCTCCCAACAAGCAAAAGAAGAACAGGAAATCTTTTTGGGTTTTCTTTTTAATTATCTCTACTACAACAAGAAAAGTAAACTAACTAAAAGCTACACTAATTTTTTGTTTTTCTTAAGGTTTATTAAACACACAAGAAGAAAGCAAGAAGAAGGAAAATAAACTAGCATGGATATTACAGTGATAGAGTATGAGCACCGACATCTAGCAATGAGTGTGTGGACATGAATGTAATGTTGGTGAGAAATATGTACTCCCCCAAGCTTAGGCTTTTGGCCTAAGTTGGTTTATTGCCACAGATGGCCTGGCGGATATCCAAAGTTATAGTTGGGGTCGTACTGAGATGCAGCGGTCATTGCATCGTGTGCTGTAGCTTGGAGGTGAGCTATCTCAGCTCTCCTCCTATACTCCTCCGCCTCCTCTCTGGTTATGTAATGTCTCCCTTTTTCCTGAAAGTCAAAGAGAGTAGGGGCAGGAAGAGCAATATTGACGGCGTGACGCCTGTCAAAGATTAGTCTGTACTGGAGAGGTGGTTCATTCCTCTCGACAACCTGATGGTGAACCATAGCATTAAAGTCTAAATAAGTAGGAGGCAGTTCAATATCATCATCACGTATGGTTACACCAAGAAAATCAGCAAAGCGGGTTGCATAAATTCCACCAAAGAAATCTCCATTAAATCTATTGCGATGCAACCTACGCGCAACAATGGCTTCCAAGTTATAAGATTTGTCTCCTAACACAGCACTCCTAAGAATACTGAGGTCAGGGACACACATGTGACATGCTTCATCCTTACCATTTATGCACCTACCTATGAAGAGAGCAAAATAATGTATAGCAGGAAAATGAATACTCCCTACTGTAGCTTGTGTTATGTCTCTAGATTCCCCCATAGTTATACTAGCAAGAAGTTCTCTAAATTCAGATTTGCGAGGTTCACTAGTACTACCCCATTGTGGAAGTTTGCAAGAAGTGGTAAAATCCTCTAAGTCCATAGTGTAAGATTTTTCATAGAGATCAAATAGGACAGTTTGAGAATTACGTGAAGATGAATATTCAAACCTCCTCACAAATGAACTAGTGAGATAGTGGTACTAGCGGCACTTTTCTCCCTCGAAGCTCACAAGATCAGCGTTACGCAAATACGCGTTAAATTCCTCCTTGATTCCCGCTCGATCCATAAAGTCTTCTGAAGGCCATTCACAAGGCCGCACTGGAGCGTTCCTTGGTGGCTCATCATCGGCATCGCGCATTGCGAGCCTGGGTCCTTGCTTCCTTGAAGGACCACCATGGAACATTTTCCTAAACATATTTCTTCCTCTGGAAAATTTCTGAAATTTTCAGTAACTTCAGATAAAAGTGAACCAAGCTCAACAAAATTGATAGCAACTACTCCTACAAGTACCTAGAGCCTATATCATGCATTAGAACTACTTGGAACCATATCAATTTGACATGCAAGCTCAAGAACATGGTCACCTAGGCAGCACAAATTTGTAATGAATAAAGCAATAGAACAAAAACTAATTGGACCAATGGGGGAGTCACATACCAAGGAACAATCTCCTAAAGCAGTTTTGTGAGAGGTGCTTTGAGCAAGGAGATCGAAAATCGTAGCAAAATGAGCTAGAACTCGTGCTTGAGCTAGATGGTGATTTTTTGGGAGGAAGAAGAAGTGTGTGGGTGCAGGAATAAGTGGAGGGAGCCACCATGGGCCCATGAGGCGGGCGCACCACAGGGGTGGGCGCGCCTGACCCTCGTGGCAGTGCTTGCTCCCCTGTTGTGTTCTCAAGCGGATATTCTCAAATATTCCGAAAAAATCATATTCCATTTTCGGGACATTTGGAGAACTTTTATTTTCGAGGTATTTTTATATTGCACGGATAATTCAGAAATGTATGGAAAAATACTATTTTTACTTTATTTCAACTAAATAACAGAAAGTAAAAGGAGGGTGCAGAAGGTTGTGCCTTCTAGTTTCATCCATCACATGCTCATCAAAAGGAATCCACTAACAAGGTTGATCAAGTCTTGTTAACAAACTCATTCCGAATAACATGGAACCGGAGAAATTTCGAATGACAGTATGTTACCTCAATGGGGATATGCACATCCCCAATAATAAGAATATCATATTTCTTCTTAACAGTAGGAAGAGGAAATTCAAAACCTCCAAAAATAATCGATGGAATTTTTCCAATAGAATTGATACTGTGGACTTGGGGTTGTTTCCTCGGAAAGTGTACCGTGTGCTCATTACCATTACGTTAAAAGTGACATTGCCTTTGTTGCAATCAATAACAGCCCCTGCAGTATTCAAAAAGGGTCTTCCAAGAATAATAGACATACTATCGCCCTCGGGAATATCAAGAATAACAAAGTCCGTTAAAATAGTAACGTTTGCAACCACGACAGGCACATCCTCACAAATACCGACAGGTATATCAGTTGATTTATCAGCCATTTGCAAAGATATTTCAGTAGGTGTCAACTTATTCAAATCAAGTCTACGATATAAAGAGAGAGGCATAACACTAACACCGGCTCCAAGATCACATAAAGCAGTTTTAACATAGTTTCTTTTAATGGGGCATGGTATAGTTGGTACTCCTGGATCTCCTAGTTTCTTTGGTATTCCACCCTTAAAAGTGTAATTAGAAAGCATGGTGGAAATTTCAGCTTCCGGTATCTTTCTTTTATTAGTAACAATTTCTTTCATGTTCTTAGCATAAGGATTCATTTTAGGCATATCAGTTAATCGCATACGCAAAAAGATAGGTCTAATCATTTCAGCAAAGCGCTCAAAATCCTCATCATCCTTTTTCCTGGATGTTTTGGGAGGAAAAAGCATGGGTTTCTGAACCCATGGTTCTCTTTCTTTACCATGTTTCCTAGCAACAAAGTCTCTTTTATCATAATGTTGATTCTTTGATTGTGGGTTATCAAGATCAACAACAGGTTCAATCTCTACATCATTATCATTACTAGGTTGAGCATGATCATGAACATCTTCATTGATATTTTCAGTTGGTTCATGTTCATTACCAGATTGTGTTTCAGCATCAGAAATAGAAATATCATTTGGATTCTCAGGTGTTTCAGCAATAGGTTCACTAGAAGCATGCAAAGTCCTATCATTTTTCTTTTTCTTCTTTTTAGAAGGACTAGGTGCATCTATATTATTTCTCTGAGAATCTTGCTCAATTCTCTTAGGATGGCCTTCAGGATACAAAGGTTCCTGAGTCATTTTACCAGTTCTAGTAGCCACTCTAACAGCATAATCATTATTCTTACTATTCAATTCATTGAGCAAATCATTTTGAGCTTTAAGTACTTGTTCCACTTGAGTGGTAACCTTAGAAGCATGTTTACTAATGAGTTTAAGTTCACCTTTAACTCTAGACATATAATCACCCAAGTGTTCAACCGTATAAGAATTTTGTTTTAATTTTCTACCAAAATAAGCATTAAAGTCTTCTTGCTTAACCATAAAGTTATCAAACTCATCCAAACATTGGCTAGCAAACTTAATAGGAGGGATTTCAGCTTTATCATATCTATAGAGAGAATTTACCTTTACTACCTGTATCGGGTTATCAAGACCATGAGTTTCTTCAATAGGTGAAGGATTAAGATCATATGTTTCTTCAACACGCGGTAAATTTAGACCATGTATTTCTTCAATAGGAGGTAAATTCTTAACATCTTCAGCTTTAATACCTTTTTCTTTCATAGATTTCTTTGCCTCTTGCATATCTTCAGATCGAGAAATAGAACACCCTCTTCTTCAGAGTTGGTTTAGGAATAGGCTCAGGAGTTGGCTCAGGAAGTGTCCAATTATTTTCATTTGTCAACATATTATTCAATAGAATCTCAGCTTCATCCGGTGTTCTTTCCCTGAGAACAGAACCAACACAACTATCCAGGCAATCTCTGGAATCATCCACTACAAAAAAATACACTTCCATGATGATAAGTGTTTGTCACAGTAGGTCGCGTTTTTTGTCATGAATGTACATCCATGACAAATTTATGACAGAATCAAGATAGTCATATCTGTGTTGTCGTTGAAGTGTTCCATGACATTACCAAAATTATCATCACGGAAGTGTCCACTTCCATGACGATAAATCGCGCGTCACAGAAGTGCTTTCGTCAAGGGTGACCGACACGTGGCATCCACCGTAACAGAACACCGTTAAGCTATCGGGTCGGATTTTGGATCCGATAACCCGTTAACAGCCCTGACCAATGGGAAATTTCCACATGTAAAATTCTGATTGGCGAAGGAACACTGTCACCGTCGATGGGCGGATGTCGCCCGTCCATTGGAGGAGACATGCCTATGATACGTCGACACGTGGTCGGGCCCAACAGAGGCCCATATAGGTTAAAAAGGCCGCCCGGTCAAAGGCCCGTAGAACTTAATCAGTACTAGTGGGCCAGCCCAATAAAGGCCTGCTTAATAAAAGCCCATTTACGGCCCGAAGCGGATCTCGCCCGTTAATTGTTCGCCAATATTTGGGCCCATTTACGCCCGGCCGATCTGGCCCATTAATTGTTCGCCCAATATTTGGGCCCATTTATGACTTTGAAGCCGATCTGGCCCGTTAATTGTTCGCCGAATATTTGGGCCCAACTACAGCCCAGTGACTTTCGGCCTATTAGAGGCTGAAGTGAACATGGGCCCATTTCAACCGGTGTGACTTTTGGCACGAATGGCCCGCTGCCCATGGGCCATATATGGTCCGACGGGACATCGAGCTCACTAACGCCCGTGCTAAAGGTGGCAACGATTAAGCCTAACGTGACTTTGGGCCTGTTAAAGGCCTGTCGTGTAATTCGCCCGTTGATGCTCAGTATTAAGCTTTCGACCTCTTAAAGGCCCATGATATCGATGGGCCAACTAAGGCCGAGATATGTTTCGCCTAGTAACGGCCCGTGAGCTAATCGGCCCAAACGTCCGGTCTACATTTCGCTCGTCAAGGCCCGTCGATGACTAGGGAAAATTGAGGCCCAACATGCATTTTGGCTGCTAAAGGCCTGTGGTTTCATCTCGGCCGTAACAGGCGAAGACAATATTCAGCCTGTTAATGGCCCAATTCTACCTGGGCCAAACTAAGCGCTCGGTCGACAAAAGGCCCAACTAAAATATAGGCAGGTGTAAGTTTGGGCCTGGTGCAATGTGTGAAGGCCCCAATCATTCGGGCCCAAGAAAGATGCAGGCCGACCCAATTGTGGCCGGCTAAAAACCTGGCTCGTTAGAGTCGAATGTTTCGGTCCGGTCGACTACATTTCATTTTTTTTCAGATAGCGAATGATGGCAGTAACTAGTAGGTATTAAGAACAAACCTACTCTATACAATAAAGAAATTACGGCATAGTAACTAAGAATAAACCTACACTATACAATAAAGGATTTAAGGTATATTACATCCACTGGGCATCAAGTTCGCCACGGTGATCATAAAGCGCAATGAAGAAGCAGATTACAAAAACTGGGCACCATTGCAACAGAACAAAATAATACTAAACCGAGACCACTTCCAAGACAGTTCAAGAAAGGTTAGCCTTGCAGGGAACTGCTGCATAAGTCTTGAGAAAGGGCTGTGAGACCGCCTAGCATGTCGGTCATAGCTTCCAGTGTAGTTGTTTAGCGATGAGGTTCTCATTGGTGTTCTCCGCAATCTTTCTTAGAGATAGGACTTCAAGTCTAAGTTGAGTTGCGAATTCCTTTCTCGCTAGAACTTGGGACCAAGAAGTCGAACTGATTCAGACAACAAATTATGTGAGCTTGTCTGACTGTTAGTCTCAAGTAACTTGAACACTGCATCAAGACAAGACTTTGGGGTGGTCTCGCTATCTTCAAGATGTTTTGCCTTCTTTGCTGCAATATATGTTGGGTTTGTCTCACAGCCTTCAAGAGACTTGTGCATGCCATCGTGCATATCACCTGAAACAAAGCGAGAGAGATAACAGGTTTTGCGTGTATAAACAAAGATGATAACTGTTCATCAATTCTATCCAATTTCAAATTAGAAAATAAAGAGTAAGTTCAAAATATCAATAGCATAATTTGTTATTGTTCATAATGCCGGGAGCTTCACCACACTACTGGATTACCATGTCAACATAACAAGCATAGATGAAGGGCAAAGAAAATCATTGTATCTATTTTGGATAATGTGCATGGAATGTTGCTCATATCATCAGCCACATCAGTAAGATAAAACAGGAGATGACAAGGTGCAAACATGGGCTGCTTCACCACACACTGGATTATAGATCCACAAAAACAAGCATACATATAGGGAGTATTAAGTAATGTGCATGGTATGAATAAGGAATTTGGTTTTACAAGTAAAACTTAGAACTTACGGTTCTTACGAACATGCATTTTGGTAGAAACAGCAAACTAAACAGCAGTAAACAATAGGGAGTATGAGAAAATTAAACAACAGTTGAGGATAAAGGCTTTAGAAGGACTGACTTACATTAACAGTTAACACCGGCTTTATAATGCCCTTCTCCATGTCAAGGGAAGGATAACTCAAGAATTTCAGCACAGAATCTTCTTCATAAGCATTGCATGTACTCTACATTTTGTAGAGAGTAATTATAGATATGATAATACTAGAAGGGATAGAGGATAATGAAGATAAGATGCAGATTGATGCTACATAGTCAACTACCAATCCCTCGAAGTACAAGCGTTACAGACAAAATGTCTTGACAAGAGCAATGGGCTACACTTCAAGACCGGCATTGTCTCATGTATTCTACTTGTTGGTAAGATTAAATTATAGATCTGATCTTTTTAGTAAATGGTGGGCGAGGAGATAAGATGTATAATGCTACAAAATGAACTATCTCTCTTCCCATAATACAAGAGTGTTTTGAACACTGATGTACTGTACAAAACGTTCTTATATTATGGGACGGAGGGAGTAGCTATTAATGTAAGTACAGTGATAGACCACGTTTAGTCCTTACAAGAGGACTGCAGAGCTAAACCTCTTCAAAGGCATTGGGTTGATTCTAAATTTATGTAAGAGTCCATACAGATCTTATAATGTCCACCAAATGGACGATTATGAGGCTAACATGTGCAGTGATGCTACATAATCAAACAACTATGAAAGTAAGTATGGTCATACAGGGCAAGAGGTACTCACAAGAGCAATGAAGTGCGCAGTATAGTTGCGAGATTCTGTGGTCCCTTGAGAACGAATGTTCTTCTGCTAACAGTTTTCGTACAAGTGAGACATTAAGGCAAATGCTGAAATGTAGTTCAAATTGTGATGTGATATCATAGACAGTACCTTACGCAGCAGCCGAGACCAATGTGTAACAAGATTATTCGAGTCACCGTCGGATAAATGTAGCACCGGAGACTTTACAGAAATTTAGTTCAGAGGTTTCCATCAAAGTGCGCTTGCCTCAGGTAGGAACGATACTTCATCAACGAGTTCTTGAAAAGCACAACCAACCCTTGCTCGTCATCACAATCCAGTTTGCTCCTCGCCTATTTAAAAGAATGAAATCTTGTGTCTTCTGTCAGCAGAAACATATGCAGTAATGACCATGAATAACATTAGTACATTACTTACGCGTAAGTTGTGGAGGAAGACTAGAAATTGTTCTGTGTCTGCGGTATAATCTTTCCATGAAGGAAAGATGCGCACAAAGTTCCTCACAACAACATAAGCTTCGTCTTCTAAACTGGGAAGAAATGGAACAGGGGTCCTATTTGCTGCAATTGGGGCTCTCTTTGGTTCGAAAAGGGATTTGGCAACTGGATTTGGTGTACTGTTTGCTGGAATGGGGGTTTTGCATCGTACAACTGGTGCTATGTCAACTGGCATAATCATACTGTTTGCTGCAATTGGGGTCTGCTGAGTTGGGGCATCAGAAATGACCAGTGTAGTAGGGCTAGAGTCTGCTAGAGTTGGGGTATTTTGTGGGTCAAGTGATATTGCAACTACACCTAATGGGCTATTTGATTTATCAGGTGCCACTACCTTTTTGAAATACTTTGCTTGTGCTCCTCCACGATCAGCAATCAGCCTCTTCCTTTTGAACGTCTGATACACAAGAACAACATTTGAATGGATAAATATGGTATGATGAGAGATGGAATATGTACTGAAAATGGATAGGCAGGGCGTATTCACATACACGATGTGTAAACTAAGCTAATGGTAGTTCAATAAAGTAGAAGCAATGCAGAGCATCAGTTGCAAGATATGTGCGAGCAATGTAACCTTGGAAAGTTAGAGCAAGTACCTTGATGGGTGAATAAGATAGGGCATCTTCCTCTGACTCCTCCACTAGGGAACTACATTGACTAGGTCTCCCTCTAGCTCAGAATCACTATTAGGATCATATTCTGAGCATGAATCTGTAGGTGGAGAGCGTTTGCATTGCATTGCATCCAGGCTTGATTTCAGTCCCTTAATGCCAAGTTTGACAGCCATGGCATTGTTCTGCTTTATTCTTTTCATGCGCGCAAGCTCATAATCATTATGATGCTGTTCGAATCTGAGATTCATGAAAACATAAAAAGTAGTCAGATTATCTATGGAATGCATTATGGATTCAACTCGAGAGTGTCTCCTATAAACCCCTGCATATGCAAAGTTCACCTCCCCAACCGTCTTGGCTGCACCACACACGTAAATACAAACCCTTATGTCTCTATAACAGTGATACACATTTCAAAACTGAAGTAGGAACATTAGAATCATATGAAATTCAGATTTGAACAAATAAACTAAGCAATTATGAGTGGCGAATGTTTAATTCAAGGGTGGAGTGTTGGTAGTGCGACACAAAGCAAGTAGGCAGATTGTATTCCATGTAAAATATCAAAACCTATGTAAAAGCTGGAAATGACACTTTCTTTCTATACAATGCAAAGTTTCGTTACCCACACATGATGGAAGAGATCACATAGAAAATACTATTCACTCATGTCTACGGTTCCAAGATTTAGAAACAGGTGGTCCACCCTAAAAGAATATTGAAAACAAATATGACAAGGCAAGCATAGATGTAGTGAATCAATCATTTACTTGTGAGCTTATTAGGACAAGTATGCGAATTGTAATCGGAGTAAGAGACCGCCCAAAATCTGAATGAAGAAGTTTGTCTAACACTTATTGTTTGCAACTAATAGACGGAATAATTGGATATTATATCGAATGAGTAAGAAAGACAAGTAAAATTGTCAACAAACCTGGCTTGCGAGTAATCTGGGTCAATGTCACTACGACCAACAATCCAAAATGACTAGTTTCGCTCCGAGGGCCGAATTTTGAAAACCTTGTGAACTTTAGAGGTACTAAAGATTACCAAATACATCTGAACCATTAAGTGTAGGTAGCACCGAGCACACAACAAACCCTAATGACAGTCCCGCCTAATGAATAATGAATCAATTAGAAAATGGGTGATGAGGAGTGGCTGCTGAGTGTTGAGGACGATCTCGGGATAAATCGGGTTGGCTTGGTGGGTGCTGCATGCCCGAGCCCTGAACGGATCGGGAAGGTAGGCACGGCGGCGCGCCGGCAGCGGTGACTCATGGGCGAGCGGCTCCTGGCCTCCTGTTAGTCCGCGTCTCCTCCTAGAGTCATGCCGTCCGGGACGACAAGTCTCCGGCGAGGCAAAGCGGTCAGCAGTAGAGATCGGAAGCGCAATGTAACATAGAGGAATAAGGGACTGGACGACCCAAAATCCTGTGGTGGGCGGCCCACCGTGGGCACCTCAGAGATACACACCGAGCGGCGAACATGCATTTTCGAAACTAATTTAGGAACATTTAATTGACCAATTAAACAACTCTATTTTAATAATATCAGATTCATATTTGAACAACTAAGCTTGTTTAGCTTGATGGGTGGAGCAGTGTTATTATGACACGAAGCACGATTCGATCAGATAGTGATCATAAAAGGGGAAACTCTAAGCCTATTTTTTTAGCAAAAGAGGGTTTCCTCCGATTTCTATTAAAGAAACCACCACGGAACCAACATGATCAATTAAACCCTAAGCATGATCAATTAAACCGTATTATGGTGTGCCATGGAAGATTTGAAGCGCAAACCGAGAAATGATATTTAGCATCCATTGTTTGCTTCAACTAAGAACTAAATTCTAAGAGCTGAAAAGAAAGTAGAGTAACCAAGTTAAGATCTATTTTCTGGTTGAGATCAAAAAGTTGAGGAGATATGAAGTACCACCTCTCTTGCGGCACCGTGTAGGCATCGGGGGTGCGATGGCTGTCGGTGGCGTTGAAGCAGATCTGCGACGGTAGATGGGTGCATCGGGGGATAAGTCCCGTTGCGGTGGAAGAGAAGGTCGTGTGAGCGGCCCCGGCAAAGAGGACGACAACGCCGATGAAGCGAGAGGACGCGATGCAAGGCTATTGTTCCGTCGCCGTGGATGAGAAACGTCCATCTCTAGCAGTGGACGATGCGGTCTTGGTAGGCGCTCCGGCATGGTGGAGGACGGTGGCGATGGATGTGATGGAGGACGGTGGCGATGGATGGGGTGGCGGACGGAGGCTGGTGTCGGGATGGGGTGTTCTAGCGCGGACGGTGTATGAATGGGAAAATGGAGGGAGAGGTACGGGGAACCATGTTTTTGGGACGCGCCTGTGTGAAATATGGGAAAGTTACGAACTTAGCCCCCGTTTGAAATTTGGACGTCTCGTTGGTTGGGGATAGGACGGTAATCTCGCATCTCGCCAATATTTGACCAGAGCGATTTCGGGCGAGGAGAGGGTGGTTGGCGCCCATGTTGTATGAACGGGGCTGAAAGGTAGGGCGCTTGTGTCACGTCTGAGTGAAGTTACAAACCTGCCCCTATTGAAAATATTTGCCTACATCGATTTCAGCCGAGTCGAGTTTGTTTTGCCGCCCACCGTGTATGAATGGGGAATGGAGGGAGAAACAGAGGTATTTCGGACGAGCTTGAGTCAAATGTGTTTTGCCGCCCATGTTTGACGTCCACTGTGTCGGAATGGGCTCAGAGGCGGTCGTGTCACGTCTAATTGAAGTTACTAACCTACCCTATTTAGAGCAAGTGGAAATCGGGCGATGGATTGTCCGTAATGGGTAGACAATAATTTCCATCTCCCAAACACTTGGCTTCGGCAGCCAACGGGAGTGGACATTTTGCTGCTTCTTTCAATTTTGGGACAATAAGCATCCACGCTTACCACAGCAACTAAATTCAATCCATTTTGTATTCCTATATGAATCTTTATAAATCATTCTATGTGTTTTATATATCTTCAAAAGGACGACAAAGATGTATTCCATGTCATATATGAATATGGTTTACAAATGCCGATACTCAAATTCGAAACTAGAATCCAGTTTAAGGTGAATTGAATATTTGGAACACTTCATGTCCAACTCAAATGTCACACGCAGCATAATGTGTACTCCCATTTAGATATGTACACAAGCGATGTATCAAGATTCAAATACCGAGTCAATCAACCAAGAATGTACAGAACTAATGTACATATAAACACTTATAGAGTATATGGATCAATAATATCAACTAACATACATAAGCCAGGTCATTGTACTTTTTTTTTGGCTACAACAAGATCCTTTTTTAGCCAGAGATCTTGGCCCTTTCCGATGTGTGCCACTTATGGTCCATCTATACTACTACTATTGCTGAATGCACATTCAGCCCGATTGGCATATTTGTAGGTCCTGCACAGCAATCCAAATGAAATGTCTCCAGTCTTATCAATTAATACAGACTTGTGCTCAAATAAAATTACAAACCAAAAACAAAAAAAACAATTATTACATGATCTCTAAAACAAATGGTTTGATTGATTACATGAACAGACAACACAAAGGTTATTCAACTATGGAAAGAACATTTCACCTATGATTTACCAAGTAGGAATTTAATTTCCTTTTTCCTTCAGACCTTAACAATCTGGTCAGTCTCAGCTTGCTTTGTTTTGACACCCACCAAATATTTAATGGTTGTCTTGAGTACTGCTTGTGATTGTGTTGTTTGCTTCCTCAACATGCCAACTTCATCTCTAAGTGCAGAAGCGGAATCTCTTTCTACCACTAGTTTAGCCTCTAGAGCATCAGCAATTGGCAATTCATAATGCACGATTGGGCCGGTGCCACTGCTGTGGGATGATGCAACGTCCATGGGGACCTCGCTCTTTGATCTTGGGCTAACCTGTTTTGCCATTAAAGTTCTGATTGGATTTAGAAAATTTGAAGTTAGCAAAACATCTCAACTAGGAGTTATAACAGCAAACCAGTTAAACAAACAAGGAATTAAAGAGTTTCAATTGGATGCTGAAAAGTAGTTATTAACATCATTGTAACCCGCTGTTGCAGCAGCAATGCAGTTAAACAAACAAGTAGATATTTAAGTTAAGGCAAACAGGTAATTCTTAACAAGAAGTATCAAACACATAGATGAGAGCAGTCTACAATATGATTAACGTGGCTGTGCCATTATGTAATCAGTAGCAAACTAAATTAAGCCAAGCAACGAATTGAACAATTTTGCAATAAATGGCTAACTAAAATTCCGAGAAGCGTGTAACTGAACTTACGCTAGTTCTTTGTACAGGCACACTGCAACTTCTTTTTTGCTTACAAGGTTGTACGAAGGAGTCCATGGCATCAATTGCTTGGATATGCAGTCCCAATACTTCTTTCTTCCCACACTACATGGGTAAGTCGAATGGTTAATCTGGTAAGATGGTGCGTCCTTGATATGTTATATGAGGACGTGTAGTCGACTAGTTGTAGCCAAACACATCACACTCGGCTTTTATCAGATATTTCATGCGATTACTTTTGGCATATCAAGATCTAAGCAATCTACAATAGGATGAAAAGATCGCATCCTTCACACTATTGGCGAACTCAGTTCATAGAAACAAGAAATTCAACCATTTTGTGGGTAAATCAAAAGCACCGCTGGAATATTTTTCACTATCCAATCATACACGCAAAAAGGGGCGACGCCACCATAGGGGCTGGTATGGGCGGCCGCCTGTGGGCTGAAAGTGTGCACCTAGTTTGAGTCGTCCAGTTGGCCCATGCTAGTTTTGTTCGTCCCAACGCACGAGCAGCAATGTAAAAATGAAGAAAAATGTTTCAATTTGATGGGCCAATAACATAAGTGCAAGGCAGGCCCTATAGCAGGCTCATGGCCCAAACGAGCGCCCCAAATCGATCGACAGCAGGAAAAATCCCAATTCATTCGCTCCAGCCTCCAATCTGGTTTGCTCCTAACCTAGCCGCCATTGACAGACCGACACAGCATTTCCTCGCCCCTCGTTGGAGGGCGGTCGCGGGCTTCAAGCTTAACGGAAGGACAAGAAGATGAAGATCCAACCACGGTGTAGCTGCGTGGGAGGCAGCGGCGGCAGCACGGGCATGGCATCAAGCTTGCACAAACGGACAATCGCAGCTTGCAAGAGTAGCATGCGCAACGAGCAGGTACATCACATCCCTGATTATATCTAATTCAACTCTTCAATTTCTGGCCAATAGTTAAACCTGACGGTGTTGTAAAACTGCTTGTATGTAGGGAATCTATGAGAAAATGAAACCAATTTCTACTTATTTTATAACTCCCCAATCAATACTTGAATCGATCAATCTGATGTATCTAATCAAGTTTTCGTGCAAACATACAAGCTCATGTTGTTCTTGAGCTCAAGTGTCTAATGAATGATCGCTAATGAAGGATTTGATGCAAACATTTTACATGCTCCGGTGATGAACATATAGTGTCTAATGAGGGATCTAATGCAAGCATTTTGCAAGCTCATTGAAGGATTTAGTGTCTAATGATGATCTACTATGTTGAGAGAGACAGAGATTTGCGTGCATTGATGACAAGCAAATTATAGTGCATTTTCATAGCTTGAGGAAACGCCGAGGCCATCTACCGTAAAGTCCCCGTATCATGACAACATAGCATAAATACTTTTCTAATCTGTTGTTTGAAACTATTGGCATACTTGTGCAGGATAGATATATTGATATGCAGTTTCCATGACTGGTTATACGTGCAATTACACTTCGATATTTTCAGCCGAGAACTAATAAATCAAGCAGGTGCAGCACCATGTTTGTAGTCCTTGTACACCATGTTGTATTTTGTGTTTTTGGTGCTTGCATCATTTAGTGTTTATAATCTGAACTACTTTGGATCATTAGCTGGTTTTGAAAGTGCATGTAGCTTCACATTTCTCAAGTTATGTTGATTTCGAGTGCAAGTGCCTTCGTATTTTTAAGTTAAATGTTCGCTTTGTAACTTGAATTGTGGATCCGCCAACGCACACAAATCATACAAGAATGCCAAGATTGAATTAAATGAAATGCAGGGACTTACGCTAGCTCGTTGTACAGGCTCACTGCAGCTCTGCTTGTGCTTGGGATGTTCCATGTACAAGTCCATGTTACCACTTGTTTGGATGTGTAGGCCTTGTGCTCCTTGCATCCCCCTCTGCATTTTTGACACGGCGAATGGTTGATCAAATAAGTGGAATCGACCTTGATGTTGTACCGGAGGACAGATACTTACAAGGTTATACGGGTGTGCAGGATGTGTACCAGATCCTATAGCGTCGTCATGCTTCGCTAAAAAATGGATTTGCTTGTTTCAGATGATATCTCCAGAAGAAATAAGAGTTAAAGTCAGAGTTGCATAGGCGTGTAAGCTAAGAGAGCAGTGAAAGGATATCCAAACATCATCGGAACAGTGCACAAGGGAGTGATGTGTGGATACCTAGTTCGGGCCGGCGTTTGGGCATGCTCGCCTAGCTAGAGTGCGGGTCACTTTAGAGCCGTTGAGGGTGATGCACTGGCGTTGGTTGGCCGCGCACGGATGCAGATCTTGAGTGGCAGCGGAGCGCTACGATGCGGTGGACGAGACCGTTGGTGAAGCCCCAACGGCCTTGGGGGGCGGAGGTGTGACGATGTGCTCGGTGAAGTAGCCCCGGTGAGCTGGGAGACAGCGTCGGTGAAGCGCACCTGATGCGGCGGAACTCGGTGTCTGTGAGGCACGTCGGTTACGGCGGCCGACGTGGTCGGTGGACCACCCGGTGCGGTGGACGAGGGCGTAGATGAGGTAGCTCCGGTGCGGTGGTGAAGCGCGACCGTCATCTTCGTCGTCGTCGTCCGGCACAGATGTGGTGAAAGAGACGAGACGAGGGGCGATTCGAACTTTGCTTGGGTTGGCGGTGAATTAGGGATTTGAGCAATCTGGGCATGGAAGGGGACGGTGGAGAAGAGAGATTTTGCAGGGCTGGAATTTGGGCCGCCAGATATTTCAATCTGAAACATGGAAGCGCAAACTTATTTTGTCGTCATCCTTCTTTTGGGGGGTGGGGGTGGAGGTGGGGGGAGTTGGGGAGGGAGGGAGGGGGGTGGGTGGCTGGGTGCTACGCGTCCGTCCGATACACGCGACCACCCCGACAGGATTATGCTTCAGTGCCTTAAGGCACCTGCCTTTGTGTCCATGACATGTGGGCCCAACAGGTGGCTGCCCCACATGTCAGTGACCCAAAGGCAGGTGCCTTTAAGGCACCAAAGCAGCGTCCACCCCGACACAACCCTAGTCTGCCTGGTGCGCCTACATTTGAGAATGCACACGAATCTTCTTTCATTTGCAAACGAATCTGTATGTATTACCATGCCCGTGTTTTCCTTGCAATAATTAGTCATTCGAAACGATATACTCCATCCGTTCACTTTTGTAAGTCGTTTCAGACAACTTAAAATGAACTGTTTTGCACATTGTCTGAAATGTCTTCAGGGTCTTATAAAAGTGAACAGAGGGAGTACTATAAATTAATTAATGAGGAGTTATTTGAAAAAAATCGAACGGTACCCACGCTTAACGTGGATTAGAGTGTGTCACATAATTAGTTATTTGAATTAGAGTGTGTCACGTAGTTAGTTATTTGAATTAGAGTGTGTGTCACGTGGCGATCTCCAATTCTAACGTGGATTTAGCATTTCACTTTGTATCCACGCTACTTTTTAATACAAATTCATATGTATATGATGAACACCATGGTAGTGAGAAAACTTTTAGATGGATTCAAACATATGACCTACAAAATAGCACAACAAATTGAGTCAATGTCAACTTTTCAAACTTAGTATGGCACGAATTCAAATAATTACCAGATGCCTGGTCCTCGGTTCAAATCTTACAATTTACACGAATTGAAACATCGATATTAAGTCTCGTACTATGTACATTCAAATGTTGTTTTAGCCCCCCCCACAAACGCTACATACTTCCTCAGATCGGTCAATCTTCCTCTCCTAACCACCTTAGGAAGCTATCGGTTTCAACACACGTTCATTCTTTCTCTCCATGTTTCAATCTCTCAGTCTCTCAACTACACAACCCCTTTTTCCACTCTGTTACCAAATGTATTTACCTCACACACCCGCCATTGCACCCCATGCCGAGCTCTCTCTCCCCCTCTCCCTCTCACCTCTCGCTTAAATACATGCATTGCCTATCTAGCCCCCAACCTCTCGTGCGCATGCACGCACGTTGTATATCTAGGTCACTCCCTCGAGACTGTCTCACTCTTTCTTCCGCACAGCGGGCCACACTCGCTCAATCTCGCTCTCTTTATCTGAGTCTCATTTAACCTCATTTTCTTTCACACACAAATGATATATCTCCCTGTTCGGGCCTTGATCGACACACTCTATACTCTCTCACGCAGATTGTCTATCTAGGTCAGTCCATCCAAGCCATGCTCACTCAATCTCTCTCTCTCTCTCTCTCTCTCTCTCTCTCTCCGTATGTCTCGATTGACCTCGCTCTTTCTCGGACAAAAACGAAATATCACCATGTTTGAGCCCAATTTGACCTATTCACATTGTATACTCTCTCACACACATCGTCTATCTAGGTCACTCTCTCCAACCCGTCTCACTCTTTCGATCGCACGGCGACCCTATGTGATCGGTTGACCTTGCTTCCTCCCACACACAAAATATATCTACACGTCTGTGACTGGATCATCTCTCAAGCTCTGTCTTAAAGCCCTCACCCTTGCCAAAAGCTCAATCAGATAATATCTCTCCACAGCATATATATTTGTTCAATGAATGTCAACCACACTCACTTTGTCTCTCTATCTATATGTCTCTTGATTGACCTCGCTTTCTCACACCGTATCTTCCACGCGTTGAAGCTACTACCTCTCCATCCCTCGCAAAGCTGGAGCTATTTACATTGCGAGGGGCACTCCAACCTTGGATTAATTTGTGCAGGCATTTATTCTGGTCGGTTTAGATTATATTTTCGTAGCATTTGGCCCACAACTACTCCAAACACCGTTGCAACCCACGCAACTCCCCTAGTTGATTTCCCTCTGGCTCGGTCATCGCTCTCTCGCACGTCATTTCTCGCCTTCAACATCGCACCATGGTATTATTGAAAAAACTATGTTGTTCTCTTTAATTATTATAAATAAGCTACAAAACTACACACCGATATTCCACTTGGAATGGAACAAATTTCAACCCACAAATTAAAGTGCTACAAACTACACACCGAGGGGACCACATGTCATGAAACAAATTTGGACCCATATACAAATTAAAAAATAAAGGACGAGGATTGAACATGCGACCGGGCCTTCAAGCCACACGTCAATAGGCAACATACGTAGAATAGCAATGTTTGTTGTACCCCCTTTGTTCACATAATGTTTTTATATTACCACAGCCTAATTAATGGATAACATGTAATATTATTTTTAGTACTATTCGCCTTCACTTACTGGTGGGTTCCATGTGTGCTCTCTCTCTCCTCCCCTTCTGCGTTTAGACGCACGGGCAAACAGGAAGAACTCGCAGGCGATGTTGCCGTTGACCATATCTGGACGCGTTCACAAGTCACGACACCAGTCTCACGTACTAGCAGCACTAGTCAGTGTGTAAGTGCAATGCACGTTAATTTGGAAGTATATTAAGTGCATGCGGATATAAACTACTAGGATATTATTTGCGTGTTTTCATGTGATTAGCACTATTTTTGGCATGAAATTAACTGCACGCTAAACATGTTGAGCGCTCGACATTGAAGCAGTCTAGGTCGTTGGATGACAAGGAATACATGTGGCTTGATGACGTTTTATATTTAATTTGATACGGCTCTAGCAGAACATTCAATCGATCAAACCATACATTTCGTTCAGTCTGAATCCGACTTTAAATTATACGACGATCGATATAAATGAACGGAAATGATAAACGTTCGGATTTTAAGCATGGCAATCCGAACGTTTTTCATGGCAAATTTAGATTACGCGGCGGCGGCGGGGGCGTCTCGCGGTGGGAAGCGGCTCCTCTGCCATGCTCTAGGTGTCGTCGGGCGACTGACCGACGGTGACGGCGGCGTCTTGCGCCGTTGTTGGCGTACTCCTGGACGTTGGCCTAGCTTCAAGGAAGGCCAAAATGTTCTGGACTTCAGAGCGAGTCAACTGGCGGGAGGAGGCGACTGGCGTTGGTGCAAGGAAGCGGTCGACGTCGGCCATCCATGCCGCTGAGGGGGGCCCGTGGCACCCGCGCGGGGACATGCGCTATCAACGGCGCGGTGGAGACATTCGTGTGCACGGGCACCAGCACGGGTGCGCACGTCAGTGCACGCGCAGGCAGGTGCACGGGAACCGGCATGGGCGTGCGCGTCAGTGCACGCGCAGGCGCATGCGCTGGCAGGTGCACGGGCACGTGAAGGTCGGCGGGGACCTCGTGGAACCCCGTGGCATCAAGCTCGGCAACAATGTGCGGATCCCAGCCCATCAATGCCACGGGATGGGCGCCGGCGCGCATCGGGCGGCGGAGCCGGCACGGAGCGGGACACGGCGCGGCGCCTTCCGCAAGGCCGTTCAAGCTCGTCCCAAAGCGCGTTATGTTCTTGAGACTCCGGCTGGGTGTCTTCCTCAGGAAATTGGAACACTAAGGGCAGACCATCATGATGCGGCATGGCATATGTTTAGGTCAGGCTAGTTGGAGGTAGACGACAGGAGAATCGAAGAGGAATAGAGAGGATTGTAGCGATACCGGGTAGTGCGGGGTTAATTTTAAACTGCGGCGCCGGCGACATCAAAAGTGGGAGCAGTTGGGACGACGGTGGGCGGCGGAGCCTGGTCAAAGGGCTCGCCTCCCGGTGAGTCTGCACAGAGGTCTGCTCGCATGCCTCCCTGACAGCCGGCGTAGCGGTCTGCTCGCATGCCTCCCGTCGACTCACACGCTTGCTGGGACGGCACCTGCCGATGAGAAGCGGGGACTCGTGGTGGCACATAAACACCCACGGTTTCAATAGTGAAAGCGTTCGCCTTAACGTGACAGGTCTTTGTTCCAAAATACCTTGGCTCTTCATTTGTGCAACTTGTCATAAGCAGCTTGTCTCGAATTGAAGAAAAAACTTACGAAGTAATATTTGTGCCATATCACGTGACCATGCTCAATTTCAAGAATTTATGCTCACTTTTGGATTTTCTGAAATTTAAGATCCAGAATTTGAAACAATATCATAACCTGCATCATGCAATAAATTTTCAAGCCGTACATCTGTCATGTTGTATTTCTTAAGAAAGGATTTGGTCAAACATTTTTCTTAGTTAGACTTCAGACAAGTTATATATGCAGAGTAAAAGGATAATCCCTCCGTACCAGTGCATTGCCTGATATATTAACTCAAGTACTAGGCACGAACAAACGGGCTCAATTCTGTGCTCATCCTGGTGTAGTAGTAGTAGTACTAGGCAATGCAGTTGACGGGTGACCTTGATGAGCGGCGACCGAGGGAATTGAACCGTGCTCGGCACGGTAGGTAACGTTGTCTAGTTACTAAAGCATCCCTCCGTTGTTCATCGGTAGTCATTATGGACCGGGGACATGAGGGGAATTTCCTAGGCTTGGAATTCTGGCCGCCAGATATTTTGACTTGAAACACTGAGGCTCGACTGGTTGGGGTTGCCTAATGTGCGTACCACGCACGCCACCGAAGGACACAAGCCCAGTTTTTTTAGGATCAACACGAGCCAAGGTCTGGCTGGTACGCCGTTGGGTCCTACCATTCGAGAATACGAAAGGAACCTTTTAAATTGCCGAATGAATCTATGTGTATTACAATACCCGTATTTTCCTTGCAAATACTAATTTCAACATGGTAATTGATTTATGACGAGTTGTTGAATTAGAGTGAGTTTGTGATATAGTGATCTCAACGTGTATTTCACATTTCATGGTATCCCTAGTAAGTTTTCCAATGCAAATTCAAATTTAAAAGATGAACAATATGGACTTTGTATGTATCAAGCATATGACCACACACACACACACAAAGACACACACGCACGAACACAACAATAATCCAATAAGTATAGTGCATCTATTTTTCCAAACCATGCATGTATGACACGAATTCAAAAATACTCCTTCTATTCCTAAATATTAGTCTTTTAGAGAGTTCAACAAGTGACTACATGCGGAGCAAAATGAGTGAATCTAGACTCTAAAATATGTCTATATACATCCGTATGTGCCAGTCCATTTGAAGCCTCTAAAAAGACTAATATTTAGGAACGAAGGGAGTAAAATGTAAGACATCTATGGTCCTCAGTTCAATATTTAAAATGAACATGAAACTGAAACATGAATATTAAGTCTAGTACTATAGTACATGCAAATGTTGTGTTTAGGCGGAGCTATGATTGTCGGGGGTCAACCCCTCGACCTTAGATAAAATTGTGGAGCTCTGTTTAGGGTTGTTTAGATTATATTTGTCCCCACCCTCCCAACCACCGATTGGTTGTGCACCCCCACCCTCCTCCCCGGAGAATATCATGTGCCCCATACCTTAGATGCTATATGCCGATACGAGTTGCTTGGAGCTTGTAGATCCGAGATATAGCAGCTCACATGATATGTCTTAATATTTTTGCAGAAACCTTGATGAGTTTGAGAATTGCACACAATTTGTACAAAAACTACTTAGATGCCCTTTGATCCCATATCCAACGACCTCGAAGCTCAGATCACCGTAGCATCTAAGATGAAGGAGGACATCATATTCTCCTGTATATCGAGAATATCATGTGCTACCACACCTTAGATGCTTTGGTGATACAAGCTCTTCTGAGGCGTTGGATTTGTGACCCAACACCTCCTCGGTGGTTCAATGGTTTTTTGCGAAAAAGCCCCAAAAGAGTTCGACCACTGCCATAAGCACAAAGACTGCTCAGATGCCATTGATCTCAGATCAAACGACCTCCAAGCACGTATCACCGTAGCATCCAAGCTGCGATAGCACCTTATGTTTTCTCTCACGGGAGAGTATGAGGTGCTCCCGCAGCATAGATTCTATGGTGATACGAGTTCACTGAGATCTAACGGCCCACAGTAGGAGGTTTGAATGTTTTTGCAACATACGGCTGATATAGTTTGGGAAATGCGCATAAAGTACAAGTACTACGCATGTGCCATCTGATCACTGATCATACGACCTAGATGATCATATCACCGTAGCGGGTAATTAAGCTACGGGGAGCACCTAATATGAGCACCCGGGAGCCGTTGGATCGAAGATGCAGCGGCACACACGAGGCCTGAATGTTTTATTTGCCAAAAAAACCTTTGGAGAGTTTGGAAATTGTGCATAATTACAAAGACTACTCCCAAGCCATTGGATCTCACTTCCAATGGTGTAAAAACTCGTATCACCATAGGATCTAAGCTGCGGGGTGGATGTGATATTCTATGCCGCTGTCATTTTTGTTCGTAAACTTGCAAAATACGTGTAACTCGTGCCGTTACTTGTGTAACCGCGCAAAGTGTTTGTTCAAAAAAACCATCCTACACTGAAATATCGAAACAACACACGGGGGTCCCACTTGTCATTAATCAAATTTGGACCTAAAACTAACAAATCTGAAAGACGAGATTCGAACTGGCAACCTGGACTACAAAGCGTAAGTCGATAGCCTGAAAAAATGAACGGTTGTTGGCTTTGTCCCATAACTTGATTTTATACAAGATTTATGCGTTGAGTAGAGTAGAGGAGTGCCTCGTCAACACGTGCATGACCGTTGTCTCACTTATCGGTAGGTCCTGTGTCTGCGATCTCAATCTCTCTTCTTTCCATCGTCTAACCTTTGCACGGGCACACACGAAGAGCGGCGCTAGCTTGCCGTGGTGTTATTACAACTAAAAAGAGCTTGGAAGATAGAAGAATTGCCTAGAACAAGAGACGTTGTGGCTGGTCGAGATGGAGCTAACCACATCTACCCTCTGTGCCACGTTTGCATGATAAAGCTATGTGGCTAGTGGGGTGTTGTCCCGAGGTCGAACCATAGGTACTACGTCTGATACAGTATATTTTTACACGCACATTTTTCCTCCGTGCCGAGACGTGGCACACCCTACTGCGCGGTTTCGGGGTCCTCCCAGGTGGTGCGCGCATATATTCTTCCTGACATGGACGCCCTACCGCGCGTTTTCTGGGTCCTCCTCGGTCATAGCGCCGAAGCAAGTAAATGAGTCGTCAAATCACGAAAGACCACCTTTCCCGCCGAGTACATCAGTGAAGCACGGTGGCTAGCTAGTTGGGCTAGTTCGACCGATTAGCTAGGCCGCCACCACATTTGTTTTTTCACCCCTTTTTTTATCTACTTGCCGGCATGTAAATTTAAATATCCACCTTGGCATTGCTCTGGTGTTTGGGTGCGGCAGGATTTTTAATTTTTTGATTGACGGGAACAGGCGCGGTAGGATTTTTAATTTTTGATTGACGGGAGCGGTAGCGGCAGCAATTAGTCACGATGACTCCCTGTAAAACCCACTTGCTCCTCGATGTGAGAAGTCGCTGATCGGTGTTTTACCGTGGTGAAAACCAAAAGATTCCCCGCTCCCTCCGCCTTCCCGTAGATTGCATTGCCTTTCAGCCGTTTCGCCCCCTTTGCTTCCTCTCCCCATTGCTTCTACCTGGTGCCATGGCGGCGCAGCAGATCACGGAGTCCAAGGTGAGGTGCCTGACACATGAGCTCCATGCCAAGGATGCGGAGCTCAGGGCCAAGGACGTGGAGCTCCGTGAGCTCAAGGAGGAGAGGAGTGCCATGCTCCTCCGTTATGTGAGGGAGTTCATGGAGCTTCAAAAGCGGCAGGCGTACACCACAAACATGCTCGAGGCGTCGGCGGCCTTGCTGCAGAAAGCGGGAGATACGATAGGCCATAGGGGAGCCAGCTGGAGCGTGAACGGGCCGATCGTGACGAGGTCCAGGATTGCCTCAGCCACTTGGTGAACCAAGTTGCCACGCACGTGTTGCGGCTGCGCGATGCCTACCGTCGTGCCAGCGCGACGATGCCGGCCGTCGGGCTAAGCTCGTTCGACCACCCGGTCGACTTCAACGAGCTGCGGCTTCCTGACCTGGTCTCATTCTTCACCTATATCTTCGAGGAGCTGAGCCGTCTTCGCGTGATGGTGGGGGCTGAGCTGGACAAGGAGGGGTTGCGGGCTGCCGTCGCTGTTGCCGGGCGAATCCTTTCAGGGCTCCGTCACCGGAATTCATTCGTGCCATTGGACGCCGTCTTTGACGAGCTGGCTCCCGTCGACTGGGAGCGGGTTCTGCGGGCGGTTGCACCCTGCATCACCAACGCCGTACGCCTCGAGAAGCAGAGGGACTTCGGTGGTGTTTAGGCGCCCTCTGCATGGGCATGTCCATGTCTCGGTGCAACATGACCGTTGGATCAAACTCGAGACGGTGCAGATCAGTCATCAGAGCACAAAGCGTGTGGGTGTGTTTGGTTGCATTCTCATCTCAATATAGTTGTTTCCTCTTCGTGTATTTTTGTCAACCTACTAGTGTGGACTCATGCACCCTTCATGCACTCTGCCAAACACCAAAAAGTGGGTTGAGAAGGGAACTTTTGCTCCCATCCCGTGCACCCTTCATACACCCTGCCTAACACTATTCGTGCTTCATATGGTTCATGTTTTGTGGAGTACTGTAGCACCATACTCTTCGTGCGCTGTGGACCTAGTTCTGTTAACATTGATCTCACCGTTCATTCTCGACCGGACAGTCGAAAAAGCAGTACTATGTTACATATAGGAGTAGTTGACATGCGACAACATCATTTGTTATCGCTATATCTTACTACACTAGCAACAAGATTGTGTAGTATCGACGTGTGAACCACTCGCACATGCCTAGTAGTAGGAGCACTGTGTATGTTCAAGTGGCTGCCGTGTTTCGCACTCCTCCGTCAGAAGAGTGGAAACGCTTGCTGTAATCATTTTTTCTTCGAATGAAAAACAATGGACACGCTCTACCATGCGGATCCTCCTCCACCATGCACTAAATTACTCACTTTCCGACGTGTGGGACAGCCAAGACTGGTCCACCAACCATGCACTAAATTACTTCGTAATAGAGTGACGGTAGACTACCCCGATCGAACCGCCACAGTAATGCCCAATGAGCCATCAAATCACAAAACCCCCTCCTTTCCAGCAGTAAGTTGGACGGACGAAGCAACCATCATTTCACTCTTCTCTCTCAGCTTCCTCTCTTGAAGAAAACCCCCACTCGCTTCGCTTCTCCCTCATCTCGTTCCTCCTTTCACTCTTCTCTCTCAGCTTCCTCTCTTGGATGGACGCCGGAGCACCGGCCGACGTGATGTCTATGGCTCTGGCCAAAACCGTCGAGGCTCATGGTACGAAGAAGCGCAAGCACCCCGCCGAGACTACCGCAGACAAGCTCAAAGCCATCGCCCTGTCCAAGCCCCCCTCTGGGATCCCTCATTAAGCAAGTCCAGGTAATGTCTCTTGTTGACGATCTTTTTCTCGATCTTGATCGTGTTTTTTCATCTAACACGCAGTACTAGTACTGGTAGTACAACTTTCTGGGTGATCTTGCATGTGATTTTAGTGTGCCAAATGACGGTTCTAAATTCCTCTTTTGACCAAAACATGCGAGAGGTTGACACTGATTTCTTATAGATTACTTTCAACTACTCCCTATGTCCCAAATTTCTTGTCTTAGATTTGTCTAGATACGGATGTATCTAATACTAAAATGTGACTTGATACATCCGTATCTAGACAAATCTAAGACAAGAATTTTGGGACGGAGGGAGTACTTTATGAACATCAATGCTACCTTTTAAGAGGGTATATTTGCCTCAGTAACTTGTGTTATGGATATTGCATGTAATCCCTCTAGTGTCTCTGTTCACTCATTTCTGTGCGTATATGTAGTCATATATGGAGTATAATATCAAAAATCATCTTATATTTCTGAACGGAGGTAGTAATAAAATTTGGTTTATGCTTGAATTAGAACCAGGTCCGCGGTGGAGATGAAGTTCTCAAAGTCATGCCATGTGAACTGGAAGACCTGATGATGAGTTCTACTGCTGAAGTATCCAGCTATTGTGTCCTTGTCGCCACGTGTCCTGAACTAGTGTTTTCTTGTAGCATTGTTGCCAGGCGTGTTCTCGAGGTTGTACTTGACCACAACAATTTCCTGGTTGTGCCTTCAATTACGAAGGGTGTGGTTCTTGTAAAGCTTCCGAACAAATCTGATGCGGCCTGTCTTCATCATCATGTTTATGAGTGGAAAGACCACTCTGTTAGGTTCTCCAAGGTTGACAAGATGGTGATGGTGCTTGTAGACATCTCACACGAAGTCCATGGCCTAGTCAGTTATACGGGGTTCATCCCGTATGTCGGTGGCAAGAAATAGTCTGCAAAGTGTAGTTAGTGCAACTTTGCTTGTCTGTAGTAAGTACTATTGTTCAGTACTTGATTTGTGTTTGTGAAACCTGTATTGTTTATTAGTACTGCCGCTTTTGGTGTGTGGTCAGTCCTGAGAATGGTCTATGTTAATGTTTGTCCACTTAATTCAGTCTGTATATTTTGAAGTATCCAGATCATATTTTTTGTGAGGACGGTTTATCAATTATGGTTACACTCCAATATCTGTATGCATTGCAGGATTTATCACACCCACCATGATTTCCAATCCCATGGATGTTCAGTCCATATGATTTGTCACGACCTTTGGACTGTCCTGCTTGTGGGAGTAGGCGGGGCCCCTGCATGCCACGCATAGTTGGACGATCAATCTTCTGTTTAGTAATTCAACATAGTGATATCCTGGTAAGGATTCACTCATGTCACATCAAGTAAATCTTATTGATTTACTGTCTAAATCTTATTGATTTAATGTCATGTTTTGTTTCTTTTCCTGCAATTTTACGATGCAGGTTTTGCCATGTGACATTCATCACAGAATAAACCGTTTGGTTTGCTCTACGATGGCTATTTTTGCAGGTTTCACTTCTTATGTCGTGTCAGTAACGAAGGCACTGTCCATCACTTATATTACAGGAAAAAATTGGATCATTCTGTTGTCTGAGTACAAGCTGAATCCCTATGATGAACTGCAGTTTGGTTTAACAAAAACGCCACAATTATTCCTTCTCGCATTTAAAAGAAATGAAGAAAGAAACTGGATCACGATCACGGATCCTAGTCAAGTTAGAAAGCTGGTCATAGCAGACCAGACACGATCGCCGCTGTCTCGCACAGATCGAGCACCGGCAGTTGCTCTAGCAGCGACAATGGCAGCAGCTCGATCGATCCAACCGAGGATTGGGCACCGACCACGCCGGTGAATCGCCTAATCTACGGAGGATCGGGCATCGACACCGCACCAGCTCTACAAGGAGCACCATCTCCGGCAGCAGCAGCGGCTTCGGCACCTGCACCAACACTTGCACTTGCATCTGCTCCGGCCCGTGCAGTTGCACCGGCAACAGACTGGGCTGCAGTTCGCACTTCATATACCAAAGTCCTTACAAAACCGACATGTCCACCTTCTTGGTAAGCATTGGCCGCCCAAGTGCTTCGTTCTTTTTTCTTTCCATGTTGTTTCACATGATTCACTGTGTTGATCTAACTGTTTGGGTATGTCTTCTTGTTTGCAAACAGAGAATTCCTAGAGCAACGAGGGAGTCATTCAACAATCCGGGCGACCGCGACCAAGTTTCTCTTACCATGCGCAGCCTTGGTGTGAATGAACCTGCTCAATATACCGTAAGTACAAAGGATGGTCGCATGATGATTGATGCTAAAGGATGGTCAAGGTTCAAATCTAAATCATATCTTGCAGTAGGGGATGATGTCAAAATCGAACTTTCTCGGCAAGGAGAGCTGGTCCAAATCAATTTTGAAATTCTTCAGTAGCAGCACACAACTGCCGAACTGATCTATCCTCCAAGAGATTTTGATGTAATAATCTGGCATGGTGAAACTAGTGTCCTATGTGTATAAGTAGTACGATAGTATTATTTATCACATGGTATATCATTGATAGAATTGCAACTCTGATTGCCGGTTAGGAACTGTCGTTCGATTTCATTCCAACAGCTGACGTGCTTTATTCAATTTTGTGTATTCGCCTTGCGACAACATCTAAAACCAGCGCCGTACCGATCGCTTGCAATATGAAAAGCACTGAGGTATAACACATGGGCCCCCAAACATGTAGGGTCGGCCTGCGGCCCAAAGTCCAGAACCGTGAGCCTATCTGAGTATTATATTCTCAGCTGAACCCCCATAAAAAAAGCTGAACCTCCATAATGCCCGTGCGTTGCAGAGGGAGTATATTTCTTGGCAAGGTGAGCCTGTGATATAAAAGATTTGTATATTTCTTTACAGAGGGAGTATCTCTCTGTCAAAAAATATATTTATGTGTAATTAGTTCCTCCTATCTTTCTACTTCCTTTTGCTGATATGTGGGGCAACCGGCAACAGGGTCCACGTGCCATATGCACAAATTAGAGTGCACAACTTCACGGTAGACACACCCGGTCGTGGCGCCATGATAATGCCCAATGAGCCGTCAAATCACAACCCCCTTTCCAGCTTTAGCGATAAGCTAGACGACGAAGCGGCAATATTTCACTGGGCCTGAATCCCTTCTCCTCGTCGCTTGTTCGAGAAAACCCCGCGGCGATTGCATAGGGTTTTCTCATGGAGAACTAGGTACGAATTCTTCATCCATCCCTGATAAATCCAAGTCCCTTGGTCGCAGGTAATCCTAGGATGGCAGCCGCCACCGTTGATGCATTTTTCTTCCTACTGAATCTAGTGTGTTTCATTTGCAGTGCCCAAAGTGTGAGTACCCTACAGATTTCTGCGCCCTCGGCGAGACGCCACACTTGTTCCTTCTCATCCTAACACATCATTTTGAAACGCACACAGTATGTTCCTAGAATCCTCTTTTCTATCCGGGAGGGTGGGGTTTTTATGGCCGAACTTGGATAAACTTTCTCAAGTGTTACGGACTGAAAGTTGGCGCACGAATTTTGATGGAAATAGCAGAACCTGGTCTCATCTTCACTGCAATCTTCCAACCCGACGTCCTTCCAATTGTTCATCCATGTTAGTTTTGTATCTGGTTCTTGCTTGTTGCCTCGATTACTTCTTAATCCACCTATTCTGTCTAACTAATCATAATTTAACTTTAGAAGTAGCAACGAATCTCTCACGAAGATGCTACTTCTAACTAATATTTTCTTATAATTGGTGGCACGTGTAGGTTTTTTCCAGAGTTAAGCAGTCTGCTCGTTTGTTACTCTGTAATAACTCGGCTGTTACTAATGGCACTGAAGTTGACTGGATCAACATCCACAAGTTCCTACACTTTATTGATCGTCTTGAGGTCCTTGTGGGGCGTTTCAATGGTGGAAGGCCACGTGGTATATGTGTGCCACTGCTGCACTCGTTGAACAGGTCCAACTGTGTCGAGAAACTTATGGTACTTCTGTTATATATGTTGTTCATAAACTATTGCTTATACACAGTTTTATAGCTGTGATCTTCTTGAAACAGGAACTGCTGAGTTCTATTGTTCCTATACAGATGCCTGACCATGGTCGGGCCAGACTTGCGCTTGGTCACAACATGATGTTTATGTCGACCTACTCAATTCCCCTTGGAGGTGAAAAGATACTTATTCATGGGTGGTCTCAAATAATGAAGGCCCGTCCATCTTGGAGAATAGGACAGAAGATTATGTTCATGCTTTTCCATGGCTCTAAAGCGGATATCCTGTTTATTGACCACGTAGCGAGATGAAGCCGCTTTCAGAAGATTGTGGATGCGCGGGGTGGCGCCTGGGCCTTGTCCTGGGGCTTGGAGGCCTCACCCTTGGTTAACTGTAGGCAAAGTAGCACTGTTCGAGGCGTGCTTTGTACGGTTGAACCTGTATAAGTACTCATACTGCTTTCAGCTTTGGTTGTTAAGTGCCCCTGCTGGTTTCAGTTAAGGTTGTTAAGTACTCTTGCTGCTTTTATAGTTTGTCGTGTTTCTTCAGTCTTGTCTTCCTCCAGCCGCCAAAACCAAACCAGCGCCCGGTAACAATACCTTCCGCCTCCCACGGTGGCTTGCGCCAACAAGACGCATTGTTGGAAATATGCCCTAGAGGCAATAATAAATTGGTTATTATTATATTTCCTTGTTCATGATAATCGTTTATTATCCATGCTATAATTGTATTGATAGGAAACTCATATACATGTGTGGATACATAGACAACACCATGTCCCTAGTAAGCCTCTAGTTGACTAGCTCGTTGATCAATAGATGGTTACGGTTTCCTGACCATGGACATTGGATGTCGTTGATAACGGGATCACATCATTAGAAGAATGATGTGATGGACAAGACCCAATCCTAAGCCTAGCACAAAGATCGTAGTTCGTATGCTAAAGCTTTTCTAATGTCAAGTATCATTTCCTTAGACCATGAGATTGTGCAACTACCGGATACCGTAGGAATGCTTTGGGTGTACCAAACGTCACAACGTAACTGGGTGACTATAAAGGTGCACTACGGTATCTCCGAAAGTGTCTGCTGGGTTGGCACGAATCGAGACTGGGATTTGTCACTCCGTGTGACGGAGAGGTATCTCTGGGCCCACTCGGTAGGACATCATCATAATGTGCACAATGTGATCAAGGATTTGATCACGGGATGATGTGTTACGAAACGAGTGAAGAGACTTGCCGGTAACGAGATTGAACAAGGTATCGGGATACCGACGATCGAATCTCGGGCAAGTACAATACCGCTAGACAAAGGGAATTGTATACGGGATCGATTGAGTCCTTGACATCGTGGTTCATCCGATGAGATCATCGTGGAACATGTAGGAGCCAACATGGGTATCCAGATCCCGCTGTTGGTTATTGACGGAGAACGTCTCGGTCATGTTCGCATGATTCCCGAACCCGTAGGGTCTACACACTTAAGGTTCGATGGCGCTAGGGTTATAAAGGAAGTTTGTATGTGGTTACCGAATGTTGTTCGAGTCCGGATGAGATCCGGACGTCACGAGGAGTTCGGAATGGTCCGGAGGTAAAGATTTATATATGGAAAGTTGTTGTTGGGTTCCGGAAAAGTTCGGGTTTTTTCGGTATTGTACCGAAGCTTCGGAAGGTTCCGGAGGATTCGGAGGGGTCCGGAGGTCCGGAAATAGTTCCACCACGTCCAATACAGTAGCATGGGCTGTAAGGGGGCGCCCTAGCCTTAATGGGCCAGGGGCACCAGCCCCCCCAAGGCCAATGCGCATGGGAAGGGGAAAACCCTAAGGGGGAGAGCCTCCACTTGACTTGGGAGGCACTCCTCCCCCCCTTGGCCGCCCCCCTAGATGGGATCTAGGGCTGGCCGCACCCCTTGGGGTGGGAAAACCCTAAAGGGGCCGCAGCCCCCTTTCCCCCTATATATACTTGAGGTTTTGGGGCTGCCATACACATGAGAACTTCTCCTCTTGGCGCAGCCCTACCTCTCCTCCTCCTCCTCTCCCGTGGTGCTTGGCGAAGCCCTGCTGGATTGCCACGCTCCTCCATCACCACCACGCCGTTGTGCTGCTGCTGGATGGAGTCTTCCTCAACCTCTCCCTCTCTCCTTGCTGGATCAAGGCGTGGGAGACGTCACCGGGCTGTACGTGTGTTGAACGCGGAGGTGCCGTCCGTTCGGCACTAGGATCTCCGGTGATTTGGATCACGGCGAGTACGACTCCTTCAACCCCGTTCTCTTGAACGCTTCCGCTTAGCGATCTACAAGGGTATGTAGATGCACTCTCCTTCCCTCGTTGCTGGTTTCTCCATAGATAGATCTTGGTGACACGTGGGAAAATTTTGAATTTCTACTCGCTCCCCAACAAAGGGCATCATGAGCTAGGTCTATTATGTAGATTCTTTGCACGAGTAGAACACAAAGTAGTTGTGGGCGTTGATTTTGTTCAATATGCTTACCGTTACTAGTCCAATCTTGTTTCGACGGTATTGTGGGATGAAGCGGCCCGGACCGACCTTACGTACTCTTCGTGAGACAGGTTCCACCGATTGACATGCACTTGGTGCATAAGGTGGCTAGCGGTGCCGCCTCTCCACTTTAGTCGGAATGGATTCGATGAAAAGGGTCCTTATGAAGGGTAAATATCAATTGGCATATCACGTTGTGGTTTTGCGTAGGTAAGAAACGTTCTTGCTAGAAACCCATAGCAGCCACGTAAAACATGCAACAACAATTAGAGGACGTCTAACTTGTTTTTGCAGGGTATGCTATGTGATGTGATATGGCCAAGAAGAATGTGATGAATGATATGTGATGTATGAGATTGATCATGTTCTTGTAATAGGAATCACGACTTGCATGTCGATGAGTATGACAACCGGCAGGAGCCATAGGAGTTGTCTTTATTTATTGTATGACCTGCGTGTCATTGAACAACGCCATGTAATTACTTTACTTTATTGCTAACCGGTAGCCATAGTAGTGGAAGTAATAAGTTGGCGAGACAACTTCATGGAGACACGATGATGGAGATCATGATGATGGAGATCATGGTGTCATGCCGGTGACGATGATGATCATGGAGCCCCGAAGATGGAGATCAAAAGGAGCAAAATGATATTGGCCATATCATGTCACTATTTGATTGCATGTGATGTTTATCATGTTTGTGCATCTTGTTTACTTAGAACGACGGTAGTAAATAAGATGATCCTTACAACAATTTCAAGAAGTGTTCTCCCTAACTGTGCACCGTTGCTAAAGTTCGTCATTTCAAGCACCACGTGATGATCGGTGTGATAGATTCTTACGCTCACATACAACGGGTGTAAGACAGTTTTACACATGCAAAACACTTAGGGTTAACTTGACGAGCCTAGCATGTACAGACATGGCCTCGGAACACGAGAGACCGAAAGGTCGAGCATGAGTCGATAGTAGATACGATCAACATGAAGATGTTCACCGATGATGACTAGTCCGTCTCACGTGATGATCGGACACGGCCTAGTTGACTCGGATCATGTAATCACTTAGATGACTAGAGGGATGTCTATCTGAGTGGGAGTTCATTAGATGAACTTAATTATCCTGAACATAGTCAAAAGATCTTTGCAAATTATGTCGTAAGCTCGCGCTTTAGTTCCACTGTTTAGATATGATCCTAGAGAAAATATAGTTGAAAGTTGACAGTAGCGATTATGCGGACAGAAGAAAGCTTATGTCCTTAATGCACTGCTTAGTGTGCTGAACCCCAAACGTCGTTGCGTGGATGTTGCGAACATCGGACATACACGCTTTGATAACTACGTGATAGTTCAGTTAAACGGTTTAGAGTTGAGGCACCAAAGACGTTTTTCGAAACGTCGCGGAACATATGAGATGTTTCGAGGGCTGAAATTGGGATTTCAGGCTCGTGCCCACGTCAAGAGGTATAAGACCTCCGACGATTTTCTTAGCCTGCAAATTAAGGGAGAAAAGCTCAATCGTTGAGCTTGTGCTCAGATTGTCTGAGTGCAACAATCACTTGAATCGAGTGGGAGTTGATCTTCCAGATGAGATAGTGATGTTTCTCCAAAGTCATTTCCACCAAGTTGTTAGAGCTTCGTGATGAACTATAACATATCGGGGATAGATATGATGATCCTTGAGGTATTCGCGATGTTTGACACATGAAAGTAGAAATCAATAAGGAGCATCAATTGTTGATGGTTGGTGAAACCACTAGTTTCAAGAAGGGCAAGGGCAAGAAGGATACTTCATGAAGCGGCAAATGAGCTGCTGCTCTAGTGAAGAAACCCAAGGTTGAACCCAAACCCGAGACTAAGTGCTTCAGAATGAGAGGAACAGACATCAAGCGAACCACCCTAGATACTTGGTAGATAAGAAGGCGGGCAAGGTCGATAGAAGTATATTGGATATACATTATGTTAATGTGTACTTTACTAGTACTCCTAGTAGCACCTGGTATTAGATACCGGTTCGGTTGCTAAGTGTTAGTAACTCGAAATAAAAGCTACGGAATAAGTGGAGACTAGCTAAAGGTGAGCTGACAATATGTGTTGGAAGTGTTTCCAAGGTTGATGTGATCAAGCATCGCACGCTCCCTCTACCACCGAGATTGGTGTTTGCGTTGAGCATAGACATGATTGGATTATGACTATCGCAATACGGTTATTCATTTAAGGAGAATAATGGTTACTCTGTTTATTTGAATAATACCTTCAATGGTCTTGCACCTAAAAGAATGGTTTATTGAATCTCGATCATAGTGATACACATTTTCATGCCAAAGATATAAGATAGTAATGATATTACCACTTACTTGTGGCATTGCCATGTAAGTCATATTGGTGTAAAACGCATGAAGAAGCTCCATGTTGATGGATCTTTGGACTCACTCGTTTTTGAAAAGTTTGAGACATGCGAACCATGTCTATTGGTGTATACGCATGAAGAAACTCCATGCAGATGGATCGTTTGGACTCACTTGATTTTGAATCACTTGAGATATGCAAATCATACCACATGGGCAAGATGACCGAAAAGCCTCGTTTTCAAAGAAGATGGAACAAGATAGCAACTTGTTGGAAGTAACACATTTTGATGTGTGCAGTCCAATGAATCTTGAGGCATGCAAAGGAATATCGTTATGTTCTTACTTCACGATGATTTGAGTAGATGTTGAGTATATTTACTTGATGAAACACAAGTCTGAATTATTGAAAGGTTCAAGTAATTTCAGAGTGAAGTTGAAGATCTTCGTGACAAGAGGATAAAATGTCTATGATGTGATCATAGAGATGGATATCTGAGTTATGAGTTTGGTACACAATTGAGACATTGTGGAAATTGTTTCACAACTAACACCGCTGGAACACCATAGTGTGATGGTGTGTCCGAACATCATAGATGCACCCTATTGGATATGGGGCATACCATGATGTCTCTTATCGGATTACCACTATCGTTCATGGGTTAGGCATTAGAGACAACCACATTCACTTTAAATAGGGCACCACGTAATTCCGTTGAGATGACACCGTATGAACTATGGTTTAGAGAAATCTAAGCTGTCATTTCTTAAAGGTTTGGGACTATGACGCTTATGTGAAAAAGTTTCAGGTTGATAAGCTCGAACCCAAAGCGGATAAAATGCATCTTCATAGGACACCCAAAAACAGTGGGGTATACCTCCTAATTCAGATCCGAAAGCAATAGGGATTGTTTCTTGAATCGGGTCCTTTCTCGAGGAAGTTTGTCTTGAAAAGTTGAGTGGGAGGATGGTGGAGACTTGATGAGGTTATTGAACCGTCACTTCAACTAGTGTGTAGCAGGACACAGGAAGTTGTTCCTGTGGCACCTACACCAATTGAAGTAGAAGCTTATGATAGTGATCATGAAGTTTCGGATCAAGTCACTAACGTACCTCGTAGGGTGACAAGGTTGCATACTACTTCAGAGTGGTGTGCAATCCTGTCTTGAAGGTCATGTTGCTAGACAACAATGAACCTACGAGCTATGGAGAAGCAATGGTGGGCCCAAATTCCGACAAATGGTTAGAAGCCATGAAATCCGAGATAGGATCCATGTATCAGAACAAAGTATGGACTTTGGTGGACTTGCCCGATGATCGGCAAGCCATTGAGATGAATGGATCTTTAAGAAGAAGACGGACGTGGACGGTAATATCACCGTCTATGAAGCTCGACTTGTGGCGAAGAGTTTTCACAAGTTCAAGGAGTTGACTACGATGAGATTTTCTCATCCGTAGCGATGCTTAAGTCCGTCGGAATCATGTTAGCATAAGCTGTATTTATGAAATCTGGCGATGGATGTCAAAATGAGTTTCTTTACCAGTTTTCGTAAGGAAAGGTTGTATGTGATACAATCAGAGAGTTTTGTCGATCCTAAGGATGCTAAAAGGTATGCTGGCTCCAGCGATCCTATCTAAGGACTGGAGTAAGCATCTCGGAGTTGGAATGTGCGCTCTGATGAGATGATCAAAGATTTTAGGTTTATACAAAGTTTATGAGAAACTTGTATTTCCAAAGAAGTGAGTGGGAGCACTATAGAATTTCTGATGAGTATATGTTGTTGACATATTGATGATCAGAAATGATGTAGAATTTCTGGAAAGCATATAGGGTTATTTGAAAAATGTTTTTCAATAGAAAACCTGGATTAAGCTACTTGAACATTGAGCATCGAGATCTATAAGGATAGATCAAAATGCTTAATAATACTTTCAAATGAGCACATACCTTGACATAATCTTGGAGGTGTTCAAGATGGATCAGTCAAAGAAGGAGTTCTTGCCTGAGTTGTAAGGTATGAAGTTAAGAGTTAAAGCTCGACCACGGCAGAAAAGAGAGAAAGGACGAAGGTCGTCCCCTATGCCTTAGACGTGGGCTCTGCAGTATGCTATGCTGTGTACCGCACCGGAAGTGTGCCTTGCCATGAGTCAGTCAAGGGGTACAAGAATGATCCAGGAATGGATCATTGGACAGCGGTCAAAATTGTCCTTGGAGTAAATAAGGACATGTTTCTCGATTATGGAGGTGATAAAGAGTTCGTCGTAAAGGGTTACGTCGATGCAAGCTTTAACACCTATCCGAGTGACTCTGAGTAGCAAACCGGATACGTATAGTGGAGCAACCATTTGGAATAGCTCCAAGTGGAGCGTGGAAGCAGCGTTTACAATATGACCTAGAAATTTGCAAAGCACACACGGATCTGAAAGGTTCAGACCTGTTGACTAAAACCTCTCTCACAAGCAAAACATGATCAAACCCCAGAACTCATTGAGTCTTAATCACATGATGATGTGAACTAGTTTACAGACACTAGTAAACTCTTTGGATGTTGGTCACATGGCGATGTGACCTATCAATGTTAATCACATGACGATGTGAACTAGATTATTGACTCTAGTGCAAGTGGGAAACTGTTGGAAATATGCCCTAGAGGCAATAATAAATTGGTTATTATTATATTTCCTTGTTCATGATAATCGTTTATTATCCATGCTATAATTGTATTGATAGGAAACTCATATACATGTGTGGATACATAGACAACACCATGTCCCTAGTAAGCCTCTAGTTGACTAGCTCGTTGATCAATAGATGGTTACGGTTTCCGACCATGGACATTGGATGTCGTTGATAACGGGATCACATCATTAGAAGAATGATGTGATGGACAAGACCCAATCCTAAGCCTAGCACAAAGATCGTAGTTCAGTATGCTAAAGCTTTTCTAATGTCAAGTATCATTTCCTTAGACCATGAGATTGTGAAACTCCGGATACCGTAGGAATGCTTTGGGTGTACCAAACGTCACAACGAATCGGGTGACTATAAAGGTGCACTACGGTATCTCCGAAAGTGTACATTGGGTTGGCACGAATCGAGATCGGATTTGTCACTCCGTGTGGCGGAGAGGTATCTCTGGGCCCACTCGGTAGGACATCATCATAATGTGCACAATGTGATCAAGGAGTTGATCACGGGATGATGTGTTACGGAACGAGTAAAGAGACTTGCCGTAGCGAGATTGAACAAGGTATCGGGATACCGACGATCGAATCTCGGGCAAGTACAATACCGCTAGACAAAGGGAATTGTATACGGGATCGATTGAGTCCTTGACATCGTGGTTCATCCGATGAGATCATCGTGGAACATGTAGGAGCCAACATGGGTATCCAGATCCGCTGTTGGTTATTGACGGAGAACGTCTCGGTCATGTTCGATGATTCCCGAACCCGTAGGGTCTACACACTAAGGTTCGATGGCGCTAGGGTTATAAAGGAAGTTTGTATGTGGTTACCGAATGTTGTTCGAGTCCTGATGAGATCCCGGACGTCACGAGGAGTTCGGAATGGTCCGTAGGTAAAGATTTATATATGGAAAGTTGTTGTTCGGGTTCCGGAAAAAGTTCGGGTTTTTTCGGTATTGTACCGGGAAGCTTCCAGAAGGTTCCGGAGGATTCCGGAGGGGTTCGGAGGTCCGGAAATAGTTCCACCACGTCCAATACAGTAGCATGGGCGCCCTAGCCTTAATGGGCCAGGGGCACCAGCCCCCCCCCAAGGCCCATGCGCATGGGAAGGGGAAAACCCTAAGGGGGAGAGCCTCCACTTGACTTGGGAGGCACTCCTCCCCCCCCTTGGCTGCCCCCCTAGATGGGATCTAGGGCTGGCCGCACCCCTTGGGGTGGGAAAACCCTAAAGGGGGCGCAGCCCCCTTTCCCCCTATATATACTTGAGGTTTTGGGGCTGCCATACACATGAGAACTTCTCCTCTTGGCGCAGCCCTACCTCTCCTCCTCCTCCTCTCCCGTGGTGCTTGGCGAAGCCCTGCTGGATTGCCACGCTCCTCCATCACCACCACGCCGTTGTGCTGCTGCTGGATGGAGTCTTCCTCAATCTCTCCCTCTCTCCTTGCTGGATCAAGGCGTGGGAGACATCACCGGCTGTCACGTGTGTTGAACGCGGAGGTGCCGTCCGTTCGCACTAGGATCTCCGGTGATTTGGATCACGACGAGTACGACTCCTTCAACCCCGTTCTCTTGAACGCTTCCGCTTAGCGATCTACAAGGGTATGTAGATGCACTCTCCTTCCCCTCGTTGCTGGTTTCTCCATAGATAGATCTTGGTGACACGTAGGAAAATTTTGAATTTCTACTACGTTCCCCAACACGCATCACTGCCCCACCGTCTCCTAAATTGTTAACGCCGACGTCCTCCACGCGCTTTGGTGCGCTCGCCGCGGCGCTGCCCTCTCGCGTTGTCAACATGGTCAACAAACAACAGGAATCGGCGTAAATGCGTGGAGAGGATGACAAGAGGGGCCCACCACGTCGGCGTATGGAAAAATAAAATGCTTCCTCCTAGTGTTTTCGACATCCGGGACCCACGACATTGTGGCGAATATAGTCAATAGACAATAGAACAACACAAGATCGGTGACACAGGGGCGTAGCTACTCGAGCAGTATTTTTTTTTTGTTTGGTATTGTTGAGACGGGCAGGATTCGAATCGGGTTGTGGCCCGTCTAGCCCGAGCTTATATTTTATGTTCACTATGTGACCAGCCCTGCTGTTTTTTCTTTGTGAAAATGAGCCCGTTTATTTTTTCAGAGAATACCCAATCCAGGCCTACTTATTTTTCTACGCCTCGATGGGCTGCAACTCTTTCAAGACAACTGCAAATCTTGAAAGTAATATGAAATGGGTTGTAAATATAAAACAGATGACAAATTGGCAATTACTTTATAATTTCTGATTTTTTCACATTTTCAGATTCCTATTTCACTTTGGGCATTAACCTAATTTAAATATATCTTCAAAGTACTTTAAATATGGCTCGACATTTCGGTATTAAAAATAGTTTGGAACCCACGAAATATGCTGAAATTGACCCTGCCAACCAAAAATACGATCGCAATAAATTGCATAAGAAGTTGCCATGAGCTATATATAAATTATTAAAAAGAGGGAGTGGTCGACTTGTGGGCCTGTTTACTTGACGCGTATGCAAGATTTTTTAGTTATTATATACGTCAACAAACGATTCTAGCAGACGTAACTGTTGGATGTCAATCCAACGGCCGTCGTCATTTCTTCAATCTCGATCTTCTTGCTCCACCGCCAAAGGAGCGCCGGCGGGACCGCCGCTCCCGCCTCCGTGGCGGCTGTGCTGCCAAGAGCCTCGGCGCCTTACTACTCCCACCGTTGGCGGGGCATCCCTCTACTCACCCACACCCCCTGTTATTCTGCGGCGATGACAGCCTCACACCGCAGCCGAACCGGTGAACCCTCGTACTCCTCTCCGCGCGCGTCTTCCTCGGCTCCGCGTCGTCCCCTTCCTAGGCCTCGCCTTCGTCCACCGCCGTGGTGCTCTCGGCGCGGTGTGGTCAATGTGGTCAATGACTGACTTCCATCAGAAGAGTACTGTACGTGGAGAGGCTGACGGCTGGGTCCACGGCAGCCGCAAGGAAGTGCCTCCTTATTACGCGGAAAATAATTATTCCTCCACCTGACAGCGGGGACCCACCAGACGGGCCACCAGTATTCCATGAAAAAAATGTTTCCACCTGACTGCCGGGACCCACAGGACGGGCCACCGTATTTCGCGAAAAAAACATTCCCCCCGCTGTCAGCTCAGACCCACCGGAAGTGCCTCCTTATTACGCACAAAAAATGAATACCCCTGCTAGCTGGGACCCACCTTGGTGGGAGGCTGACTTAGGGCCTACCGAGTTGATCGACAGACGCTTTGTCAACTTTAGTCAATATATGAACGATTCTAGCTCCAAAGGACCGTCGATGTCCATCCAACGGCTGTAGTGCTTCTTCAACCTCTGGTCTTCTTGCTCCAGCCGCCCAAAGCAGCGTCAGTCGTGCCGCCTGCTCCTGCCGCTCGTGGCCGGCTGTGATGCCGCGGAGGCCTCACCGCCCCCTACTACTCCCACCGCTGGCCAGGCCATCCCTCTACGCACCCACACCCCCTGTTATTCTGCGGCGACGGCAGCCTCACACCGCAGCCGAACGAGTGAACCCTCATACTCCTCTACGCGTGGGCATCCACTGCCGCGTCTTCCCCGGCTCCGCTTCTTCCCCTTCCTAGGCCTCGCCATCATCCACCGCCCTGGTGCTCTCGGCGCGGCGTGGTCAACGTGGTCAAGGAATGGCTTCCATCGGACGTGGTCTGTACGTGGAGAGGCTGACAGCTGGGTCCACGGCCGCAGCAAGGAAGTGCCTCCTTATTACGCGGAAAATAATGATTCCTCCACCTGGAAGCTGGGACCCATCGGACGGGCCACTGTATTTCACGGAAAAAACGTTTCCCCCTGACTGCTGGGACCCACTAGCTTCATCTTCGCACGCAAGGAAGTGCGTCCGGCCAAAAAAAACGATTCACCCCACCTGCTCTTTGGGACCCACCAGCTACACCTTCGCACGCAAGGAAGTGCGTCCGGGCAAAAAAATGATTCGCCCCCTGACTGCTGGGACCCACCGGCTACATCTTCGCACGCAAGGAAGTGCGTCCGGGCAAAAAATGATTCGCCCCCCTGACTGCTGGGACCCACCAGCTACATCTTCGCACGCAAGGAAGTGCGTCCCGCAAAAACAAAACAAAAGATTAAGCCGACTGCTGGGACCCACCAGCTACATCTTCACAGGCAAGGAAGTGCCTGACAGTCGGGATCCACCTGGTCAAAGCGTACGTAGCGTTGTCATTCTGGTCGCGAATGTGTACGTACATACTGGTTGATGTAGAGGCGCGTACGTGTCGTAGTAGAGGCGTGCACGTGTCGTAGTAGAGGCGCGCACGTAGCATGTACACGTACGTACAGCGGCCAGGGTGCAAGAAAGAAAATACGGCCACGTATGTGTACATACGGGCGGGGTCTCGAACGCCTACTCGCGCATACGTACAGCGAGGGGTCGTGTACATGGTTGGGTCGGGACGGAGAAACAACGTCATCTTCGTGTTCATGGGAAGGCAACGGAATGTGTCGTGTTCATCGGGAGGCAACGGAACGCGTGGGAGCCAACCGGCTGGGTCGGAACGGAATGCGTCGTCGTGTTCATCGGGAGGGCTTGGAGGAACAGGCGATGGAAATGAGGCCTGGCGTACCGCACAACAGAGGAAACAGACCTCCTACGTTCAGAACGGGGTCCTGTTGATCGGGAGGGGTGTGGCGTACCGCAAAACGGAGGAAACATACCTCCTATGGTCGAAATGGGGGACCTGTTGATCGGGAGGGGTGTGGCGTATCGCAAAACGGACGAAACAGACCTCCTAAGGTCGAAACGGGGGTCCTGTTGATCGGGAGGGGTGTGGCGTACCGCAAAACGGACAAAACGGACTTGTGTTGTAGAGCTATGTTCGAAACGGGGGTCCTGTTTATCGGGAGGGGTGTGGCGTACCGCAAAACGGGACTCCACAGGATACTGTTCATCTCCACCGTCGACCTCCTCCAGCCTCCACGGGCTACCGTCGACCTCCTCCAGCCTCCACGGGCTCCTGTTCATCCAGCCTCCACCGCGCGCTACTCCACCGGCTAATGTTCAACTACCCCTCCACCGTCTACTGTTCATCCAGCCATCCACACCACGGGGTCCTGTTCAACCACCCCTCCACGGGCACCCCTCCACCGTCTACTGTTCATCCAGCCCTCCACACCATGGGGTCATGTTCATCCGAGGCAACGCTACTACTCACTTTATTCATCCAACCCCATAGCAACGCCACTGCTCATCCAATCGGTCGGCTTGATTAGCAGCGATGGCGAAGAATCGCCGATCGGGTTCGATTAACGCCATCGATCGATCGCCGGGTTCGATGAGCGTAGCTCGCAGGGCAATCGCCGGGTTCGATTAGAGCCCAACACCTCGCTCGGGTTTAATTAGAGCCAACGCCTCGCACACACGCGCGTACGTGTACGAGAGAAACGTGCATCGCTCGGCCCCCGACCTCCCACCGTAACCGGGAACTCCCCGAAATTCTCCTCCCCCTTGCTTCTACCATGGTTTTTTCCGTCATGGACGGCCCAAAGAATGACATGCAGTTGCGTCTCCGGCCCGCCAAGGACGAAAAGCCCATTTTCTGTCATGATTTTTTGTCATAGAAGTAGGAGCCCACCACATCTATGATGATACCGGGTTTTTTCACAATTATCATCATAGAAGTGTCATATGTATGACAGAAAAAAAATTCGTTCGGCCCAAAATGTCACGGATGTGTCTTTTTTTTTGTAGTGATCGGTTAGTCCATTATAAAAGATATCAAGTATTTCATTTTTCTTGAGAGGATGATCAGGCAAAGCGTTAAGTAATTGGGGAAGCCTCCCCCAAGCTTGTGGGAGACTCTCTTCTTCAATTTGCACAAAATAATATATATCCCTTAAAGCAGCCTGTTTCTTATGAGCAGGGAAATATTTAGCAGAGAAGTAATAAATCATATCCTGGGGACTATGCACACAACCAGGATCAAGAGAATTAAACCATGTCTTAGCATCACCCTTTAATGAGAACGGAAATATTTTAAGGATATATCATTTAGTGAATAGGGTGGCTATATCATTTAATTTAGTAAGATGTGCCACAACAATTTCAGATTCATAGCCATAAAAAGGATCAGATTCAACCAAAGTAATTATATCAGGATCAACAGAGAATTCATAATCCTTATCAGTAACAGAGATAGGTGAAGTAGCAAAAGCAGGGTCAAGTTTCGTTCTAGCATTTAGAGATTGCTGCTTCCATTTAGCTAATAATTTCTTAAGATCACTTCTATCATTGCAAGCAAGAATGGCTCTAGCAGATTCTTCATCCAGAACATAACCCTCAGGCACAACAGGCAATTCATATTTATTAGTGGGAGAGTCTTCATCATCACTATCATCAATATTATCAGTTTTAATAATTTCATTTTCTCTAGCCCTAGCAAGTTGTTCATCAAGAAATTCACCAAGTGGCACAGTAGTATCAAGCATAGAAGTAGTTTCATCATAAGTATCATGCATAGCAGAAGTGGCATCATCAATAACATGCAACATACCAGAATTAATAGCAGAAGCAGGTTTAGGTGTCGCAAGCTTACTCAAAATAGAAGGTGAATCAAGTGCAGAGCTAGATGGCAGTTCCTTACCTCCCCTCGTAGTTGAGGGATAAATTTTTGTTTTCTCGTCTTTCAAGTTCCTCATAGTGAGCAGCAGAGATAAATCCCAAATGACTCAAAGAATAGAGCTATGCTCCCCGGCAACGGCGCCAGAAAATAGTCTTGATAACCCACAAGTATAGGGGATCGCAACAGTTTTCGAGGGTAGAGTATTCAACCCAAATTTATTAATTCGACACAAGGGAAGGCAAATAATATTCTCAAGTATTAGCAGTTGAGTTGTCAATTCAACCACACCTGGATAACTTAGTATCTGCAGCAAAGTATTTAGTAGCAAAGTAATATGGAAGTAACAGTAACGGTAGCAAAAGTAATATTTTTGGGTTTTGTAGTGATTGTAACAGTAGCAACGGAAAAGTAAATTAGTGACGAACAATATGTGAAAAGCTCGTAGGCATTGGATCGGTGATGGAGAATTATGCCGGATGCGGTTCATCATGTAACAATCACAACATAGGGTGACACAGAACTAGCTCCAATTCATCAATGTAATGTAGGCATGTATTCCGAATATAGTCATACGTGCTTATGGAAAATAACTTGCATGACATCTTTTGTCCTACCCTCCCGTGGCAGCGGGGTCCTAATGGAAACTAAGGGATATTAAGGCCTCCTTTTAATAGAGTACCGGACCAAAGCATTAACACATAGTGAATACATGAACTCCTCAAACTACGGTCATCACCGAGAGTGGTCCCGATTATTGCCACTTCGGGGTTGCAGGATCATAACACATAGTAGGTGACTATAGACTTGCAAGATAGGATCAAGAACTCACATATATTCATGAAAACATAATAGGTTCAGATCTGAAATCATGGCACTCGGGCCCTAGTGACAAGCATTAAGCATAGCAAAGTCATAGCAACATCAATCTCAGAACATAGTGGATACTAGGGATCAAACCCTAACAAAACTAACTCGATTACATGATAAATCTCATCCAACCCATCACTGTCCAGCAAGCCTACAATGGAATTACTCACGCACGGCGGTGAGCATCATGAAACTGGTGATGGAGGATGGTTGATGATGACGGCGGCGACGGATTCCCCTCTCCTGAGCCCCGAACGGACTCCAGATCAGCCCTCCCAAGAGGTTTTAGGGCTTGGCGGTGGCTCCGTATCGTAAAACGCGATGAATCCTTCTCTCTGATTTTTTCTCCTCGAACACGAATATATGGAGTTGGAGTTGAGGTCGGTGGAGCGTCAGGGGGCCTACGAGGCAGGGGGCGCGCCCGCGCCCCCACCCTCGTGGACAGGTGGAGGTCCCCCCTGACGTGGATTCTTCTTCCAGTATTTTTATTATTTTCCAAAAATAAGTTCCGTGGAGTTTCAGGTCATTCCGAGAACTTTTGTATCTGCACATAAATAACACCATGGCAATTCTGCTGAAAACAGCGTCAGTCCGGGTTAGTTCCATTCAAATCATGCAAGTTAGAGTCCAAAACAAGGGCAAAAGTGTTTGAAAAAGTAGATACGACGGAGACGTATCATTGGGTAAAAGATTTGATGGATTATGGAACAAGGAGTGGCAAGAGCCTAAGCTTGGGGATGCCCATGGCACCCCAAGATAATCTAAGGACACCTAAAAGCCAAAGCTTGGGGATGCCACAGAAGGCATCCCCTCTTTCGTCTACTTCCATCGGTAACTTTACTTGGAGCTATATTTTTATTCACCACATGATATGTGTTTTGCTTGGAGCGTCTTGTATTATTTGAGTCTTTGTTTGTTAGTTTGCCACAATCATCCTTGCTGTACACACCTTTTGAGAGAGACACACATGATTCGGAAATTGTTAGAATACTCTATGTGCTTCACTTATATCTTTTGAGTTATATAGGTTTTGCTCTAGTGCTTCACTTATATCTTTTAGAGCACAGTGGTGGATTTGTTTTATAGAAACTATTGTCTCTCATGATTCACTTAGATTATTTTGAGAGTCCTACAAAACAGCATGGTAATTTGCTTTGATTATGATAGGCATTCAAGATTAGTAAAAAAAATCTTATGAGTGTGTTGAATACTATGAGAAGTTAGATGCTTGATAATTGTTTTGAGATATGGAGATGATGATATTAGAGTCATGCTAGTTGAGTAGTTGTGAATTTGAGAAATACTAGTGTTAAAGTTTGTGATTCCCGTAGCACGCACGTATGGTGAACCGTTATGTGATCTAGTCGGAGCATGATTTATTTATTGATTGTCTTCCTTATGAGTGGCGGTCGGGGACGAGCGATGGTCTTTTCCTACCAATCTATCTCCCTAGGAGCATGCGCGTAATACTTTGCTTTGATAACTTGTAGATTTTTGCAATAAGTATATGAGCTCTTTCTGACTAATGTTGAGTCCATGGATTATACGCACTTTTCTTCCTTCCACCATTGCTAGCCTCTCTAATACCGCGCACTTTTCGCCGGTATCATACAACCACCATATACCTTCCTCAAAACAGCCACCATACCTACCGATCATGACATTTCCATAGCCATTCCGAGATATATTGCCATGCAACTTTCCACCGTTCCGTTTACTATGACACGCTCCATCATTGTCATATTGCTTTGCATGATCATGTAGTTGACATCATATTAGTGGCGAAGCCACCATTCATAATTCTTTCATACATGTCACTCTTGATTCATTGCATATCCCGGTACGCCGCCTGAGGCATTCACATAGAGTCATATTTTTTTCTAAGTATTGAGTTGTAATTGTTGAGTTGTAAGTAAATAAAAGTGTGATGATCATCATTTTTAGAGCATTGTCCCAAATGAGGAAAGGATGATGGAGACTATGATTCCCCCACAAGTCGGGATGAGACTCCGGACTAAATAAAAAAAGGGGGAAGAGGCCATAAAAAAAGAGAAAAGGCCCAAATAAAAAAAATAGAATGAGAGAAAAAGAGAGAAGGGACAATGTTACTATCCTTTTACCACACTTGTGCTTCAAAGTAGCACCATGATCTTCATGATAGAGAGTCTCCTATGATATCACTTTCATATACTAGTGGGAAATTTTCATTATAGAACTTGGCTTGTATATTCCAATGATGGGCTTCCTCAAAATGCCCTAGGTCTTCGTGAGCAAGCGAGTTGGATGCACACCCACTTAGTTTCTTTTGTTGAGCTTTCATATACTTATAGCTCTAGTGCATCTGTTGCATGGCAATCCCTACTCACTCACATTGATATCTATTAATGGGCATCTCCATAGCCCGTTGATACGCCTAGTTGATGTGACACTATCTTCTCCCTTTTTTGTCTTCTCCACAACCACCATTCTATTCCACATATAGTGCTATGTCCATGGCTCACGCTCATGTATTGCGAAGATTGCAAAAGTTTGAGAACATCAAAAGTATGAAACAATTGCTTGGCTTGTCATCGGGGTTGTGCATGATTTAAATACTTTGTGTGGTGAAGATAGAGCATAGGCAGACTATATGATTTTGTAGGGATAACTTTCTTTGGCCATGTTATTTTGAGAAGACATGATTGCTTAGTTAGTATGCTTGAAGTATTATTATTTTTATGTCAATATTAAACTTTTGTCTTGAATCTTCTGGATCTGAATATTCATACCACAATTAAGATATTTACATTGAAATTATGCCAAGTAGCATTCCACATCAAAAATTCTATTTTTATCATTTACCTACTCGAGGACGAGCAGGAATTAAGCTTGGGGATGCTTGATACGTCTCCAACGTATCTATAATTTTTTATTGTTCCATGCTATATTATATTCTGTTTTGGACATTAATGGGCTTTATTATACACATTTATATTATTTTTGGGACTAACCTATTAACCGGAGGCCCAGCCCAGAATTGCTGTTTTTTGCCTATTTCAGAGTTTTGTAGAAAAAGAATATCAAATGGAGTCCAAACGGAATGAAACCTTCGGGAACGTGATTTTCGGAACGAACGTGATCCAGAGGACTTGGACCCTACATCAAGACACCAGTATGGCACGAGGTAGGGGGCGCGCCTACCCCCCTGGGCGTGCCCTCCACCCTCATGGGCCCCATGTTGCTCCACCGACGTACTTCTTCCTCCTATATATACATACGTACCCCCAAACTACCAGATACGGAGCAAAAAACGTAATTCCACCGCCGCAACCTTCTGTACCCGTGAGATCCCATCTTGGGGCCTTTTCCGGAGCTTCGCCGGAGGGGGCATCGATCACGGAGGGCTTCTACATCAACACCATAGCCTCTCCGATGATGTGTGAGTAGTTTACCTCAGACCTTCGGGTCCATAGTTATTAGCTAGATGACTTCTTCTCTCTTTTTGGATCTCAATACAATGTTCTCCCCCTCTCTTGTGGAGATCTATTCGATGTAATCTTCTTTTGCGGTGTGTTTGTTGAGACCGATGAATTTTGGGTTTATGATCAAGTTTATCTATGAACAATATTTGAATCTTCTCTGAATTCTTTTATGTATGATTGGTTATCTTTGCAAGTCTCTTCGAATTATCAGTTTGGGTTGGCCTACTAGATTGATCTTTCTTGCAATGGGAGAAGTGCTTAGCTTTGGGTTCAATCTTGCGTGTCCTTTCCCAAAGGATGAGGGCAGGAAGGCACGTATTGTATTGTTGCCATCGAGGATAACAAGATGGGGTTTATATCATATTGCATGAGTTTATCCCTCTACATTATGTCATCTTACTTAAAGCGTTACTCTGTTCTTATGAACTTAATACTCTAGATGCATGCTGGATAGCGGTCGATGTGTGGAGTAATAGTAGTAGATGCAGGCAGGAGTCGGTCTACTTGTCTCAGACGTGATGCCTATATACATGATCATACCTAGATATTCTCATAACTATGCTCAATTTTGTCAATTGCTCAATAGTAATTTGTTCACCCACCATAATACTTATGCTCTTGAGAGAAGCCACTAGTGAAACCTATGGCCCCGGGGTCTATTTTTCCATCATATTTAATCTGCAACACTGAGCTATTTTTATTGCCTTTTATTTTACTTTGCATCTTTATCATAAAAATACCAAAAATATTATCTTATCATATCTATCAGATCTCACTCTCGTAAGTGACCGTGAAGGGATTGACAACCCCTTCATTGCGTTGGTTGCGAGGATTTATTTGTTTGTGTAGGTGCAAGGGACTCGTGCGTGGCCTCCTACTGGATTGATACCTTGGTTCTCAAAAACTGAGGGAAATACTTACGCTACTTTGCTGCATCACCCTTTCCTCTTCAAGGGAAAACCAACGTAGTGCTCAAGAGGTAGCATAAAGCCGAGAACGGATGGCGCAGAGGGATGAAATGGCCGTACCAGGTGAGTTTATCCACCACCACCAAGATGGAGTTGAAACCTTTGGAGGTGGGCAATCCTTCCACAAAGTCCAGGGTAACCATTTCCCACGCCTGCTCTGGAACTGGAAGCGGCTGCAGCAACCCTGGGTACTTCACGTGTTCGGGTTTGGCTTGAAGGCACACTGCACAGCGAGCAATAAATCTTTTAACAGTTTGCTTCATTTCCGGCCATGCAAAGCGTTGAACAATCCTGCTGTAAGTGGCTTGAACTCCAAATGCCCCCCCCCCATGGGACCAGCGTGCAGCTCCTGCAAGACCTGTTGGTGTATTGTAGTGTTATTGCCGAGCCACACGCGCCCTTTGTACCTAATCAGCCCCCCGGTGACTTGAAATGGCCCCGTGAGAGCCGTGCCTGCCGCTGCACGAGTCAACTTTTCTGCACAATCGGTGTCAGATAGGTAACCTTGCTTGACTGGCTTGAGCCAGGTTGGTACACACACAGAGATGGCTTGAATGTTTGCAACCGGTTAGCGGGACAAGGCATCGACAGCCAGATTGGTAGCCCATTTTCTGTACTCAATCCTGTACTGAAGGCCGAGCAGTTTTGTGAGTGCCTTGTGCTGCCAGGGGGTTGTCATTTTTTGCTCATCTAAGCATGCTAGACTCCGGTGATCCGTACGGATAGTGAACTCCGAGAGAAGAAGGTAAGAGCGCCACTTGTCCACTGCAAGCAAAATCGCCAAGCATTCTTTTTCATAAGTTGATAGGGCGCGCTGACGAGGACCAAGTGCTTGACTAAGGAAGGCAATTGGGTGTTGTTTCTGCATGAGCACCGCCCCAACACCAACATCAGACGCATCCGTCTCCACTACGAAGGGCTGGCTGAAGTCTGGCAAGGCAAGCATCGGTGCAGATGTTAAAGCTGTTTTCAGTGTTTGGAACGCTTGCTCACATGTTCCTGTCCACAAATATGGCACCCCTTTCCAGAGAAGAGAAGTTAACAAGCGGCTAATCACCCCGTAGTTCTTGATGAATCTTCGATAGTACACGGCCAGGCCAAGGAACTGCCTCAACTCCTTAACTAAAGATGGTTGCCGCCATGCTTGAACCTTCTCGATGTTCTTGGGGTCCGTGCTCACCCCTTTTCCGCTGACCACATGACCCAAGTAGCGAAGTTCTAGTTGCCCAAAGGCGCATTTCTTTAGTTTCAGCTTCAGGGAGTACTGGGATAAACGTTTGAACACCTCTCGCAGCAGCTGCACATGTTCTTCCATTGTCTTGCTGTGCACCAGAATATCATCAATAAACACCAAGACACCTTTGCGGATTAGGGGTCCCAGCACGATGTGCATCCTAGACTGAAATGTGAACGGACCTCCTGTCACCCCGTATGGCATGACCTTAAATTCAAACTGCCCGTGATGAGTCTGGAACGTTGTCTTGTGCTCGTCCTCAGGGCGCATCCGAATTTGATGATAGCCGAAGCGCTGGTCTAGACTAGTGAAAATGGTTGAACCATGCAGTTCGTCTAGCAGCTCTTCAATGATCGGAATTGGATACTTGGTCTTTACCGTGATCGTGTTAAGGTGGCGATAGTCAATGCAAAATCTCCACTCGCGATCCTTTTTCTAAACCAGAAGCACCAGAGAGGAAAAAGGACTCCGACTACACTGGATAATGCCTTGTCTCAACATTTCCAAGACTTGAGCCTCAATTTCATCCTTTTGAGCAGGGTTGTAGCGGTAGGGCCGACGGCTGACTGGTTGCCCACCAGGAATCAGTTCAACGGAATGGTCAAACTCACGTTGGGGAGGTAAACCTAAGGGCTCAGTAAATAAATCTTGAAACTCTGCCAACAACACTTGAATTGGCTCGGGCACGACTACTGATTCAATGTCCGGTTTCACTTCTGCCACTAATAAGGCATGCATGATTGCTGTCCTGGACTGCAGAAGGTTGAGTTGGGCTGAAGATATGACGCAGCAATGACCTTCCGTGCGAGCGACACCCTGTAGGTGCACCGGAACCCCTTTATGCCGGAATGACATGTGTTTAGCAGTCCAATTAACTGTCATCAGTCCACGAGACTCCAGCCAATCCATCCCAAGGATGATGTCGTAGCAGCCCAAAGGAAACAGCTTAAAGGTCGATCTGAACTGCACCCCCTGGATTTGATATTCGCATACAGGCATTTCCTTATCACAGACTGTGACTGCCCCATCTGCCACCTTCACCTTCAAGGGCTTGCTCATTGGTTGAATACCCTCCCATTCTTGAGCCACCTCTGAGTTCACAAAACTGTGGGAACTCCCGGAGTCCACTAGCATTAACAATGACTTGTTTCCCACCATTCCATTCAGACGAAAAGCCTTCGGGGCTTCTGTGCCATTGACTGCTGCAGCAGATAACAGACACAAATCGTCTTCGGAGCTCTCCACTTGAGTAGGCGAGGGATCTGGCGATGCCGGTGGAGATAACATTCCCACCAGCTCCTCCACAACGTGTAGTTGAACGGAGAAGCACACGTATGGCCAGGGCCCCATCTCTCTCCGCATGTGAAGCAGAGACTGCGAGCCTTTTGGAACGATCGCAGGGCCTTGAGCTTGTCATCTACTGAAGGTGTCGAGCTTGACACAGTCTTAGCGATGTCCAGCCCTCGCCTCATCTCCAAGGGCGTGGGTGGAGGCAGTGAGCCACCCGTCCTAGTCACCGGGGCTGGTGACAGGGGCAGCGCTGGTGGTGCGCGTGCAGAATAGCACCCTCCACGCGCTCCAGTCGATGAAGTCCGGTAGGAGGCTACCAGCTCCTGTTCCTGACGCACCATCTCGATCACCTCTTCCTGCAATTCAGCCAAAGCAACAGCAGTTTCCAAATCTTGTGGACGATGCAACATAACAGCTACTTTAATCTCATGAGTAAGCCTGTCTAGGAATTGGGTGGTAAAAAATAAAGGATCCCATGAGCCGTGGTGAGCCAAAAGGCTGTGCATGACCACATTAAACTGCTCTGCATATTCAAGCACAGTGCCAGTTTGTTTCAATTTAGAGAATCTACGAAGCAATTGCTGAAACTCTGAACGCCCAATTTTTTCTAGCACAGAAACACAAAACTCCTCCCATCTCGGACTCCTAAGATGAGCCTTTGACCACTCAAGCCAGAGAGCCGCAGCTCCTGTGAAGTGCATGATGGTTGTATCTACCCAAACCTGTGGTTCAATCCCACATACATGGAAATAGGCCTCACATCTAAGCCGCCACCCTGTCGGATTTTCCCCATCGAAATCCGGACAATCCATGTGTTTGTTGAGACTGCGATTCCCACTCTATACCATAGCACTACTAGCCAAATCAAATGGCGTAGGTGGAGGAATAGGCACAGTGGGAAAGGGGGAACGCGAGGTACCATTGCCCGGGACCGGACTGGGAAGGAGTGCCCCCCGCTCACCAGTTCACGTGTAGTCAGAGCACTGCGGTGGCCTGTTTGCCCATGGCCGTCGCCGCTGAGATGCCCCTCGAGTCCAAGCGCGTCTGCCGTTGCCGACGTCGAGGGATCGATCTCCTTGCTCCTCGCCTCCACGCCCATGGCCATCTTGGCCAGTTGCGCCCGGATGTCTCCGAGATCGGTCTGCAGCCTTCCCACGCCCGCATCCACGCCGGGACGCCACGCGGAGAGGTTCTGCACCACGGGCTCGAGCGCCGTGAGGGTCGGCTCCATCTTGGCGACCGAGGGGGCGATCTGGTCAAGCGATTGCTGGATGTTGAGGAGCGCCTTGGCGATGCTGCTCCGCTCCTGAGCCGCCTCCTCCATCTTCTTCTGGAGGTCCAGATCCGCCATGATCTGCTTGAGGCTGCGGGTGCGGGGGCGATCCAGATCGACACACACGGAGAGAAATTGGTGGGATTTTGAAGGCTCTGATTACCAAGTGATATGAGTCAAGTGGTTCAACCACTCGATCTACTCCAAATTCATCAGATTACATGCACAGATTGTATCTAGGGTTTCTAAGCAAGAAGGGGATCGGGGGGAGCTGGAGGTGGGAGGAGGGATACATCGGCCAACGGCACCGTTCGGTTCAGTGATCCAACGATGATCCAACACACCACACTCGCTGCACTTATGTAGCTCACTGGGTCCACTCTGGGCCCTCGACGCGCGTATTGGGCCTGGTGCTTCTCCTGGGTCGATCGTGCTGGGCTGGGCCTTGCTCCAGGCTAGTCACGGCAGTAGTTCTCGTGACAGAGCGCCTCAAGGCCGAGGCTGCCGACGAGGCCTATATGGATGAGCTCTGCCGACAGTACCCGGAGCTCGTGGAGGCGGAGCGGACGATATTCGCCGTCAATGATGGCGAAGTTATCGTCATCTCCAATGACGAGAGCAGCAACGAGGGTGGCGAGGAGAAGATCGACGTCGAGGAGTGGCGGAGCGTCTTCCCCAACAATGACGACGACGGCATCGGCCCGGACCCAGCTCGCGCCGAGGGTGGCCTCACCTGAAAGGACTGGCTCGACCTCCACTTCGGCCGAATTTAGTTTAGGTTTAATTCTAGTTTAAATTTATGTTTAATGTCCGGTTGCGATGACTTTCTATGTTGAACTTTATGTTTAAATGCATCATCTTTCTGTTAAAATTTGATTGAATTTTACAAATTTAGTTTTACTCCGCTAACTATAGAGGATCGGCTAGGTCCGGTGAAATTTTAGTGAAGTATATATATTCCACTAAGATATATACTCCCTTAAGTTTCAAGGGATCGGTTAGAAATGCCCTAACTATACTCGGGGCTCGTAGCCTGACAACCAAGTAAAAAGGATAGAACTGTTAGAGAACGTTTGGCAAATGGAGATGTTAGAAAATGACAAGAGTTATTACAAATCCCAGCACAATTCTAACTCTTGATTCCAGGAAAAGAACTTGCATACCGATTCTGCGACGAAAGGTGCCTTTCACCTCGAGTGTTTTAACTCCGTCCGCAGCCAGAGGTGGCTTTCACTTGAGTTTTGACGAAAGGTACCTTTCAAAATTCCAGCTGGTTACTGTAGCAATTAAGTAGGAGCAAAACTCGCAGTCACCTTTTTCAGAGTCTGCTTGCTGTTCTACAGCGACATTTAGAAACCCCAGGATAACAATATTAGGCGGAAAAGCTATTTTTTTAGGGAAAAGCTATTTTGCGCCTCGCGCCATGTACGACGGCTCATTCACGGCGTGTCTGGGCGTATCCAACGTGGTTCATCAGAATTGACACATCACAGACGTGTTTGGATGTGACCACAAACAGCGGTAGGGAAGCCGGCCATCCAACCACATGCATCAAATGTCCGCGTTAGCTCAAACGAATAATTCGAACAGACATTCAAACCGAACAATATTTATTAAGTTTGATGATATATTTAGAATCTAACAAAGTTCAACTAAAATGGATCTTCCAGTCGAAAGAAAAAACAGAGACTAAACCAGAGCAATTGAGCTGAGCTGGTGGGCACGTACACGTACGTGGCCGTGGCCGTGGTGAGTCGTAAAGGTGGCAGTGACCGCCACCACCAAATCGCGAAGCTATGCTAGGCAGGTTGTATCGCGCGCACGGCGCGCGGCGTCCCCTTCTGGGGAAGTGGTTTACAGAGGCAGGCGTAGCCTGTCCTGTCCTGTGCACCGCACAGCCGACGCCACGACTGACGAACGAACGGCGACATGTCACCGTCGATGGTGGTGGTGGATACCGCCCCGTCAGATCTTCGCTTTTACCGCGTGGTGAACCTCCCCGAGTTCCCAATCTAATACTCTCTCCGTTCCGAATTACTTGTCTCAAAAATGAATATATTTAAAATTAAAATACGTCTAGATACATCCATTTCTGTAACAAGTAATTCCGAACGAAGGGAGTATATACGCGCGACCTGGAGTCGCAACAACGATGGTGCAGTGCATGCAGGCGCTGCGTACGTGGCGCATGTCATGTCGGCATTCGACTGACCTAGAGAGCGCCGCTGCGTGCGTGCGTATCCGCAAGAGGACGCCGCAGAGTTATGTGGCTCAGACATCAGAGCAGCGGCGTGCAGTTCCCAGCCATCAATGTGCCTCAGTGTTTCCAGCCATGAGCCCATGACGAAGTGGATTGAAACCGCCGGTGGTTCTTCCAACAAAAAAGTGCTCCCGTGACGCCAAGCACGTACCTCCAGCGGACCCCCAGTTGAACCCGGTCGCGGTCGAGATGCCACGGCTCGACTCATGCATGCGCGCTGTACGACGCATAGCATAGGTGACGCACTGACGCGCAGATCGAGTGTCTATCCTAGCTTCAGGAACACCGTCAGAATGCGTCCTCTTGAGTGAGTGGCACGGAGAATAGCTGTCCAAGGAGAAACACAAACAGGGCGTCAACTTACGACCATCGATCGCCGTCCTAGTGCGCACCATCTAGGGGTAGACAAGGAACGTTTGCTAGCTACACCCTCCTGAATTAATCATTGCACCTCTTCATCATCACAGATGCACATAAACCTGAATATTTGACCTCTCGTGCGACGTAAAGTCGTTGTTTACCATGGGAGAGCAGATTCTTCAGACTTCAGGGGATAAGAAGGAGCTGGCGATCCCAAAGAAAAGGACGCCCGTTTCTTCTCTGGTGTCCTCTCGTACAAAGTAGAGCCAGTTATTAGGACTACGCTCGTCACGCAACACTACACCAACAAAAGAAGGTGTGCGCGTCGCATGCATGGGCGCCACGCTGCCCACGGCAACGCATTTCACTGACAGGGAAATGTTCATGAGATGCACTGGGGAGGGAGCAGTATATGTGTGATCCCACCATTGATTTTTAAAGATAGTACATACATTTCTGGGTCAAAAAACTTACGCTGAAAACTAATCATGTTCGCAAAGGGAATTGCTCTGGTGGGCCAATACTTCTGAACGACCAGGACACAAGCAGGTTGAGCCATGCCTGGATGAGCATTCTCGCACACGACGTGGTTGTCGACCTCACAGCAAAGGCAGATGAACAGCTCCACGTCCCGCGAGATGGGGCCAAAGGAGAGGTTCCGCCACGCTCCGGCACTCACCTAGACGCAGCTCTTCGGGCGTTAGAAGACTGTCACATCTTGCACATCCTGGCCTCGTCGTCGACGACGGATTAAGAGGAGGTGGCCCGGCGGGCGCATGGTCGAAGGGGAGACGAGCGTCCGGGGACGTTTACCGGAGATGCAGAGAGTCGCCGAATAATGAACTTCAAGCGCGTATACTGATGGACAAGAGACATGCAGTACTAGCGATACTGCTGATCCGGTTTCACCGGTACAGATATCTAACTACCCTTGGATGTTTGCCATTGGACGGCCTGTATTCAATACAGGGTACCATAAAAGAGCTCTCGGAAAAAAGCATTACGTGTTTGTAAGTTAGATCCTCGTTCTGAGTTTTGTTTCATCACGGTTCTCTTCGCACGTGAGAACTGATCGAGTTTCAGAGCCTGTATCACAACCTCATCAATAAAAAAAGCTAGCTAGATATATTGCAGTTTCCAAGGAGAAGATGAACTGCACATGCTGACGATGAAGTTAAGAATCTCCTTTTACTTTCGTCCAACTCTTACTAAACTAGGTAGGTATGGTACGAATATTCATGATATGCGGCTTCCTGGTTCCTCCTCCGGCTTTCCAACGACCGCGCCGAACAGGGAAGAACACTGAAACACGCGGGCTAAATTGTCTTCTTCAGCAGGAGGATTTGAGGAAACCATGGCAAAAGAGAGGTTGCACTTTACTTCAAAACTGACTCACCATCGCAGAGGGGAGTTGAAATTGTTACATCTCTACTAGTAGTGGATTGTAGTCATTATGCACCGGCGAATGATGCCTCCCCTGGATGATGAACTGAAGCTGGTGGAGACCAAATGTGGAAGTGTGAAAGGCCATGCCGTCAAAGTGATCTAAAACTCGGCAGGAGTAAAGCTAGAATTTTCATGTTCTTTGTACCCACATGTCTAAATGATGGTTTACTGCTTTTAGTAGCAGTAACAATTTGATGGCGGGAAACAAGTTGCAACTAAACTAGTTTGTCCTTGCGTATCTAGTTCCTCTTGGGTCCTGGCCCTGGTCTACTTTTGGCACTTTGTCCAGCCAGAAAATGCATAGATTAATATAGTGAGCCGCGGGGTCCTGGAAAAGGTTCTCCAGAAAATTTGGTCCAGATTATATGGACGCACGTGAATTTAGCTGGTCGATTTCTACAGGTTCTTCTATATATTCTGCACCTTTAAACGCTGGGAATATTATGTAGTAGGAGACTAGGAGTACGTCAGAAGTCGGAGCTGCCAAAATAATATTACCTTCGTCTCAAAATATAAGACCTTTTTATAGGCTAAACTGACCTAAAAAATGACTTATATTTTAGAACGGAGGTAGTACATCGTTACATGAAAATGTTTTATGGAATCATGGTTCAGCCGAACCTATGCTCGACATCATTGATTTCAAGACACTATTCATGAGGATCCATGCATGATTGATTAAAAAATACAGTTCTATTCATGAGGATCCATGCATGTTTGATTAAAAAATAAAGTTGGCATGCATGTCACAAATCCACATGTAGTAAGATGTTAAATCGTACGACACATGCCATAGGTTCGGCTGAACCATGGTCCTGAATCACGTCTCTCCATCGTTACACCAACCAACCCAATAAAACTTTGCAGGCCAGACAGAAACTCAAATACATTAAAACCTTTTGACCGTTGAGTCTTGACTAGTGGTACTAGAAGCATTGTTAGATAATAACGAGAAATAAACGAGACGCGAGAGAAACGAATTTTTACATGGAAATGCTTGCGCGAGAAAACCACGGACGCACGAAGGAGCAATCACTATGATCGAGGAGTATTACAAGCACGAGACGACAGACCATCTTTAGGTGCGAATACATGAGGTATATATGAGGGCAATACATAAGAGTCCTTGGAGGACAAGTAAACGAGTTGTACTCGTACGCGTTGGTACCAACGCAAAGGCCCACACCGTATGTACTACGTCTAGTCCAATACGGTATAATTTGAATCATAATTTAACAATCTCCACCTTGATCCAAATTCCCTCCAGTAGTCGAAGAAAGTAAATAACTCCATCCAAATCAGCATAAACACCTTGTGCTTCAAAGTCCATAGGACTAGTGAGTAATACCAACTAAGCCTGAGCAAAGCTCAAACTTATTGGTAGGAACTGGCTTTGTCATCATATCAGCAGGATTATCATGAGTACTTATCTTGCATACCTTCAATTTGCCTTTAGCAACAACATCTCAAATATAATGGAATTTGACATCAATGTGCTTTGTCCTCTCATGATACATTGGATTCTTTGTAAGATATATGACACTTTGACTATCAGAAAATATGGTAGAGCAAGATGAATCTCCACAAAGCTCAGTGTACAGAAATTTCAACCAGATAGCTTATTTGCATGCCTCAGAAATAGCCATATACTCGACATCAGTAGTGAAACAAGCCACAATAGACTGCAAAGTTGCTCTCCAACTCACAGCACAACTACCAATGGTGAAAACATAACCTGTGACACCCCGGCTCAGAGAAACCGGAATGCCCCGTATTCCATTCCAGAGATTGAGGAGAAGTCTTCTGGAATACGGCACTGCTTAGCATAGAACAAATCAGCTCTTTATTATAATCTATATGGTTACAAAGGGATTATATCGGCAGGGCGACACTACGCCCGCCACGGTTGCTCTATGCAAGTAGCAGAACAACTCTAGCAGCGGAACAGCGACGACGGTGATGAACTCCACTCCGCAGGGACTCTGGCTGGAACGCTTATCCTAGCTCGCAAACAAGGGATCCATGGCAAACAAGCAATCAAATCCGGCATGACACGCCAGGTGAGTACACTGAATGTACTTGCAAGCTCACGGCAACCAAAAGCAATCACGACAGACAACAGCATGGCAATTACAGATTAACAAGGATTAACATGATATTATCAGAACAACATGGCATGATACAGCTAGAACGATACGAGCATGGCATGAACATATAAACATGATGACACTATCATGCAACATGATGACATTATCATGCGCCAACTTACTCTATTCGGGTTACCTGTAACCATCACGGACATCACACGATCATCTCAGAATCCAATCAAGCTTGGTATTGACAATACCGTAGTAATAATCACATGACCACAAGGAGCTTGATCTTTACCCTTGACTCTCGCATAACACCACAAATATCCATCAACTCAGTATCCTCAATACCACGGTGATCATCTCACGATCAGAACCAATCACTTTCTCATCATCGAACCAGGGTTGTTATTAAGCACATTATTATTATTATTGTTGACCCACAATGTGACCAACTACGAACTCGGCCCATATCCGCGGGCGCGGCTATTGATAGATTTAATATACACACTCTACAGAGGTAGCGCACTTTACCCATACCACAGAACTCATGGCCTCGCACTCCCATTCGGGTGGACCTACGGCGTTCCGACAAAACTGTCCTACTGTCATGACACTCTCCCGGCCACTCCGACAAACTCCCCTTTTGGGCTAAGTCATGGGTGGCCCCGTGCCTACCAAAGGCATCAACGGCCGCCGTCGTGGCAAAACATAAACGGTCCCAAACGGGGACAATGGATCCATACTCAACAAAGGGCACACAAGGCTTATGCAGTCCTACCCGGCCAAGGTAGCGCTCGCACATAACCTTCCCTCGTTGGATGCACCGGCGAGAGGCATGAAAATAGACCCAGTTAGGACCTCCCCATAAAGGCAAATGTGGTTGCACTGGTCAGCTCGATATGGTGGCACCATGACTAAGCCAACAATTGTTCAAGTTCAATTTAATCCGGTTAAACTTGAATGCAATATGCTGAGCCATGATAAAATAACATGATGCAATTACAATGCATGAGCATGATATAAGCATGGGGTGCGACAACCATATCAACCATGAATCATATTCAACTGAGCATGGCATAATGACGAGCATGAATATCACAAGTATAACATTACTCATAGCATAACAAGACCACTAGCATCAACAATAAATACCATGTAAGAACTCATCAATAACATTACCGAGTAAACACTTAACCAACTAACAGCAAAGGAACAATGCATATCAACGGTACTCGGTAACCGACGACAGTCATGCCTCGAAGAACATGACCAACACAACATGTACTACTACCAAGCATGACCAATATGTAAATAATACTAGCAGGTAGAACATCATAACAGAGTGCAAGAAAACATAACATGACGGTAAGCACCGATCCATAAGTATAACCAAAATAATAACAACAGTAGCAAAACAAACATATAGTTATTAAAGATTCAAGTTGAAAACCAATGCTACTGCATGGCTATCATGCAAATGGTGGTTGAGGCTTGCCTGGGGGTGACAGAGACTCTGCAAAGAAGTGCGGTGAAGTCGCGGAACGAAATGCCAGACGGTTCTTTCTCGAAGGGGGCTGATTAGGGGCAAGGGCATCAAGGTCATTTCCAGTATGTCAAACCATAGTGAAAATGATACCAACAGAACGGGCTCGACGAGACAAATACGTAGGCTTTGGATTCACCTCATTCGGAGTCTTGAGCAGAAAGTTATAGCCCGACGAAGTCCATGGACCAATCTATAAAAAGATTTCTACAAACATGCCCATGAGTGAGAAAATAGAAAGCGCCTTAAGAGAAAATACGTTTACTTAAAGAGAAAACATACTTTAGGCCAAAGAAGGAAGGAAATGCGCTTTCTAACCTGGAAAACATATTCTAGAGAATACGTTTCCACTTATCCCAGTCACCAACGATGGGACCGGCTTTGTGCGGTGTATGGGCGGGCCCCACCTCCTTCTCTCTCCTCGACGCCGACTAAGGGTGCGTCCGGCATCTCCCGTGGAGTGCCACCTACCAAAATGATCAGGGGACCGCGCCGCATTGGATGGTGGGGCTCTACACCGCCAAGGAGCGAAGGGTGGAGTGGGGCGTTGGCTGCGACGGAGGAGAGTTTCGGGCTCCGGTGGAACTAGTGCTACGATGGGGGAGAGGAGTGGACGAGACTGTAGGGAGGTTCGCCGGACTCTAGTGGATGCTCTGGAAGTGGAGAGGAGGAGGGGGAAACACTGGTTCGCCGGAATCAAAGCGAGGCTCACCGGCGACCGTGGTGGTAGAGGAGCTTGGGGAGGCACTCCGGTGAGGTTCTGAGAGGCTGGGGAGGCGTAGGGGAGCGAGGGGAGGCTGGTGGTGCAGACGAGAGCGCTCGAGAGTGCCTTAAATAGGCGGAGCAAGGATGGACGTGCCGGTTGCCGCCGCCCGAGCTCGGCCAAGGCTCTGTCGACGCGCAGCGATCACGGGGAGGCGTGGGATCACGACGAGAAGGAACCGGACGAGCTATAGAAGGGCACGGAGCGGCCGGAGCCAAGGGGGGAGCAGAGGAAGAGGCCGAGCGTCATTAATGCGCTGTCGGCTACAGCTCGCCCATGGGCGCGTAGCGACGAGCACCGACGGAGAGTTTCCAGAGGGGGAGAGGAGTCCAAAGGGATGGCGACGACCCGATGAAACTATTGGACAGGCTCACGCGCGCGAAGACGACGAGAGGGAGAGGTGCTGGAGCAACAAGACACCCTGGATGCGGCCAACGACAGCAGAGCGCGCGCATTGCATGCCAAAGCCCGTGGTCACCGCGTGCACTAGTGCACACAGTGCCACACAGTCGGCCAGATGATGTCTGGGGTGGAGTCCCTCCAGGGTAGGTTGCAACTGAGGTGGTAGCTCAGTTAAAGACTCTATGGTTAAATGGTAAGTGAGCTCTGAAGTTTGCGGTTGCAAACTAGATCATTATGCAGTGATCAACAGAGTTGAGATTAGAGCCAAATAGGATGTCTGGGGAGTTTAGGTTAGGAAGGACTATAGTCCTATGAAGTTTGAAAGGAAATGGACCAAGATTTAACATAGTTGCTTCACAACTGCTTAAATTGGTCCAGAAACTTGAGCATGATGATGCACTCACATGGAGTATCAACTTGAGCTCAAATTTGGCAAGACAGGGTTATTTGGTCATATGAAGATGCTGTAAAAGTTTCATACCAAATGGACATGCCAAAATAGTACTTGCTTCACAAACATCTCCTTTGGACAGAAACTTGCAATAATTTTGGAGGGAAAATTACTTGAGGAAATGATCCCAAATTTGGTGGAGGGATGTTATATGGATAGGAGCATGATCTCGTAATTTCTCAGAATTAATGAAGAATTAAAAATTATACTTGCTTCATAACCTGAAAATATTACTAGAAACAAAGATTTGATCATGTGCTCACATAGATGATTGGATGAAGCTGAAAATTGGAGGAGGGCAATCATATGAGCACATGAAGGAGTGTGCAAAATTTCAACTCATTTGGATAACCCTAGGTAGCACTTCCTTCACAAAGGCTTCCCTTAGACAGGAACTTTGAAAAAAATCACTGAGGAAGATTGGCTAGGCAAATAAAGTTGAATTTTGGCACATGTCACTTATTTGGACAGGAAAAGATGTCCAAAAAGTTTGGGGTCAAATGGGCAAAGATAATAGCACTTGCTTCACAATGTGCCATTTAGGACAGAATAAGAAATGAATTAATTGAGCAAGATGGGAAACATGACCAATGAAATATTTTGCCATATTTGAGGAAGAAATGACCCAAACAATTTATGAGAATTATTTGGAAATTTTAGGAGTGAAGGAAATGTAGGTGGCTTCACAACCTAGGGCAAAAGGATTATTCCTTTAATAGAAAAAGGAATATTGCCAAGGAAAAGAATATTGGGGTTTGTCCAAGATGGAAATGTCAAAGTCCTGGGATGGATATGGGGGTGTGATAGAGGCGAAGGTGTCCCGATGTTTCGATGAGATAGCAATCATTTTCTGTGGGAGTCGACTTTGACGATCCGACTACGAACGTGCGAAGATGTCGCGCCTTAGCAATCGCTAAACCAACTTCCGAGGGGTTATTGACCACGCCGGAGCATGATCAACCTGACCACGAGGGTCTATTTCCTGCGAGCAAACGAAGAACAAGCAAGAAACCGAGATTGCAATCTGGATATTGCGAATAAAAGAGGAAAGCTTTATTAATGAAGGTGGGGTCTTGTGACGCCTTTATCTGGTCGTTGAACACAAACGAAGTACGCGAAGTTGCAGCTATGGCAAACTTTTAATCTAAACAAAACCCAAAGTATAAACAATGCCCTAAGGGCTGTATATATGGAGGAGAGAGGGGTGAATTTCATGGCCCTTGGAGGAGGGGTCCGAAACCAACCCTAACTCTTGTTTACCCACACAGACGGACTCTAAAAACTGCCTATAATCAAGTATTTTGAAATTACATGGGCCTGGCCCAAAAATAAGGTGATGCAACACCGAGAATAGCCTCTGGACAAAATTTATGAAGTGGCATCTTGTATATTTCATCCAAGGCTTCATGCACTCATTATGGTGGCTTCAAAGTCCTGGAATCATCACTTGTAACTCCGCTCTTGTTCCCCTTGCGCATGCCATCATCTCCATGCTTGAACTTACTCCAAGGTTCATCTTGTCCAAGCTAGGCCCTTCATTTGTAAGCAAAACAAATGTATCCAATTTAGGCAGCATCATATTCTCATGAACATTAGAATCGTTCCCAAGAAACGGAAGTACCTGATAATTCAATTGGCGTGCGCGAGCTCTAGTAATTGGTCCAGTATGTATAGCAGCAGGGGCTGTGGGTGTAACAATGGTATTGATGTCCTCGTCATCCTCCCCTTCTTGAAATGAAGTCGTCCTCGACGAAAGCTCATCTTCCTCTCCCAAATAAGGCTTCAAATATGCAATGTTAAAAGTGGGACTAACCCCAAAATCTGCAGGCAGCTCAAGTTTATATGCATTATCATTTATTTTCTCTAACACCTTAAAAGTACCATCAGCACGTGGCATTAGCTTTGATTTGCGCAAATTAGGAAATCTATCCTTATGCAAATGTAACCAAACAAGATCTCCAGGTGCAAACACAATATGTTTTCTACCCATATCTCCAGCAAGTTTATATTTATCATTCATAGGCTCAATGTTTTCCTTAGTTAACTCATGCATTTTTAAAATCAATTCAGCACGTTTTTTAGCATCAAAATTAACCTTCTTCGAAGATGGAAGAGGCAACAAATCAATAGGTGCACGAGGTAGGAAACCATACACAATTTCAAAAGGGCACATCTTAGTAGTAGAATGCAATATGAGGCAAGCATTCTTCCCGCATTTTCTTATTATTCTTCAAAACATCCCTAAGCATAGTAGACAATGTTCTATTGACTACTTCAGTTTGTCCATCAGTTTGGGGGTGACAAGTAGTACTAAAAAGCAATTTAGTCCCCAACTTAGCCCATAAACATCTCCAAAAGTGGCTAAGAAATTTAGTATCACGATCTAAAACAATAGTATTTGGCACACCATGCAAGCGAATAATTTCACGAAAGAACAAATCAACAACATTAAGAACATCATCGCTTTTATGACATGGTATAAAGTGTGCCATTTTCGAGAACCTATCCACGACAACAAATATGCTATCCCTCCCCTTCTTTGTTCGAGGTAAACCTAAAACAAAGTCCATAGATATATCCTTCCAAGGAATACTAGGTACAGGCAAAGGCATATATAAACCATGAGGATTTAGTCGTGACTTAGCTTTTTGACATGTAGTGCAGCGAGCAACAAAACGCTCAACATCACGTCTCATATTTGGCCAAAAGAAATGTGTAGCAAGTATATCCTCCGTCTTCTTCACGCCAAAGTGTCCCATTAATCCTCCTCCATGCGCCTCCTGCAACAACAAAATACGAATGGAGCTAGCTGGAATGCATAGCTTGTTAGCACGAAACACAAATCCATCATTAATGAAAAACTTGTTCTACGTTCTTCCTTCTTTACAATTCTGCATTACATCTTTAGAATCAACATCATGCACATATTGATCTTTGATGGTCTCCAAACCAAATATTTTGAAGTCAAGTTGTGAAAGCATAGTATAGTGACGAGACAATGCATCAGCAATAACATTTTCTTTACCCTTCTTGTGTTTAATGACATAAGGGAAAGTCTCAATGAATTCAACCCATTTAGCATGTCTACGATTCAGTTTAGCTTGACTTTTAGTATGTTTCAAAGATTCATGATCAGAATGTATAACAAATTCTTTTGGCCATAAATAATGTTGCCATGTTTCTAAAGTCCAAACAAGAGCATATAATTCTTTATCATAAGTAGAATAATTCAAAGTCCAAACATCAACCACTCAATTTTTCAGAAAAGTATGCAACAGGTTTGCCATCTTGTAATAACACACCTCCTAAACCAATTCCACTAGCATCACATTCAAGCTCAAAAGTCTTATTAAAATCAGGAAGTTGGAGTAAAGGAGCATGTGTCAACTTATCTTTCAATACCGTGAAGGCTTCTTCCTGTGCGGTACCCCAAACAAAAGGCACATCCTTCTTTGTAAGCTCATTGAGAGGTGCAGCAATGGTGCTGAAATCTCTCACAAAACGCCTATAGAATCCAGCGAGGCCAAGAAAACTCCTCACTTGTGTGCAGCGGCGAATCTAGAAAGAAAATGAAGGGTGGGCTCAAAGTTTACGCCAAGAAAACTAAACGCTACTCTGAAGAAAAAATATGATCATCTCCAAATCCATTTGTCCAAATAAGCTCAAACTTTCCCAGATTACTACTGGGAACATGTACTATTTAATTGAATTTTTTTAGATTTTTTGAAAAACATGAATTTTTGAACAAAAACTTGAATCTGTTTAGCAAAAATAGCCCTTATCTCATAATCCGGTCAAAATAAGCTCAAACGTTCCCAAATTACTACTGGAACATGTACTATTTAACTGAATTTTTTCAGATTTTTGAAAAATATCAATGTTCCAAGAAAAATGTGAATCTGTTTAGCAAAAATAGCCCTTATCTCATAATTCAGTCATCCAAATATGCTCACGAGCGGGTGGTCTCTGCCTCCGTCTCTCTCACTAGAACGAACGAGGTTGCCTGGTGCGAGCGAACATGTGGTGTCCGGCTGGGTTGAAGTCCAATATTTAGCTGGGCTGGGCCCTTAAGATTAGTAGTAAAAAAATTTGCATCGCTGGAGGGGGGGCTCGAGCCTGTTAAAGCCCCCCCCAGTAGATTCGCCGTTGCTTGTGTGACCGTTTTGGGCTGCAGCCAACTCTCAATAGCTTCAATCTTGGCTTTATCAACTTCAATTCCCTGTGGAGTAACAACATAGCCAAGAAAAGACACTCGGTCGGTGCAGAAGGTGCACTTCCCAAGGTTACCAAACAAACATGCATCACGTAGAGCAATAAAAAACATCACGTAAATGTTCCAAATGTTCCTCCAAAGATCTGCTATAAATCAGTATATCATCAAAATAGACTACCACAAATCGTCCAATGAAAGCACGTAAAACTTCGTTCATTAGTCTCATGAAAGTACTAGGTGCATTAGTTAACCCAAAAGGCATAACTAACCACTCATATAAACCGAACTTAGTTTTAAATGCTGTTTTCCATTCATCTCCCAATTTCATACGAATTTGATGGTATCCACTACGCAAATCAACTTTGGAGAAAATTGTAGTGCCACTCAATTCATCAAGCATATCATCTAGCCTAGGAATAGGATGGCGATAACGAATAGTAATATTATTAATGCCTCTACAATCAACACACATACGCGACGTACCATCCTTTTTAGGCACTAGTATAATAGGAACAACACAAGGACTAAGAGATTCGCGTATGTAACCTTTGTCGAGCAGCTCCTATACTTGACGCATAATCTCTTTCATCTCCTCTGGGTTGGTACGGTAAGGTGCACGGTTGGGTAGCGATGCACCGGGAATTAAGTCAATTTGATGCTTAATCCCTTGAATAGGTGGTAATCCCGGTGGCACGCCTTGTGGGAAGACGTCAGCGAACTCCTGCAAAATGTTAGTGACAGCAGGGGGCAAAGAGGAAGGCATGTCCTCGAATGAAAATAATGCCTCTTTGCACACAAAAGCATAGCAAACGGATTTGCTGAAATCTAGCTCATCAATATCAGATTTTGTGGCAAGTAAACATGCACTTTTCAATTTAATTTCAGAAGCAACACTAGATGGTTTATTATTAGGTTTCATTTGTTGCTCAAATTCTTTTGCCACAATCTGATTTTCACTCTTATTTTTCTCCTATTTTGCTTTATTAGCTCTATTAATATCATCTTTCAAAATGGATTCAGGAGTCATAGGAAGCAAAGCAATATGGCTATCCTTATGAACAAGAGTATACTGATTATTTCTACCATGATGTACAGAATTTTTATCAAATTGCCATGGTCTACCAAGTAATAAGGAACATGGTTGCATGGGTACCACATCACAATCAACATAATCATCATATGTAGAGATACTGAAATGCACACGAACAATACATGTTACCTTAACCTTGCCGCTGTTGTTGAACCATTGGATGTAGTAAGGATGTGGATGTGGTCTTGTGGTGAGAGATAGCTTGTCCACCATCTCCATGCTAGCCAAGTTGTTGCTGTTGGGGAACGTAGTAATTTCAAAAAATTTCCTACGATCACGCAAGACCATGGTGATGGCACAGCAACGAGAGGGGAGAGTGTCCGTCCACGTACCCTCGTAGACTGAAAGCGGAAGCGTTATAACAACGCGGTTGATGTAGTCGTACGTCTCCACGATCCGACCGATCCAAGCACCGAGCGTCGGCACCTCCGAGTTCTGCACACGTTCAGCTCGATGGCGATCCCGGACTCCGATCCAGCAAAGTGTCGGGATGAGTTTCGTCAACCTGACGGCGTGGTGGCGATGTTGATGCTCCACCGACGCGGGGCTTCGCCTAAGCTCCGCGACGATATGACTTCTCCGCGCAGGGCTTCTCCTAAGCTCATGACGATATGACCGAAGTGGAATATGGTGGAAGGGGCACCGCACGGCTAAGGCAAGATCCGTAGATCAACTTGTGTCATGGTGTGCCCCCTGCCCCGTATATAAAGGAGCAGAGGGGTGCGGCGGCCCTTGAGAGGCGCTGGAGGAGTCCTACTCCCACCGAGTAGGACTCCCCCTCTTTCCTAGTTGGACTAGGACTTGGGGAAGGGGAAGAGGGAAGGGTGCGGCCCTCCCTAGTCCAATTCGGACTAGGCCATGGGCGCGCGCCTGCCCTAGGCAGCCCTCTCTCTTTCCCGCAGGGCCCAATAAGGCCCAATACTTCTCCCCGGCGAATTCCGTAACTCTCCGGTATTCGAAAATACCGAATCATTGGAACCTTTCCGAACTCGAATATAGTCGTCCAATATATCGATCTTTACGTCTCGACCATTTCGAGACTCCTCGTCATGTCCCGATCTCATCCGGGACTCCGAACTCCTTCGGTACATCAAAACTCATAAACTCATAATATAAGCATCGCCGAAACCTTAAGCGTGCGGACCCTACGGGTTCGAGAACTATGTAGACATGACCTAGAACCATTCTCGGTCAATAACCAATAGCGGAACCTGGATGCCCATATTGGTTCCTACATATTCTCGAAGATCTTTATCGGTCAAACCGCATAACAACATACTTTGTTCCCTTTGTCATCGGTATGTTACTTGCGAGATTCGATCGTCGGTATCCAATACCTAGTTCAATCTCGTTACGGCAAGTCTCTTTACTCGTTCCGTAATACATCATCTCACAACTAACTCATTAGTTGTAATGCTTGCAAGGCTTAAGTGATGTGTATTACGAGAAGGCCTAGAGATACCTCTCCGACAATCGGAGTGACAAAACCTAATCTCGAAATCGCCAACCCAACAAGTACCTTTGGAGACACCTGTAGTACTCCTTTATAATCACCCGATTACGTTGTGACGTTTGGTAGTACCCAAAGTGTTCCTCCGGTAAACAGGAGTTGCATAATCTCATAGTTACAGGAACATGTATGGGTCATGAAGAAAGCATTAACAACATACTAAGCGATCAAGTGTTAAGCTAACGGAATGGGTCATGTCAATCAGATCATTCTCCTAATGATGTGATCCCGTTAATCAAATGACAACTCATGTCTATGGTTAGGAAACATAACCATCTTTGATTAACGAGCTAGTCAAGTAGAGGCATACTAGTGACACTCTGTTTGTCTATGTATTCACACATGTATTATGTTTCCGGTTAATACAATTCTAGCATGAATAATAAACATTTATCATGATATAAGGAAATAAATAATAACTTTATTATTGCCTCTAGGGCATATTTCCTTCAGTTGCAGCTCCGTCCATCTATGATGACGCGAACAGAATATTCCTTCACAACTCCCTTTGTATGGAACAAATTATGCCTCTGATTTTGCTCAACTTGTGTGACCTGCACACTCAAAACACGTTGAGCAACTAAACATTCATACCTGTCAGCATCTTCAGGAGCCATGTATTGCGTCTCATGATCAGAATCATCTCCACCGTGTTCTTCATGTGTAATAAGAGCCAAAGTCTCCTCATCATAGTCACTAGCGGACTCATACCCACCATCCTCAGTAGCAATCATCACACACTGAGATTTTAATTCTCTCGCTAAATGTCCTCTTCCCTTACAACGATGACAAATAATATCACTTGTGTGCCCTGTTGATGCCATGGAAGAAGAAGAACTCTGTGCAGGCCCGATAGGTGTGCTCTTGGCAGATAATGGTGGTTGTGTCTGCTTCCTTGTATCACGGCTGGAGGTAACAACTGATGGAGGTGTCGGTGTAGTAGAATGTGTGGAAATAGAGGATGCACGCGGTGTCCATGATGAAGGTCGACCTGCAGAAAAGTTAGTTCGCGCCAATGCCTGTCGATCCTGTACTTCACGTTCAGCTTTACAAGCAAGATGGAATAAACGAGTGATATTATTATACTCCTTATACTCTAGAATGGTCTGAATCTCTCTATTTAATCCACCCATAAAACGTGCAAGCATAGCTTCATTCTCCTCAACAATACCACATCTAATCATGCCAGTTTGTAATTCCTGATAATATTCTTCTATAGAATTTTTTCCTTGTCTTAAGCGCTGTTTTGAAGTAATTCACGTTGATAATATGGTGGAACCCAACGAGTACGCATAGCAGTTTTCAAAGCAGCCCAAGTAGCTGGAATAGGATATAATCTACAATGTTCAGACCACCAAACACATGCAAAACTAGTGAAAGCACAAACAGCAGCAGGAACACGTCTCTCCTCGGGATATTGTAAACATGTAAAACGTTGTTCAATTTCTAACTCCCAAGTAAGATATATATCAGGAACATATCTACCCTCAAATGGTGGAATATTCAATTTCAGTTTAGGAAAAAGGTCATGATCTCGTACCTCAGGTGAAAAAGGTCATGATCTCATACCTCAAGTAGTTCTGATTTTGATCAACCTCATCCTCGTAATGGTCCTCCACCTCTGCAGTAGCAGCAGGAGCTACAGAAGCATCAACAGCGGCACCAGAATTTTGCCCAGGGTCAATGGGAACGCGCTGTTCTCGTCCCACTTGATTTGGAAGGCGACGTTGTTGTTGTTGTAGAGGTGCGACAGGTGCAGCCGGCGGTGCTGGTGGAAAACACGAAAGAAATTCAGTAAACTTGTTATCGAGCTTTGTTTCGAATGTCCTCTCCATGCCATCTATCTTCTCCATGGCCTCTTCAAATCTGTTTAGCACATCTTGCACCTGTCCACTCATCATTTGCTGAAACTTATCATGAAGCTCCTTGTTCGTCAAGTTCTCCCAGTCAATCTCGTCGGCTTGTGATCCTGCCATGGTTAGCAGAAATAGGTACACACAAGAATATGATCCTACAGACTACTAACAAGTGGTGGTGGTGGGTGTCACAAATCCGTCAAGCAAATCTCAAATTCTTACCAGTTCTTACCCAGCAGCAGGCGGTGATCGGCAACCGATGTAGTCAAAACTCTCAAAGCTTGGATAGAGCGATTACTAGGGAGAGTCAAACGCACGACGTAGATTTATGTGGAGCTAGGAAGGCTTATAATATGGTAGCCAAAAGATTAGCAATAATCAATTCAGAGATGCAAGGTTGAATAAACGCTCAACGACGGTACTGTGCTGGTCCTAGGCTAGACCGTGCTAGAGACGCGAGCCTAGAACACTAACAAAATCACGGCGCTGCACATAAACAAGGGAAAAGCACACTCTGGAATTTTTTCGCTCTGTTTTTTTTGCGCTCCTCTTTTTTTGCGAAAAATCACTATAATGGCGAGTGTCTCAAAACTCTTCCCAGGTCAAACTGACAGGGTTGGCACGAAAAAAAAATTACTCTTTTTTTGGAAATCAGGGCAGCGACAACGAAAAAGTGCGACAAAAAATCACTATGATGGCACGTGGCTCAAAAGACTCAGAAAATCCTAAAAATAGGATAGGGAAAAAATATTTTTGCCTGCGAAAATTTTGGCCTAAAAACTGCCCGGGGTGTTTTTTTCCGAAACCTACTCAGGCAAGGAAACACGAATCGGAATTTAGACGGATCTCGAAAACAAACCTAATATGAAAGGAACTCGGATTGGTGGTGGATATATGGTGGTAGGATATGGCAGCGATGGTGGTATATGGATACGGATTGGTGGTGGTATATGGATACAGATTGGTGATGGTATATGGAGACGGATCAGTGGCGAATAAGCGGTGGTGGTAGATGGCAGGGGCGATGATGATGGTGCGGCGGCGGCGTGACAACTTATGACCAGAACTCGAAACTCTAAAAGACTAGACTCTAAGACCAACAACTAGACACGACGATGCAACCGCAAATTCAACAAAGCAAAATACTGAAAAGACTATGCAAAGGCTCAGACTGGTTCAGATATGATGAACTAACCCTAAATTTTTTTTTTGGCTTTTTCATGGACTGTTGGTATGAAGAATAGACTCGATCTAAACTACGAAAAACTGTAAAATCTCAGCGAGCAACCTGGAAATTTGATACCACTTGATAGAGGCGAAGGTGTCCCGATGTTTCAATGAGATAGCAATCATTTTCTGTGGGAGTCGACTTTGACGATCCGACTACAAACGTGCGAAGACATTGCGCCTTAGCAATCGTTAAACCAACTTCCGAGGGGTTATTGACCACGCCGGAGCACGATCAACCTGACCACGAGGGTCTATTTCCTGCGAGCAAATGAAGAACAAGCAAGAAACTGAGATTGCAATCTGGATATTGCGAATAAAAGAGGAAAGCTTTATTAATGAAGGTGGGGTTCTGTGGCGCCTTTATGCAGTTGTTGAACACAAACGAAGTACGCGAAGTTGCAGCTATGGCAAACTTTTAATCTAAACAAAACCCAAAGTCTAAACAATGCCCTAAGGGCTGTATATATGGAGGAGAGAGGGGGAATTTCGTGGCCCTTGGAGGAGGGGTCCGAAACCAACCCTAACTCTTGTTTCCCCACACATACGGACTCTAAAAACTGCCTATAATCAAGTATTTAGAAATTACATGGGCCTGGCCCAAAAATAAGGTGACGCAGCACCTAGAATAGCCTCTGGACGAAATTTATGAAGTGGCATCTTGTATATTTCTTCCAAGGCTTCATGCACTCATTATGGTGGCTTCAAAGTCCTGGAATCATCACTTGTAACTCCGTTCTTGTTCCCTTTGCGCATGCCATCATCTTCATGCTTGAACTTACTCCAAGGTTCATCTTTCTTGTCCAAGCTAGGCCCTTCATTTGTAAGCAAAACAAATGTATCCAATTTAGGTAGCATCATACTCATGAACATTAGAATCGTTCCCAAGAAATGAAAGTACCTGATAATTCAATTGGCGTGCACGAGCTCTAGTAATTGGTCCAGTATGTATAGCAGCAGGGGCTGAGGGTGTAACAATGGTATTGTTGTCCTCATCAGGATGGCAAGCCACTTTGGAAAGAAAGAAAGAAGAGGTCGGCTTCTTCAGTTTCCAGACCACAAAGCCACGGAAAATAAATCTCGAGCAAAAATCTCAGAAAAACAAAAGAAAAAGAAAGGGCCAAAAATTAGGTTGTGACATAACCTGTGAGCGATCTTCTCTTATCCAAATCACCAGCAAAATCAGAATCAACAAAACCAACAAGTCCATCCCCAGTTTTCCCAAACTGTAAATAAGCATTAGAAGTACCTCACAGGTATATGAAAATCCACTGAACTGCTTTCCAATGATCTTTTCCAGTATTAGCCATGTATCTACTGACAACACTCAATGCATATGATAAATCCGGACGAGAACAAACCATAGCATACATAAGTGAACTAACTGCACTTGAATTGGGAACTCTAGACATGTACTCAATATCTACATCTGACTTAGGGCATAAAGCTGATGATAATTTGAAGTGTGCAGCTAACGGAGTATTTACTGGCTTGGCATTATGCATATTAAAATGACGAAGAACTTTATCAATATATTCTATCTGACTTAGATATACTTTTCTAGACGGTCTATCTCTGGATATTTCCATGCCAAGTATTTTCTTTGCTGCACCCAAATCCTTCATCTCAAATTCATTACTCAATTGGTTCTTTAGTTCATCAATACCTGATATAATCTTTGCAGCAATTAGCATATCATCAACATAAAGGAGCAAATAAATAGTTGAACCATTGACAATTTTTAAATAAACACAACTATCATAATTAGACCTTTTGAAACCTTGAGAGAGCATAAAGGTGTCAGATCTCTTGTACCACTATCTCGGGGATTGCTTCAATCCATAAAGAGATTTCTTTGACTTACAGATAAGCTTTTCTTTTCCAGGAATAACAAAACCTTCAGGTTGTTCCCTATAAATATCATCTTCTAATTCTCCATGTAAAAATGCAGTTTTAACATCCAATTGTTCAAGCTCAAAATCATGCATGGCAACAATACTGAGTAAAGTGCGAATAGAGCTATGTTTTACAACAGGAGAAAAGACTTCGTTATAGTCAGTACCTGGAATCTGACTGTAACCATTAGCAACTAACCTTGCTTTATATCTTGTCTCATCATTAGGAGAAACACCTTCTTTCCTCTTGAAAACCCACTTGCAATGAATAGGTTTCTTCTCTCTAGGTAATCTTACTAAATCCCAAGTGCCATTCTTTTCAAGTGACTCCATCTCATCATGAATAGTTGTAGCGATCCTACCTCAAAAGGTCAAATCTCTGTGCATAAGTGTCATCCCTGGATCGGTAATGCTGACACACACAGTACTCGAAGGATTTATAAGAGAGTGCAATCACACACTTATTACATCGAATTTCTCAAAACAGAACTTATTACAATAATATGGCTTAAGGCCATCTAAATAAGATAACATCGGAAGGCTTGGAAGATAAAGTGAGTCCATCAACTCCAACAGCATAGCTGAGTGCACGACAACGACCTAGCGCACCTTACTCTTTGTCTGAAAAGTCCGCAACATGATACGTTGCAGCCCGAAACGGGTCAGTACATGGAATATGCTGGCAATACAACACAGTAGAGCAATGAACAAGTAAATGCTATCTCTACATGCATATATGGCTGGTGGAGGCTCTATGGTTATAATGTTTTTGCGAAAAGCCAATTTTTCCCTACAAGAAAATGAATATATTTTATTTAACTATCATGGTAGTTGATAAACATTGAGGATGGTAACCCCATCTCAATCCTAATTAAACAGTAATTAACAACCCAACAAATTAATTTAGAGTGATGAGATCAACATGATAATCCAAGAACCAGATACTCAAGATGTCCATAACCGGGGACACGGCTAACCATGATTAGTGTGTACACTCTGCAGAGGTTTGCGCACTTTTCCCCACAAGACTCGATCTCCTCTGTTGGATTTCTCGCACTACATGGTGTTTGAGAAACGGATGACCGAGACACAGTCTTTCAGAAACATTAACTCTTTACTCTGGGTAGATAGTACCAACCTACATCCCCTACATCTGCTAGCCTACCACTGAAAGAGGTCATGCAACCTACTCAACTATGCTAGAGCCCATAATAGCTTGTGGCTGCACACAAAAGTTTCTAGCATGAATAGTCTTATGATCCCTTTGAGCCTGGGTGGCGAACCAAAGGACAACACCGGTATATCCCAGTGCCCATAACCAATCCACCCGGATGTGTATTTAAGTAGCCACCTTAAGTTAACCATTACTTATCATTCTCACATCTGTCATGGATACACTCAAACCCAATCCACGTCTACGAGCATAGCATAGCAGTATAAGCATAACATAGAAGTAACTTCCATGGTTTGATAATAAAAGGGCAATAGGTTCTACCTCATTATCTACTTCCCAGTACCCACAAGTTAATCACATCCTAATCATGCAGTGTTTGTGGATTGTAACTAATGCATAAAAACTGGGTAATAAAGGGGTATGATCAATGTGTTACTTGCCTTGCTGACGATCCGCAAACCCTAGAGACTCGTAGTAGCACGCTTCGCACTCTGGGAATTCTATCGCAAACAAACAATAGCATACATAAGCAATAAAGCATAGATGCAAGGGTAAAACTCAGATGAGAAAGTCGAATCTGAAAATTCAACTGAAGAGCTTCGATTTGCAAAAAGAATCAATCAAATTGGAGCTACGAAACTGAAACTATGATCAAAAGAACTTCGAATTAAAATCTGCTTGAAACCAAATTTTAAATTGTTAAAACCATGTTCAAGTTGATTAACCAGAAAGAGGGGTTTGAGACGAAGATATTGGCGTTGGTTTCACTGGATTTGGACGAACGGTTGAAAAGTTGCGAGGGTTTGAAGATCAGGGGCTAATCTACGATAAAAATAATCGCGGATAGGTCCCTGGTGAAAAAAACAGAAAAAGAAAAATCTATCGGACGAACGTCCACTAACAGAGACGAACGAACGAAATCGTTCGTTAAAATGAACTAACGAACGAACGTTCGCGGAATAGACCTAAACCGAGAAAAAACCGATCTCATAAAAAACCGAACTAGGGTTTATAAAAACCAAACGGTTTTATACCTAAACCAAAAAATACCGGCGGCGATGAGGTCAACGGCACAGCGGGGCTGGGGATTCTGGAGTCTTGGCGCGGGCGGTGGCCTGCAGCGATGGGCGGCGACGCGGCGTGGCGGCGACGCAGATCTTGAGTGGCGGTGGAGGCGGCGGCTGCTCCTCCTGACTTCTGCGACGGCGGTGGAGTGGAGAGGGGCCCGGTGGCGGCTTTAAAGGCCCACCTGTGGTCTCCGACTTGGGAGAGGGGGCAGCAGCGGCGAGCGGACTCCTCATGAGTCCATGGTGACCTGCACAAGCAACGGAGGCGAGCCGTGTCATGAGCCAGGCAGCTTCAGCTGACCCGATTCGATCAGGAGTTTTTTTCTTTTTAAAAATAAATAAATTCTGTCGTAAAAAAAATCCTAAATAAATATAATTTTTTCTAAAAATGTGAAAAACAATTTTCACCGTCTAAATAAAATATTTAGAACAAAGTGAACATTTTTACGGCCTAAAATGCAATTTTGAAAAATGCATATTTTTCTAATTCAAATAAAATAACAAATAAAATCCAAATAAATTATTTATTTGATTTTAATATTTTCCTCAATATTTCTTTTATTCTGGAGAAGTCATTTTATCTCCTCTCTTTTATTTTTAATATTGAAAATATTTTGGAGAGAAAAATAATTAAAACCAAAATGATCCTCTTTTCAAATTTGAGCAAAATTCAAATATGAAAATAAATGAAATCCCCAACTCTCTCCGTAGGTCCTTGAGTTGCTTAGAATTTCTAGGATCAAAACCAAAACGCAAATAAAATATGATATTCATATGATGGCCTATGTATAACATTCCAAATTGAAAATTTAGGATGTTACAAACCTACCCTCCCCCCCCCCCTTAAGATGAATCTCGCCATCAAGATTTGGGTTGGCTAGAAAATAGGTGTGGGTGGTCTTTCCGTAGATCTTCCTCTTGTTCCCAGGTGGTGTCGATGTACAAAAGTAGGGGCTCTGCTTTTGACCACTTTACTTGTGCACGGGCAGTCAGAGCCTCCCGCCATGACCACGCATAGACATAGCAGGAAAGGGGAGCTGGAGAGGAGCCAAAGCCATGAAGACAAATGATGCAACTACAAGGACCAAGGCCACAAGGATAGGATGGGCGAAGCAGGTTTTCCCGGCAAGGACCCTTGCCAGGGCAGCCTCAGCGGCCCCGGCAAGACCCTTGCCGGGCAGCCCGGCTCGCGCCAGGCCGAGCAAGCCACCCTTGAGCCCACCAATGCTCGAGACAAATGCGTTGGGACAGGGCTCGGGAGGCACCTCCGTGGTGGCATGCAGATCTTTGTGAAGACATATAATGCTCAAGATCAAACGAGGATAAGAGGGCAACCATCCTCGCCGAAGAAACCCACAAGACCCCCAGCAAGACCCTTGCCGGGGAGGCCAGCGCGCCACTGCAAGACCCTTGCCGGGGAGGCCAGCTTGCCACAGCAAGACCCTTGTCGGGCCACCCGGAAAGACCCTTACCGGGCCACCCGACAAGGCCCTCGCCAAAGCGCACCAGCTGGGCCACTTGCCGAGCCCGCACAGATAAGTCTTAAATAAATCGTTCGCATGCGGTTGCCGACCCAACCAGCTGGGCAGACACCTGCGTGGCGGCATGCAATCCTTCGTGGAGGCTCCACCACCGGGCCACCTCAGCTACCTGCCTGCCTACATGGCACCGCACGCGTCGCTGGCCAGGGCACATGTCGAAGCAATGAGGAGCGGCGACGGATGGGACGGGCCTCGCTCCCATCCCCAATAAAGCGAAGGGACACCTAAGCCTCGCATTAAATGCATCTTGTCCGGTAATAGGAGGGATAACCTCGCAGCAGTGTACCCTTTCCACCTCACCTTGCCCTTGTGGCGACCCCTTTCCCTATAAAAGGAGGCCCGAGGCGACCAGGAAAAGGATTCGGCTCTTTGGAACCTCGCAGCACCTAGAGCTAGTTCGAGAGCTCAAGAACACATCCACCAAAGCAGGACTAGGGTTTTACGCATCCTTGCGGCCCGAACCTGGGTAAAATCCCTTTGTGTTGTCTGCTGGTCCCGCTCTTCTCACGATCCCCGCGCCCCGCAACGGTAGAAGGGATTCCAGTGATCCCATAGGTGTCGTCTCCCACCGACATCTTTGGCGCGCCAGGTAGGGGGCGCAATTGTGAGAATCTGGTCCAGCAGTCGACCTAGCTGTTCTTCATCGCCCCGGCCCCTGCGGAGAAGGCGGCCAAGGAGGCGGCGCTGCCCGTGGCGCAGAAGACACCGAGGCGGCGACGAGAGAGCTAAGTCATGCTGAACTTTAAGTTCTTCTCTTTAAACATAATTTTATTAACCTCGACGGTTCGGCCTATGTATGGAAAGCATGTACGCAGAGGGGCCCTCCTGCGGTCGGCAACGCCTTTGTTCTATCTCGAGTCTGCTCAACAGTTCAAGCGGCCGCGTCGAGAGCGGCAGGGTAGCCTTTCGCCATCAGCAACACTCTCGGTTCTGACTCGAGTCAAGCTTGACAGATCGAGCGTTCGCGCCAGGGGCGGTAAGGTGCTTTGCCCGGCGACAAGCACACCCGGCAGGCTAATGAGGATCCGTCCTCAAAACGCCGCCCTGGGTTTACGTGCCGGCAAGCTTACCTAGTTGACGTGGGGTGGACATACAAGGGAAAATCGAACAGGAAAATAACATGCATAAGTTTCAGGGGCATTACAGAGTTATATTACACAAATTGCCGCCGCAGTTCTAACTAAAGATAGCTTTGTCTTGGTCGTGAACCCGTAGCGGCGACAGAGAACAGGATGCCTAGTCCCGGCGCTGGCCCTCAACCATCTTGATTTTGTCGATGCGACTGAGGATGGGCTGGATACGCTCATTGAGCGCCGCGATGTCGGCATCCTCCGGCAAGCTCTTTAGCACCGCTCCGAAGTCGAGGTCTGGGTGCGGTCGCGCAATCTTGGTGAGCACCACGGTCATGGTCCCCGGCGAGTATCAAGGATTCCTCGGCCAAGGAGGCCGCCCGGTTGGGTGAAGCGCTTGAGCGTCGACGACCTTCTTAAAGTATATGGTCAGGTTGGCGTTGGGGCTCAAGTTCGCCTCTGGGGCGTACCCCATCTCCGGCATCCCCATGATGCCCAGTTGATCGGCGGCCGAGTTTGCGACGACGGCAAGGCGCCCGAGCCAGCGTTTCTCGCCCGCCTTGTAGTCCTTGAGGTTGGCGGTCTCGTTCTTAAGCAGCTGCTTCTCCGTCTCCAGCTCCTTGGCCAGGATCCCCTCCCGGGTCATGGCCCCCTACAGCGTCTCCTCAAGCTCTCCCATCTTCAGCTTGAGATCTGTGATGGAGGCGTTGGCCTCGGAGAGCTCTCGAGACTTGCTGATGATCTCACCCTGCGCCACCGTCAGAGCACCATTGAGCATGTGCTTCTCCTGGGCCAGCTTCAGAGCTTGCTCCTCCAGCTCCTTCACCTTGCCGGCATGGTCCTGCGCCACGGCGTTGAGTGCCTCCTGATGCCTCTTCTCCAGCTCTTGGGTCAGCTGCATGACGAGCTTGTCCACCTCTTCGTCCTTGCCGCAGAGCGTGGCGGCAAGTTTCTCCTCATGCTCGGCAAGGTCCTCCTCCACAGGTCTTTAAAGGCGGCCTCGTCTTTGGGACGGGCGGCCCGGCTTCATCGGCCAGCCTCTTCGCCGTCTCCTGGGCCTTCTCGATGTCGGCCAGCTTCATGATGAGCTCCACCTCATGGTTGGCTAGCTCACCCCGGGCGGCCTTCAGCTCGTCCTGAGCCTGGCGGAACCAGTCATGCGCCTCGGCGACGCGCCCCCCAAAGTCCTCCTCCATCCTCTCCACCACCGCCGTCCTGGACTTGACCTTCTCCAGGCGAGCGCGGTGGAGCACCTAGAGCTTTTCCGGAAGCTGGCGCCCATGGCACAGGCAGCTGTTTCCTCCTGGGAGCAGCGCCTGCTTGCCCGGCTCGTCAACAACCTCAAGCCAGGAGACGGTGGCAGCGCCTCCTCGTCGAAATCCTCTCCCTCAAAGGAGCCACGGTGCTCGGCCGCCAAGGAGATGGACGAAGAGGTCGTCGCTGACCCTCGGTACCTGCAGAGCCGAGGCAGCGGAGGAGGAGGCAGGTGGTCAAACGCCCCCTCCTCGGCGGTGGCCTTGCCGCTCCTCAGCGAGGCCTTGCCGGGATCCTCGGCGGGCCCCTTGGCGGCATCCTCGGCGGCACCCCTGGCTCCCTCCTCAGCAGCGATCTTCTCCGCCTCCGCCGCGGCATCCACGGCGACATCCTTGATGGTGGCGTCGACGTCCTCTAAGGAGAAGTCTGGATGCCACGAAAGAGATAGGGTGGAGCCAAGGTCGAAAGTCAATAAGTGAAAAAGAAGAACGCAAGCGGAGGTGGAGAGCGAGTGGTCACCCGTGCCGGGCCGAGAGGCGGAAGCCCCTTCTCCGCCAAGGTCTGGCGTCGAGGCAAAGCCACCGGCGCCTGCGTTCCCCTCCCCTCCTCCGTGTGCATAGCCTCGGTGCTCGGTGTCCCTGCCGGGGACGCCCCTTGGGGCGGTGTAGTCGACGGGGGTGGCACAATTGGAGAAGCCCCCTGTGGCACCCCTTGGTGCTGCTCCCCTCCTGCATCCACGGCATGGTTAACACTGAAGCATCACGCGCGACACACGTTGATTAAGGGTGAGTGGTGGACTCACGCTGGGGGCTGGGCCGGGGGCTGCTCTCCGGACTGCTCGACACCACCGGTGGCGTCTTGGAGGTACTGCCGGGGCTGGCCTCATGAAACCCAGCCCTCTTGATCCTATGGGCCAGAATCTCCACATCCCTGCAAGACGAAGACAGGTAAGCAATGTCGTCAAGGGGGGGTGCAAGGAATGAGGGAGGGAAACAGAGGCTTACTCTTCGTCCTCTTCTTCCTCCTATGTTGCTTTCCTCTTCCGCTCCGGGCTGAGAGGCCCGAGATCTCTCGCCGGGCTGAGAGGCCCGAAGTCAAACAAGCCACCCCAATCCCTGCACCGATGTTTGCCGGCGAGGGGGGAGGCGATGGCGTCCGTGCGCGCTTGGACGACGGAGAAGCAGGTGTCCTCTTCTTCGACGCCACGGCTCTTGCCATTTTCTTCGCCGCCACCGCCCTCGTCTGGTGCACGGGCGCCTCTTGGGCTTGCTGCAGCTGCACAACCCGGTCGAGGCGGACCGGCTCGCCGGAGGTGGCCTGCCGTAGGACCCGCCTCCTTCCGGTGGTCGGAGGGTCGGCGTTTGCGGTCCTCCCCTCCTCGCCCTCCTCTTCCGACGACCCGTCGGCGGCGTCCTCGACGAGGGGAGCCCCGGTGTCGACACCGCTGGCCTCCCCAGCGGTTGTTGCCCACTAGGCGAGCTCCACCTCCTCCGCCTCCGCCGCGGCCTTGTCCACCACGCCGCCAGCGCTGCCGGCCTCCTTGACGAGCCTTGCCTCCTCCTCGGCAAGCCTCGCCTCCTCCACCATGCGGTAATATAGTCCAGCTCCGCCGGGGAAGTGTCCTGGATGAGCCGCGGCTCGTCGATGACGTATATCTCGTGCAGAGTGTCGAAGAACTCCTGCACCGCAAGCTCATCCGGCTCGGCCCAATTCGGGTCGAGGCCGTGCGCGTTGAAGAGTGGCATCGTGGCGATGATCTCATTCCGACGAGAGTTGTTGCTCAGCGGAACCATTCCCACCGGCAGCTTGAAAACAGGCTCCTTGTTGACCTTGCCGGCCTTCGCGGCGGCCCTGGCAAGCTTGCCGGACCGCTCGACCTCGCCCGCGCCGACCTCGAGTTGGAAGATTCACTGGCAAATATGGGTGTGCCGCAGCACGGTCAGGTTGTTATCGTGGCCGGGACGAAGCCTCATGATGTCGGCGGCGTTCACGTAGAGCCAGGCCGGCCTCCCTTTGTCATGCTGAGGGGAAATCCGGCGGTGGATGAAGTCCGCCCGATCATCTCGAGGGTGAGCCTGGCCTGGGTAAGCTGGAGAATCCTGGTGGTGGCGATCGTGAGCTTCGCGTCGTCGGCGTCGACATCACCCCAATTGCCGCCACGAACGCTGGCGGGTCTTTTTCCTCAATCCAGCACCACCGGCCCCGCCATTCTTCCCACCTCTCCTTCATGGCGCCATCCGGGTACGCCCCCTTGGCCCTCGGGATCCAGGCGACACAGCCATCAATGGCGCCCCCTGCTTGGATCCGAGGGGAGAAGTAATGGCGGAAGAGCGCTATGCTGGGGTGCACCCCGACGAAGCCCTCGCAGAGATGGGCAAAGAGGGCCATACACGCCACGCCATTCAGAGTAAAATCCAGGAGGTGGAAGCCGTAGGTGTGCATGATGTCCTTGAAGAAATCGGAGAAGGGGGGACAGAGCCTGCAAGAGAAATAGTCGACGAAGAAGGGGTACCGATGCAGGGAGGGGGCAGCGCTGGCAGGGACGACGGTCGTGGCTGGATGCCCCGTCTTCTCTCCCCCCGTCTTCACACTCCACAAACACTTGAACATCTCCCGAAGCTCGGGCACGTCAACCTTCGAGGTGGAAAAGAAGGTGGATTGCGTCCGCTGCACCGCCAACGCACCCTCCGGTGCCTCCGTCACTCCGACGTCCTTGGCCCCTCCTTTAACCCTGGTGGATTTGGGCGCCATGGCGACTGCGGGAAGCGGAAAAGCAGAGCACGGTGAAAGCACGACGGCTATGGGTGAAAGCAGACAGGCTCGAGAAGAAGGGGGCGGCGGTTCCGAGATTGGAGGAAGGCGCGGGGAAGGGGTAAAAGTGAGCAGCGCGCCCGCGGTTATTCCTTTTTATGGGGAAGGCGCGGGCCGCCTCCTTCCATTAAGCTGCGATCGACGCGCATGCGTCTGGCGCTGTCCCACGCATGCCTCCCATGTCATGCGCACGCGCACGCCCCCCACGTCACGTGTTGAACACGGGTCATGGGGAAGCGCAGCGGACGGAACAGTGGCTGCGGTAAAAATCCGCCCCAACTGCCCGCGCACCGATCTGGGCCTGGCCCAACAACATGCTGCGCTTATTTGTGGCCCAGGCCCGAGGGCTCCTGTCGGTGTACAAAAGTAGGGGCTCTGCTTTTGACCCTTTACTTGTGCATGGGCAGTCAGAGCCTTCCGCCACGACCACGCATAGACATAGCAGGAAAGGGGAGCTGGAGAGGAGCCAAAGCCATGAAGACAAATGAAGCAACAACAAGGACCAAGGCCACAAGGATCGGATGGGCGAAGCAGGTTTTCACGGCAAGGATGTGACGCCCCCGATTCAATCGTACACTAATCATGCACGCAAATGTGTACGATCAAGATCAGGGACTCACGGGAAGATATCACAACACAACTCCAAAACATAAATAAGTCATACAAGCATCATAATACAAGCCAGGGGCCTCGAGGGCTAGAATACAAGTGCTCGATCATAGGCGAGTCGTGGAAGCAACAATATCTGAGTCACGGACATAAGTTAAACAAGTTTGCCTTAAGAAGGCTAGCACAAAGCCGGGATCTGAGATCGAAGAGGCGCAGGCCTCCTGCACAGATCCTCCTAACTACTCCTGGTCGCCGCCGGGCGGGCTGCGTAGTAGTAGTAGGCACCTCCGGTGTAGTAGTAAATCATCGGCGGTGGCGTCGCTCTGGGCTCCATCGTGCAGTTGCAGCAATCGAGTAGAGATAGGGAAAAAGGGAAACAATGCAACCGTGAGTACTCATCCAAAGTACTCGCAAGCAAGGAGCTACACTACATATGCATGGATATATGTGTAAAGGGCCATATGAGTGGACTGAACCGCAGAATGCCAGAATAAGAGGGGGATAGCTAGTCTTATCGAAGACTACGCTTCTGGTCACCTTCGTATTGCAACAGGTAGCAGAGGGTAGGTTGAAGGCCTCCAAGTAGCATTGTATAGCATAATCCTATCCGTGATCCCTCCTCGTATCCACGAGAGAGCAACCACCGTCGTGTCGGCACTTGGAAGGGTGTGTTTTATTAAGTATCCGGTTCTAGTTGTCATAAGGTCAAGGTACAACTCCAAGTCGTCCATTACGAAGATCACGGCTATTCAATAGATTAACTTCCTGCGGGTGCACCACATAACCAACACGCTTGATCCCATTTGGCGGACACACTTTCACAGGGTCATGCCCGGCGGAAGATCAACACGTCGCAGCCCACCTAGGCTCAGCAGAGAGGTCAAGACGCGGTCTAAACCTAAGCGCCGCAGTGCAGGCCCCATCGCCTCGAGCACACCTGCACGTTAAGAGGAGGCCAGCAGACCTAGCCTAGTGGCGTTCGAGTCAATTCGGTAGCGCCGCTTAGTCGTGACGTCACGAAGTGCCGGTGATACCACGACGCCGAGTGCCCATATCTCTCCCACGTAGTTGGTTAGTGCGTATAGGCCCGTGGCGAGCTCGGATCAAATACCAAGATCTCGTTAAGCGTGTTAAGTATCCGCGACGCCGACCAGGCCAGGCCCACCTCTCACCAGGTAGTCTCAACCTGCCTGCCGCTCCACCTCAAAGATCCACTCATGGGTGCCCCACAAGCCGACCGACTTTAGTCACCACATGTATCATGTATAAGTATATAGTATATACCGTGATCACCTCCCGAGTGATCACGGCCCGATAGTATAGCACATGAGACGGACAAGAATGTAGGGCCACAGATGGAAATACTAGCATCCTATACTAAGCATGTAGGATTGCGGTAAAGGTAACAACGATAGTAGCAAGGACGGGCTATGCATCCGGATAGGTATAACGGAAAGCGGTAACATGCTAGACTACTCTAATGCAAGCGGTATAGAGTAGAATAGGCGATATCTGGTGATCAAGGGGGCTTGCCTGGTTGCTCTGGCAAGAGAGAGGGTCGTCAACTCCGTGGTCGAACTTGGCAGCAGCAGCGTCGGTCTCGTAGTCTACCGGAGAGAAGAGGGGGAAGAAACAATGAATACCATGTAAACAGATGCATATCAATGCATGAAAAGACAAGTAACGATGCTAGGCGTGCCCTAACGTGGTATGAGGTGATACCGGTTAAGGGGGGAAACATCCGGGAAAATATCCCCGGTGTTTCATGTTTCGGCGAGAGAGCGGAGGGAAAGTTGCGAGTTTGATAGGTTAGGGGTGTGTGGCGGACGAACGGATTGCGTATCCGGATTCGTCTCGTCGTTCTGAGCAACTTTCATGTTGAAAATATTTTAATCCGAGTTACGGATTAAAAGATATGATTTTCTAAAGATTTTATTAATTTCGGAATTTAATTAATTATTTAATCCAACATTATCCGAATAGTAAATGATGACGTCGGCATGACATCGAGTGATGTCGGCGATCAACGTTGACCATTGACCTGGTCAACTTTGTCGTGAGGTCGAGGGGACCCACTGTCATTCTCTATGATTAACTAAAAGCAGTTAATTAGCTTAATTAGTGATTAGGTTAATCTAATCAGGATTAATTAACTTAATTAATTAATTAATTAATATTTTAATTATTATTTATTTATTTATTTAATATATATATTTTTAATTCCCTTTTTTAAACGTTAAGGGTGGGCCCCATGTATCATGTGGCCTGAGGGGGCTTAGCGGGCGCCGGGCGAGCAACAGGCGGCGCCTGAACAGGCATGAGCCCGAGGGCAGCTGGGCGCTGAGGCGCCAGCCCAGTCGAGGCTGGGGAGGCGGGCTCATGAGTGAGTGGAGGCGGACAGCCTTGGGTCCGTGGGCGCATGAGCAGTCGGGATCGGCGCGGCGCGTCGGAGGGTGGCGAGGGCGCGGCGTGGGCGTCCGAGGGGTTCGTGGCGCGCGCGGCGGCGAGGCCTTGCGGCGACAGGCGCCCGTGTGGGCGGGCGTGGGCAGTCTGAGTCTGGCGGAACCGGGCAGCCCCGGCTCAGCGGCGGGGCCGGCCGACCACGCGAGGGAAGAGGCCCGGCCGTGGCCATAACCAGCCGGCGAGCGAGGAGAACCTGTGGGCGCGGCCGTGCGAGCAGGCCGGCAATGGCGAGCAACAATTGGCGGCGGGCACGACCGTCCGGGAGGGACCGCGATGGCGTGGTCGGAGCGCCGGCGGTGACCGCGGGAAAAGGGAAGGAAGGGGCGCTCACGGGGGAGTAGGGGCAGGGCGGTGGGCTCGGGGAGGTTGGGGCGGTCCGATGAGGGAGAGGACGAGGCGGCGGCAGTCCGGCGTGGAGCGGCGAGCTCGGCGGGCGGCGGCGATCTGGCGGCGACAGACGGCGGCAGAGGACAGCGTCGAGGTCCTCCTCCTCTCTCTCCCGATCAATCGGGGATAGAGGAGGGTGAGATATTTTATGTGGGGAATGGGGGTGTCGGTGGAGTGGGTGGTGGAGTGGGGGGGTTAGTAGTGGGGTGGGCGGCTGGTTGGCCGATGGCCGGTGGGCGAGGCCAATGAGGGGAGGGGTTTACTCTTTTTTCATTTTCTTTTCTCTTTTGGATTTTCTTTCTTTTATTTATTTTCTTTTCTGTTTTAACTCATTTTAAATTACTTAGACATTTTATAAAAATGTGTTTACTTCACCATAATTACCGATGCAATATTTGGCAACCCCCGAACATTTTTGTGTTGACTTTTGAAAACTTTGGGTGTTTGTCGCTAATTCATTTTTTGAATTTGCTATGTTTTTGAACTACCACTTAATTAGCAACAGTAACATAGATGACAAGGCATCATCAAGAGAGTTTTACTGTTGCCTAATTATCCGGGCGTTACAAATCTCCTCCACTACAAGAAATCTCGTCCCGAGATTTAGGAGGTAGAAGGAAACAGTGCGGGGTATTCATCACGCAGGCGATCCTCGCGTTCCCAGGTGGCTTCATCTTCAGAATGGTGCGACCACTGAACTTTGAGGAACTTGATCGCCTTCTGGCGTGTGCGGCGTTCAGCTTGGTCGAGAATGCGAACCGGATGCTCTTTATAGGAGAGGTCCTGCTGCAATTCGAGCACTTCATGATCCACTACTCGGATTGGGTCCTTGAAGCAGCGTCGGAGTTGTGACACGTGGAACACATCGTGAACCTGAGAAAGGTTCGACGGAAGCTCCAGTTGATATGCCACCTTTCCACGCCTTCCAGAATAGTGAATGGGCCAATATAGCGAGGAGCCAGCTTGCCCTTGATCCCGAAGCGGTGAGCACCCTTCATTGGTGTAACGCGAAGATAGGCCTTTTCGCCAGGTTGATAGACCATGTCTTTATGATGACGGTCATAATTACTCTTTTAGCGTGGTGAGCAGTCTTGAGATTCTCGCGAATAATGCGGACTTGTTCTTGACATGTTGGATAATATCCGGACGAAGAGTGGGCGTTCCCGATTTCGACCAGTTCGAGAGGGTTCGGCACTTTCGTCCATATAACACTTCAAGGGGCCATCTTGAGACTAGCTTGATAGCTATTATTATAAGAGAACTCAGCATACGGAGAGATTCCTCCCATTTCTTGCGAAGGAAATAACACAAGCTCGAAGCATGTCTTGAGAACTTGGTTGACACGTTCAACTTGCCCTTGTGATCATGGGATGAAGCGCAAAGATCTTGAAAGATAAGTGAGTCCCCATAGCTTCTTGAAACTTGCCCGAATCTTGAAGTGAATAAGATGCCACGGTTCAACGATAACCAGTGGAATACCGTGAAGTGAAACAATTATGGACATATAGAGAGTTGCAAGCTGACTAGCAGTGATCGTTTCTTTGACCGCCAGAAAATGTGCAACTTTAGAAAGCCGGTCAATGACGACAAGAATAGCGTCATTACCTTTTTGCGACTTGGGAAATCCGGTGACGAAGTCCATTTCAACATGGTCCCATTTCCATTCAGGAATAGAGATAGGTTGCAGAGTTTCAGCGGGCCTTTGATGTTACGCTTTGATCTGACGAAGAAGCGTCACATTCAACAACATAACGAGCAATGTCTCGCTTCATATTAGACCACGAAATCTCGGCGAATGTCTTGGTACATCTTGGTGCTACGGGATGAATAGACAAAGGCGTATCATGAGCTTCTTTCATAACCTTTGGAGTCGATTCAGGTTTTCCCTCTTACTCGGTACCACTAGGCGACCTTTGAAGAATAAGGTGCTGCGTCATCCTGATGAAGAATGAGGGCTTTCCTTCTTCGTGAGATAACGTTTAATCCTCTCGACTTCATCGTCACATTTACGTATCCATTTGATGGTGTCCACAAGATCTGGTTTACGCAACTGTGGTATTGAGAGAACCCTGGAAACAACATGGAGGTTCATCTTGCGAAGCTCCTTAGGAGGGCGAGTGCACCGGAGGAACAATATGGAGGTTCAGCTTTCAATTCTTCAACAGTGAGGCTGAACTTTGTGAACCCGGAGGTGGTTGCGAGAAGACTTGTGGCTCAAGGCATCAGCCATTACATTAGCCTTGCACGGTGTATAGGAAATACCCAAGTCAAAGTGCTGCAGCAGCCTCCATCCATCTCTGCCGACGGAGGTTCAGGTCTGGCTGAGTATCAGATACTTCAGACTTTGGTGGTCGGTGAAGATCTACAAGCGACTACCGAGAAGGTAATGTCGCCACCGCTTCAAAGGCATGAATGACAGCAGAAGTTCGAGGTCGTGAACTGGGTAGTTCTCTTTGTGAGGGCGCAATTGTCGAGAGGCATAGGCAATCACTTTGCGCTCTGGATTAGGACACAGCCTAATCCTTGACGGAAGCGTCGCGATAAATGACGAAGTCCTTCCTAGTATCGGGAGGAGCTAATCTTCGGGCAGAAGTCAACTTGTCTTTGAGTGCACGGAAACTTTCGACATTTATCATCCATTGGAACTTGACGCCCTTATGCAACAAAGTTAGTCGAGGCTGGCAATCTTGGAGAAGTTCTCGGCGAATCAACGGCAATAGTGGCGAGACCGAGAAAACTTCGACTTGCTTGACATTCTTGGAGGAGTCAATCGAGAATAGCTTTGAACTCGTTTCAGGGGTTGGCGGCAATACCATCCTTAGAGATGACATGCCCAAGATAGGTTACTTCGGAAGGCAGAATTCACATTTGGAGAACTTGGCATAAAGTTGATGCTCTCGTAGCTTTTCCAAAGACAAGACGAAGATGTTCACATGCTCTTCTTCGTTCTTGGAAAATATCGAGATATCATCCAGATAAACCACGACGAACTTGTCGAGGTAATCCATGAATATATAGTTCATCAGGCGAGAGAAGGTGGCTGGAGCATTGGTTAAGCCGAAAGACATGACGGTGTACTCGTATGAACCATAACGAGTCACGAATGCGGTCTTTGGGATATCCTCTTCGCGAACACAGATCTGGTGGTAACCCAACCTCAAGTCGAGTTTAGAGAACATTGATGAACCAGCCAGTTGATCATACAGATCATTGATCCGAGGAAGAGGATACTTATTCTGAATGGTAGCTTGATCTATAGGACGGTAGTCTTGGAACAATCGGTTTGTCCCATCCTTCTTCTTGACAAAGAGAGAAGGTGCTCCCCAAGGAGTAAAACTTGGGCGAATGAAACCACTGCAAAGAGACTTGTCGATTTCCTCCTTAAGCTCAAGGAGCTCATGCGGCGGCATCTTGTAGGGTCGCTTGGCTATAGGAGTGGTGCCTGGTTTCAAGTCGATGACGAATTCGACAGCTCTAGCAGGGGGAATCCCTGGAAGTTCTTCAGGAAAGACGTCCTGGAAGTCGCGAACGACAGGAATGTTTTCAATGCCCTCGAGTGGTGCAGCATTCAATGCATTCAAGGCATAAAGCCGTGCCTCGGCATTTTGCACCAGATGAGCTTGGTAAGTGACTATTTCATCTGAAGGGTGTAGCAGATGGACGGTCTTAGTGGCGCAAACTATGGAAGCAGTATGCGCCTTTAACCAATTCATTCCCAGAATGAGGTCAATGCTACATGACTTCAGTACGATGGGGGAGACAAGGAATTCCAGTCCTCGATTTCAGCGGGGCGTCGTTGCAAATCATGGAGGTTCGACATTGACCAGCGAGGTGTGCACTAATAGTGAAGCGTTCATGTCTTCACTTTTAATGCCATGCATGAATGCAAAATCTTCGCACATGAATGAATGTGATGCCCCTATATCAAATAAAACGATCTTTGGTACTGAATTTACGAGGAGTGTACCCATCACGATGAGCAGGTTGGTCTTGAGCTTCGTTCGGATCAACGTGGTTGGCATGAACTTCGACCATAAGGCTTGGCATTGTTGTTGCGGGCTGGTTGCTTCCAGGGCGATCATTTGGAAGAACCGGTGATTCTGGTTCTGGTTGCATTCTCTAGCACGGTGCCTGGTTGTCCACACCAAGCACAAACCATTATTGGGGGTGGGAGCAGGGAGCTTGGGTTGGTGGAGCTGGAAGCTTTGGCTGCCTAGTTGGAGTAGGCGGGGCGAGGTGCATAGCTCGCCTTGGGGCAGTGCATTTGGCTGGTACATGCTGTTGGGAATCCATATCTTACGCTCCTCACGAGGACGGGCCCAAGATGAGCCCGTGTCGCAGTTCGCTGTTAGAGCTCTGGTATTCCTGCGCACCAGTTTCGACATTGATAGCTTTGTTCACCAAGGTGGCGAAATCAGCAAAGTCGTGCACTAGAAGTGCGAGCTTGATGTCGACTTGAAGGCCGTCACGGAACTTCTCTTGTCTGCGTGCATCGCTTGCAATGTCCTCTTGACATAGCGAGACAAGTCCAGAAACTCTCGATGATAAGCTTCAACAGTCTTGTTTCCTTGGGTGAGGTTGCGGAACTCACGCTTCTTCCGTCCATGACTCCTTGAGGATGAAGCGGCACGGAAAGCAACTTGGAAGTCGGCGGTGATGATTGTTCCACTGGCTGAGTACGCCTGTGGCTGTCCCACCATTGAGCTGCGGGTCCCTTCAGGAAGAAGGAAGAAAAGGTGACATAGCTGGCGGGGACTACATCAGAGCTCCATCTCATAGGTGATGTCACGGAGCCGATCCATCAACATCCGAGGGCTGGGTTGAGCTGCGGTACACACTTGGGTTGAGGCGCATGAAATCCTGCGGAGTTCTTGTGTTTGGCTCTTGGTCCATATTGGGGCGAGGAAACCGAGCCATCATGTTTTCCATGAACTGGCGATTCATCTCAAGCTGTTGGATCATACCAGCCATGTACTCGAGCGGTGGTGGGAAGTTGCCACCACGACCACGACCAGCTGGTCTAACCATCCTGCTAATATATAACGAGGGTAGTTCAGCATTTGAGAAATTTGCAACGGACAAGAATCATTCATGATAAAACATGCATCATGAAAGCAGACGATAGAAACTACATAGTAGTCGGCATATCTTACAAAAGGGATCATGCATAGAGTTCGCACACGAGTTCATTACAAAGACTAAGACATCATAGGCGGCACGCAGCTCGCGTCGAATGCATCTAACACTTAACAAGCAAGCCTACATCAGGTCCCACGCAGATCGCGGAGGTAGTCAGAGCCTGAAAGCTGGTAGTGTGGCAGCGGATAGTCCTCCACGTCGGTGACACAGGGGCAGCGGATACTCACAGTGCGAACCCGACGCTTAGGTGGTAGAAGAGGGCCAAGCGCGGAGAGTAGCCTCCCACCTCGCCAACCGACACCACAGGGCATCACGGTCTGGCTGGTAGATCGCAGATCGCGGCAGCTCTCTCGGATCGGACAAAGGGTGTAGTAGCGTCGAGCACGGTAAAGGTGCTTGACGGTGGTGTACAACTCGTGGCGAAGAGCTCGGTTAGCTCGATCCAGCCCATCGGCATGCGTAACAAAGTTCGATGGTAGAAGGGCTCTCTGGTGAAAGTGGAGTAGGCAGCGGTGTAGTACCCTCCTCACCAACATCGGATGCAATAGCAATGTGCTCAAGGGGAGGTGTCCAACTCCGATACTCTCCACGAAGGCGGGTAAGAGCAGCATAAGCAGCATCGTGGACGGCCATATCGATAGTCACCCCAACACCATGTGCGGTGTGCAAAGACAAGAGTGGAGTCATACTCCCGAGAGTAGAGGTGGACGATGGCTCGGCATCTGCTCTGGTTAAAGTCCCGGTACTCCTCAAAGGCGGTGTACTCGGGGTGCCGCGATAACCCGGATAGGTCATCATCTCTGCTAGCACCGCAGGTGATCCCGAGGCACCAATGGCCGTCGTGTGGCGCACGACCTGCCTCGTGGGTTCCATCTGAAATCAAAGATGTTTCAAAGGAGTCAAATGACAGTGTGGAAATTGATCAAAATACAATTCCAAGGAATAACTATGGCTTTATCCAACTTTGGGGTGAATGTGGTCACGGGATCCTAGTGTTAGTTAGTAAATTCGTTTAACCCGAGTAGAAGAGAGTTCAGAGTCCCAAAGTAAAGGTCGAGGAGTAAAAGATCCTAGTACCACCCGATGGCGACGTGGGCCCGTAAGGCACACAGCCAAGTTACTAAAAGTTTTGCAATGTCTAGACTCGACTTCGGCCAAGGAGTGTGGAAGGGGGATTCCTACAGGCAGTCGGCTCTGATACCAACTTGTGACGCCCCCAATTCAATCGTACACTAATCATGCACGCAAATGTGTACGATCAAGATCGAGGACTCACGGAAGATATCACAACACAACTCTAAAACATAAATAAGTCATACAAGCATCATAATACAAGCCGGGGGCCTCGAGGGCTAGAATACAAGTGCTGGATCATAGGCGAGTCGTGGAAGCAACAATATCTGAGTACGGACATAAGTTAAACAAGTTTGCCTTAAGAAGGCTAGCACAAACCGGGATACTGATCGAAAGAGGCGCAAGCCTCTGCAGGATCCTCCTAACTACTCCCAGTCGTTGTCGGCGGGCTGCACGTAGTAGTAGGCACCTCCGTTGTAGTAGTCGCCATCGACGGTGGCGTCTGCTCCCGGGCTCCATCGTGCAGTTGCGCAATCGAGTAGATATAGGGGAAAAGGGGAAACAATGCAACCGTGAGTACTCATCCAAAGTACTCGCAAGCAAGGAGCTACACTACATATGCATGGATATATGTGTAAAGGGCCATATCAGTGGACTGAACCGCAGAATGCCAGAATAAGAGGGGGATAGCTAGTCTTATCGAAGACTACGCTTCTGGTCACCTTCGTCTTGCAACAAGTAGCAGAGGGTAGGTTGAAGGCCTCCAAGTAGCATTGTATAGCATAATCCTATCCGGCGATCCCCTCCTCGTATCCCTGAGAGAGAGCGACCACCGGTTGTATCTGGCACTTGGAAGGGTGTGTTTTATTAAGTATCCGGTTCTAGTTGTTATAAGGTCAAGGTACAACTCCAAGTCGTCCTGTTACCGAAGATCACGGCTATTCAATAGATTAACTTCCTGCAGGGTGCACCACATAACCCAACACGCTTGATCCCATTTGGCCGGACACACTTTCACGGTCATGCCCGGCGCGGAAGATCAACACGTCGCAGCCCCACCTAGGCTCAACAGAGAGGTCAAGACGCCGGTCTAAACCTAAGCGCACAAGTGTCAGGGCCCATCGCCTCGAGCACACACAAGACGCGTTGCGGGCGGCTGAAAGTGCACCTAGCCTAGTGGCGTTCCAGTCCAATTCGGCGCGCGCTCGCCGTGGCGTCACGAAGTGCCGGTGATACCACGACGCCGGTGCCCATATCTCTCCAACGTGTTGGTTAGTGCGTATAGGCCCGTGAGCGGACTCGGATCAAATACCAAGATCTCGTTAAGCGTGTTAAGTATCCGACGAACGCCGACCAGGCCAGGCCACCTCTCACCGAGTAGTCTCAACCTGCCTGTCGCTCCGCCTCAAAGATCCACTCATGGGTGCCCCAAGCCGACCGACTTTAGTCACCACATGTATCATGTATAAGTATATAGTATATACCCGTGATCACCTCCCGAGTGATCACGGCCCGATAGTATAGCACAAAGACGGACAAGAATGTAGGGCCACAGATGGAAATACTAGCATCCTATACTAAGCATGTAGGATTGCGGTAAAGGTAACAACAATAGTAGCAAGGACAAAGCTATGCATCGGGATAGGTATAACGGAAGCAAGAACATGCTACACTACTCTAATGCAAGCAGTATAGAGTAGAATAGGCGATATCTGGTGATCAAGGGAGGGGGCTTGCCTGGTTGCTCTGGCAAGAGAGAGGGGTCGTCAACTCCGTAGTCGAGCTGGGCAGCAGCAGCGTCGGTCTCGTAGTCTACCGGAGAGAAGAGGGGGAAGAAACAATGAATACCATGTAAACAGATGCATATCGATGCATGACAAGACAAGTAACGATGCTAGGCGTGCCCTAACATGGTATGAGGTGATACCGGTTAAGGGGGGAAACATCCGGGAAAATATCCCTGGTGTTTCGTGTTTCCGGCGAGAGGGAGGAGGAAAGTTGCGAGTTCGATAGGTTAGGGGTGTGTGGCGGACGAACGGATTGCGTATCCGGATTCGCCTCTCGCTGCTCGAGCAACTTTCATGTTGAAAATATTTTAACCGAAGTTACGGATTAAAAGATATGATTTTCTAAAGATTTTATTAATTTCGGAATTTAATTAATTATTTAATCCGACATTATCCGTAATAGTAAATGATGACGTCAAGATGACATCATTGTGATGTCAAGCGATCACGTTGACCATTGACCTGGTCAACTGACGTGTGGGTCCAAGGGGACCCACTGTCATTCTCTATGATTAACTAAAATGTTTAATTAGCTTAATTAGTGATTAGGTTAATCTAATCAGGATTAATTAACTTAATTAATTACTTAATTACTTAATTAATATTTTAATTATTATTTATTTATTTATTTAATATATATTTTTTTAATTCCCTTTTTTTAAACGTTCTGGGGTGGGCCCCATGTGTCTGTGGCCCAGAGGGGCTTAGCGGGCGCCGGGCGAGCAACGGGGCGAGGCGCCCGAACGGGCGTGAGCCCGAGGCAGCTGGCGCGCTGGGCACGCCGGCGGCAGGCTGGGGAGGCGGGCTCCGGCGAGTGGAGGGAGCGGACGCTGCTGGTCCGTGGAGGCGCATGAGCCTGTCGGGATCGAGGCGCGGCGTCGGAGGGCGGCCGAGGACGCGCGGCGCCGCGAGGGGTTCGTGGCGCGCTGCCGACGTGCCCAGTCGCGGGCGGCGATAGGCGCCGGCGGCCAAAGCGTGGGCGGTCGGAGTACGGCGAACTGGCCGCCAGCTCCGGCGGCAGGCGGGGCCGGGCCGACCACGCGAAGAAGAGCCCGGCCGTGGCCATGGCCAGCCAGCGAGGAGAGGGGGAACGCGGCGCGGCAGTGCGAACGAGGCCGACAATGGCGACGCCGACGATTGGCGGCGGGCACGGCCGCCCGGGAGGACCGCGACAGCGTGGTCGGAGCGCTGGGCGGTGACCATGGGGAAAATGGGAAGGAAGGGGCGCTCACGGGGAGTAGGGGCGGGCGGTGGGCTCGGGGGAGGTTGGGTGGTCCGATGAGGGAGGGACGAGGCGGCGGCAGTCCCGGCGTGGAGCGGCGAAGCTCGGCGGGCCAGCTGTCTGGCGGCGACGGGACGGCGACGGGGGCAGCGTCAGTCCTCCTCCTCGATCCCGATCCAATCGGGGAGAGAGGGAGGTGAATATTTTATGTGGGGAATGGGGGGCGTCGGTGGAGTGGGTGGTGGAGTGGGGGGGGGGGGTTAGTAGTGGGCGGCTGGGCCGGCCTGGTTGGCCCGGTGGCCAGCTGGGCCGAGGCCCAGCGAGGGGGGGTTTACTCTTTTTTTCTGTTTTCTGTTCTCTTTTGTATTTCTTTCTTTTATTTATTTTCTTTTCTGTTTTAACTCATTTTAAATTACTTAGACATTTTATAAAAATGTGTTTACTTCACCATAATTACCGATGCAATATTTGGCAACCCCTGAACATTTTTTTGTTGACTTTTGAAAACTTTGGGTGTTTGTCGCTAATTCATTTTTGAATTTGCTATGTTTTGAACTACCACTTAATTAGCAACAAAAATATAGATGACAAGGCATCATCAAGAGAGTTTTATGTAGCCTAATTATCCGGGCGTTACAAAGGACCCTTGCTGTATAGCCTCGGCTGACCCGGCAAGACCCTTGTTTGCAGCAGCCCACGCCAAATGAAAGCAAGCCACCCTTGAGCCCATCAATGCTCAGACAAATGCATTGGGACAGGGCTCGGGAGGCACCTCCGTGGTGGCATGCAGATCTTTGTGAAGACATAGAATGCTCAAGATCAAATGAGGATAAGAGGGCAACCATCCTCGCCGAAGAAACCCACAAGACCCCCGGCAAGACCCTTGCCGGGGAGGCTAGCGCGCCACGGCAAGACCCTTGCCGGGCCACCTGGCAAGACCCTTGCCGGGGAGGCTAGCGTGCCACAGCAAGACCCTTGCCAGGCCACCCGACAAGGCCCTCGCCAAAGCGCACCAGCTGGGCCACTGCCAGGCCCGCACCAGATAAGTCTTCGCCGCCGTTCGCATGCGGCTCCCGACCCAGCCAGCTGGGCACGCACCTGCGTGGTGGCATGCAATCCTTCGTGGAGGCTCCACCATTGTGCCACCTCAGCTGCCTGCCTGCCTACATGGCACCGCATGCGTCGCTGGCCAGGGCACGTGTCGAAGCAATGAGGAGCGGCGACGGATGGGACAGGCCTCGCTCCCGTCCCCAATAAAGCGAAGGGACACCTAAGCCTCGCATTAAATGCATCTTGTACGGTAATACGAGGGATAACCTCGCAGCACTGTACCCTTTCCACCTCCTGCTTGCCACTGTGGCGACCCCTTTCCCTATAAAAGGAGGCCCGAGGCGACCAGGAAAAGGATTCGGCTCTTTGGAACCTCGCAGCACCTTGAGCTAGTTCGAGAGCTCAAGAACACTAAATACATCCACCAAAGCATGACTAGGGTTTTACGCATCCTTGCGGCCCGAACCTGGGTAAAATCCTTTTGTGTTGTCTGTTGGTCCCACTCTTCTCACGATCCCCGCGCCCCGCAACCATAGAACGGATTCCAGTGATCCCATAGGTGTCGTCTCCCACCGACAGGTGGCTTCATCCTCGGTATGGTGGCTCCACTAAACTTTGCAAAACTTGATAACCTTGCTGCGGGTAACTCGGCTGGCAAACTCGAGAATCTTGACTGGTTTCTCCTTGTAGGTCAGATCACTATCCAACTGAATTGCTTCCAGGGGCACTGTATCTCTCAGAAGAATATCGGCCATCTCAGCATGACATTTCTTCAACTGGGAAACGTGAAACACATCATGAACTCCTGACAGCCCTTCGGGTAACTCCAACTTGTAGGCTACTTCTCCCATACGCTCCAAAACTCGGTATGGTCCTACAAATCTCGGGGCTAACTTTCCCTTAACTCGAAATCGTTTCACTCTTCGTAGAGGTGACACTCGAAGATATGCTCTGTCTCCGATTTCATAGACTACCTCCTTACGTTTTGAGTCTGCATAACTCTTCTGCCTGGACTGAGCTACCTTCAGTGTATCACGAATCAACTTGACCTTTTTTCTGATTCCTTGATCAAATATGGTCCAAACAACTGATGGTCTCCAACTTCATCCCACATCAATGGTGTCCTGCACCTCCTTCCATACAAAGCTTCGAAAGGTGCCATCTTCAAACTGGCTTGATAACTATTGTTGTATGAGAACTCCGCGTAAGGTAAATTGTCATCCCAACTAGATCCATAATCTAGCGCACAAGCTCTCAACATGTCCTCCAGAATTTGATTGACTCTCTCGGTCTGTCCATCTGTCTGCGGATGAAAGGCTGTACTAAACTCTAGTCTGGTCCCCAAAGTCTGGTGCAGCTGGTGCCAAAACTTCGAAGTAAACTGAGTCCCTCTATCTGATATGATGGTCCTCGGAACTCCATGCAGACATACGATCCTGGTCATATATATCTTGGCCAACTTTGCACTTGTATAGGTGGTCTTCACTGGGATAAAGTGAGCCACTTTGGTCAAACGATCCACTACTACCCAGATAGAATCATATCCCGATCGGGTCCTAGGTAATCCGGTGATAAAATCCATGCCAAGCTTGTCCCAATTCCATTCGGGTATCAGCATAGGTTGCTGTAATACCACTGGCTTCTGATGTTCTGCCTTCACTCTCTGACATACATCACATACAGCCACATACTCGGCAATATCCTTCTTCATACCAGTCCACCATAAACGCTCCTTCAAATCCAAATACATCTTGGTGTTTCCGAGGTGTATCGAGTATGGCAAGTCATGAGCTTACTGAAGTATTAACTTCCTGATCTCCGCATTATTGGGCACATAAACACAGTCCTCAAACCACAAGGTGTCGTGCTCATCCTGACGAAAACCTTTGGCTTTTCCTTTGCTCATCTTCTCCTTTATCTCAGCAATTTCCTTGTCACCCTTCTGAGCTTCTCGAATCTTTCCCAATAATGTCGACTGAACCTCCATTGCTGCGACAAAACCTCTAGGGACTATCTCCAAACAAAGATCCCTGAGATCTTCAGCTAACTCCTTTGGTAATCCTCCGCTTACGAGGGTATTGACATAACTCTTCCGGTTCAAAGCGTCTGCTACGACATTGGCCTTTCCTGGATGATAGTGCAACTTCATATCATAATATTTTATAAGCTCCAACCATCTCCTTTGCCCGAGATTGAATTCCTTCTGTTCGAAAATGTACTTCAAACTCTTGTGATCCGTGTACACATCACAAAAATTTCCAATAAGAAAATGTCTCCAGGTCTTGAGTGCATGAACTACAGCTGCTAACTCCAAATCATGTGTGGCATAATTCAACTCATGCGGTCGAAGCCGACATGAGGCGTATGAAACCACTCTTCCGTCTTGCATAAGTACACCTCCAAGTCCTAAGCGAGAAGCGTCACAATACACTTGGAAATCCTTGCGTATATCTGGTAGAATCAGCACTAGGGCTGTAACCAAATGTTTCTTCAGCTCCTGAAAACTTGCCTCACATTCCTCTGTCCATTTGAACTTAGTGTATTTCTTCAACAACTCCATCATAGGCTTCGCAATCTTAGAAAAATTCTCAATGAATCTCCGGTAATATCCCGCGAGTCCAACAAAATGCGGATCTCTCCAACTGAGGTGGGTGCTAGCCAATCAGTGACTGACTGAACCTTGGTGGGGTCTACTACTATACCTTCTCCTGATATAACATGTCCAAGGAATCCAACTTCCTTCAACCAAAACTCACATTTGCTGAACTTGGCATAAAGTTGATGTTCCTTGAGCTTCTCGAGAACTAATCGCAAATGCTCCTTGTGTTCCTCTTCATTCTTCGAGTATACCAAAATATCATCAATGAACACCACGACAAACTTGTCCAAGAACTCCATGAACACCTTGTTTATCATACTCATGAAATAGGCAGGGGCATTAGCCAATCCGAATGACATAACCATGCACTCATATAGCCCATACCTTGTGGTGAAGGCTGTCTTGGGTATATCCTATTCTCGGATCTTCTGGTGGTATCCTGATCGCAGATCGATCTTGGAGAATACTTTAGCTCCTTGCAACTGGTCAAACAAATCATTGATCATTGGCAGTGGGTACTTGTTCTTGATCGTCACTTTATTCAACGCATGATAATCAACAAACATTCTCAATGATCCATCCTTCTTCTCAACCAAAAGCACTGGGGCTCCCCACGGTGACAAACTTTGTCGAATGTAACATTTCTCCAATAACTCCTTAATCTGCTTCTTAATTTCCTCCAGATCATTTGTGGGCATCCGGTATGGCCTCTTTGATATTGGTCCGGTGCCTGGCAATAGCTCTATCAAAAACTCAATGTCTCGATCTGGCGGCATGCCTGGTAGCTCCTATGGAAACACATCCGGGTAATCCTTCACTATATGTACTTCCTCCTGAACATCTCCTGAGAGGGAATTTACTTGGATCCTCCTTGGCGCATGCCTGGATACATGCTTAATCCTTTTTCCCTCCGGGGTGGTGAGCAAAATTGACCTACTAGCACACTCAATGTTTCCTCCATACTTCGATAGCCAATCCATGCCTAGTATCACATCCAATCCTTGGGACTCCAAAATTATTAGGTCTGAGGGGAAAACATGGCTACCAATGGTTAAGGGTAACCGATCACACCATCGGCTGGCCATATACTCTGCTCCTAGTGATCTTACTAGCATGGGTGACCTAAGGGCTAAGGTGGGTAACTTAAACTGTCCACAAATCCCCTTGATATGTATGAATGCGATGCACCAGTATAAAAAAGGACGAGAGTGGTAAATGAATTAACCAAAAACTTACCGATAACTGCATCTGGCTGCTCTTCAACCTCCTCCACGTTCACGTGGTTCACTTGTCCCCTGTTGAAAGGGTTGGGCTTCTTCCCAGAGCTTCCATTTCCATTCTTTGCTTCAAAACACTCATTGGCATAGTGTCCAGTCTTCCCGCACTTGAAACAAGTAATGTGACTTTGGTCCTTCTTGGCGGGTGTGGCTGGGTTAGAGCGGTTCTGGTTGCTGCCTGCTCCATTCCCATTTCCATTCTTGGGGCCACTGTGGTTATGCGAACTTCCTCCATTGTGGGTATGGCCTCCATGCTTATGGGTATATCCTCCCGAGTTCGGGGTAAAATGAGGCTTCTGCTGAGCACCTGATTTGTACTTCCCTTGTCCATACTTCCTCTTGCGGCTCTCTATCTGCTGCTGCTTCCCTTCAATCATAAGAGCCCTATCTACCAACTCCTGGTAGTTCGCAAATGTTGCCACCATTAACTGCATACTCATCTCATCATTCAACCCTTCCATAAACTTCTCCTGCTTCGCGGCATCTGTGGCCACATCATCTGGGGCATAGAGATCTAACTTACTGAACTCATCCACATACTGCCCCACAACACGATTTCCCTGGCGTAAGTTGCGAAACTCATGCTTCTTCATGCTCATAGCTCCAGTTGAGACATGCGCAGTGCGGAACGCTTGCTGAGACTGATCCCAAGTGACATTGGCTATAGTGAAAGTGGCTGTGTAATTCTCCCACCATGAGGCTGCTGGTCCATCCAATTGATGTGCGGCAAAACGCACCTTCTCAACATATGTGCAACCTACGGTGGTAAACTCTCTTCCAATCCTGCGTAGCCAGTCATCAGCAACAATCGGCTCGGTGCTACTAGAAAACACCGGCGGTTGCAACCTCAGAAAACGGGCTAAGTTGTCAACTGGAGGTGGTGGCGGTGGGTTGTTGTTGTTATTGCCTTGGTTCTGGACTAGTAGCTGCATCAAGGCATTCTGCTGTTGGATTAACTGAGTGAGCTCCGGTGGGAAGGCAAATCCGGGGTCACGTCTTGGAGGCATTTGATGGGTTTAGAGGGGAGAGGTTAGAATAGAGTGAGGTCTAGTGAGAAAACACTACCCGTATGCACATGAGACAAACACATCTTATCACACCAATCAATTCAAACAAGGGCATACAAACGATCTAACTACCATTACTAAAGTGCTCGAACTACTACTATATACATGGGGAAATACTACTGATAATATGGTGGTCGACTAAAAATTTTGATCGGTGGAAGACTCCATTATATCTGCTCCAGCTTCGTCTTCATAATCATCATCACTACTGTCGGGGTCGAAGTCGGTGTCGTCGATGATGATGTAGTCCTCGGGATGGTCGTCATCTCCTCCTAGCGTGGGGTCTCCCATGAATACTCCTAGTTTCCTTGTCAGGTCGTCATTCTTCTCCACTAGTATTGTGAGTTCCTCCTCATATCCGTCGCATGTAGACTTGAGTTCCTCTTCAAGCTCCATGTTCCTGGTCATCACCTTATTCAGATCTATCATGCTTGCGCACATTTGGTTCTCCTGTCGACCAATGTGCTGGTTTAACTCCTGGATGAAAGCTGCAATGGACCTGTCCCTCCTGGTGCTGATCATCTCCCATTGCTCGTCTTGGTGCCCACATATCTGGTAGATGGTGTCCTTAAGATCCTTGTGATAAACTTCGCTGATGCATCCCATGGCGATGTGGGCTGCCATGCTCTTTCCTAGACTCGTGTTGGTGCATCAAAGGAAAACTCTATGGGCTCAAGAATCATGTGAATGTCCTTCCTGGAACTTGAACTCGAATCATCCAATGCTCCTCTTCTGGTAAAGTGGCAGTGTAGGTCCCGGTGAAGCTTGGTATTACGATGTTCAGGTACCTAGTGACTTCCTTCAAGTGTCGTCCAAAACGTGTGTCTTCATCCGGTTGTGCAAACTTGTTCCTTGAGTCCGCCATCCTATAGGGTGGAAAATGGAGAGGAGTCAGAAATGAGTAGAGAAGAGTGATCTATGGTTTATCGTAGTGGTCATGTCCTACAATCAGCGTGTTCTCTGATACCATCTTGTAGCGATCCGACCTCAAACGGTCAAATCTCTATGCATAAGCGTCATCCCTGGATCGGTAATGCTGACACACACAATACTCGAAGGATTTATAACAGAGGGCAATCACACAGTTATTACATCGAATATCTCAAAAGAGAACTTAATACAGTAATATTGCTTAAGGCCATCTAAATACGATAACAGCGGAAGGCTTGGAAGATAAAGTGAGTCCATCAACTCCAACAGCATAGCTGAGTGCACGACAACGACCTAGCGCACCTTGCTCTTCGTCTGAAAAGTCTGCAACATGATACGTTGTAGCCCGAAACGGGTCAGCACATGGAATATGCTGGCAATATAACACAGTAGAGCAATGAACAAGTAAATGCTATCTCTACATGTATATATGGCTGGTGGAGGCTCTATGGTTATAATGTTTTTGCGAAAAGCCAATTTTTTCATACAACAAAAGGAATATATTTTATTTAACTATCTTGGTAGTTGATAAACATTAAGGATGGTAACCCCATCTTAATCCCAATTTAACAGTAATTAACAACCCAACAAATTAATTTAGAGTGATGAGATCAACATGATAATCCTAGAACCAGATACTCAAGATGTCCATAACTGGGGACACGGCTAACCATGATTAGTTTGTACACTCTGCAGAGGTTTGTGCACTTTTCCCCACAAGACTCGATCTCCTCTGTTGGATTTCTCGCACTAGATGGTGTTTGAGAAACGGATGACCGAGACACAGTCTTTCAGAAAAATTAACTCTTTACTCTGGGTAGATAGTACCAACCTACATCCCCTACATCTGCTAGCCTACCACTGAAAGAGGTCATGCAACCTACTCAACTATGCTAGAGCCCATAATAGCTTGTGGCCGCACACGGAAGTTTCTAGCATGAATAATCTTATGATCCCTTTGAGCCTAGGTGGCGAACCAAAGGATAACACTGGTATATCCCCAGATGCCCGCAACCAATCCACCCAGATGTGTATTTAAGTAGCCACCTTAAGTTAACCATTACTTATCATTCTCACATCTGTCATGGATACACTCAAACCTAATCCACGTCTACAAGCATAACATAGCAGTATAAGCATAACGCAGAAGTAACTCCCAGGGTTTGATAATAAAAGGGCAATAGGTTCTACCTCATCATCTACTTCCCAATACCACAAGTTAATCACATCCTAATCATGCAGTGTTTGAGTATTGTAACTAATGCATAAAAACTGGGTAATAAAGGGGTATGATCAATGTGGTACTTGCCTTGCTGACGATCCGCAAACCCTAGAGACTCGTAGTAGCACGCTTCGCACTCTGGGAATTCTATCGCAAACAAACAATAGCATACATACTAAATCAAGCATAGATGCAAGGGTAAAACTCAGATGAGAAAGTCGAATCTGAAAAATCAACTGGAGAGCTTCGATTTGCAAAAAGAATCAATCAAATCGGAGCTACGAAACTGAAACTACGATCAAAAGAACTTCGAATTCAAATCTGCTTGAAACCAAATTTTAAATTGTCAAAACCATGTTCAAGTTGATTAACTGGAAAGAGGGGTTCGAGACGAAGATTTTGGCGTTGGTTTCACTGGATTTGGACGAATGGTTGAAAAGTTGCGAGGGTTTGAAGATCTGGGGCTAATCTGCGATAAAAATAATCGTGGATAGGTCCCTGGCAAAAAAAAACAGAAAAAGAAAAATCTATCTGACGAACGTCCGCTAACAGAGACGAACGAATGAAAACGTTCGTTAAAACAAACTAACGAACGAACGTTCGCGGAATAGACCTGAACCGAGAAAACCGAGAAAAAAACTGATCTAATAAAATTACCGAACTAGGGTTTATAAAAACCGAACGGTTTTATACCTAAAACCGAAAAAAAGACCGGGCATGGCGGGCAAGGGCAAGGCGGCAAGCGCTGGTTGCTATGGTGGCGAGCGCGACGCAAGGCGGCAAGGCTGCAATGTGGGCGGTGGTGCTGCATCTGATCTGGCGGCAAGCAAGGTGGAGTGGCGAGAGGGGCCTGTGGCGGCCAAGCTTAAAGTTTCCGTGGTCTCCGACTTGGGAGAGGGGGCAAGGCGGCGAGGCGGAGCCGGACCTCGTGGAGTCCGTCGGCTGACCTGCACGCAGACGCGCGGAGGCAGAGGCGCGGGCGAAGGGGTGGTGGCTGCTGCCCCCTTCGGTCCGGGAGTTTTTTTTCTTTTTTTAGAAAAAATTTAATTTCGCTGAAAGAAAAAATCTAAATGACTATAACAAAATTCTAAAAATGCCAAAAATAATTTTCACTGTTTAAAGAAAATATTTAGAACAAAGTGAACATTTTTCTGTCCTAAAAATGCAATTTTGAAAAATACATATTTTTCTAATTCAAATAAAATAACAAATAAAATCCAAATAAATTAGTTATTTTATTTTAATATTTTTCCTCCAATATTTCTTTTATTTTGGAGAAGTCATTTTATCTCCTCTCTTTTATTTTTAATATTGGAAATATTTTGGAGAGAAAAAGAATTAAAACCAAAATGATCCTCTTTTCAAATTTGAGAAATATTCAAATATGAAAATAAATGAAATCCCCAACTCTCTCCGCGGGTCCTTAAGTTGCTTAGAATTTCTAGGATCAAAACCAAAACGCAATTAACATATGATATGCATATGATGCCCTATGTATAACATTCCAAATTGAAAAATTGGGATGTTACAATAGCGGTCATCCACCTATTACTATCACCAGAAATAATAGCCTCGGAATATGAAGAAGGGTCGGCATTACCTTCAATTTCTTCTGCAACAGATAAAGCAAAAGAAACAATATTTCACTCTTCAATTAACCTGTCAGGTTTATTAGTACCCCGCCTAACTCTGTCACGTGCAAGATTCCAACTGGGTGGAACAATAGGCTGATTTGGAGTGGGAGTGACATGATCATTATTAACGACGTGTTCATCATGTGCATCAACAATTTCATTACCGTATGTATCACCTGAATCAATAACATGCTCCACTTGAACAAGAGGGCTATGAACGAGAGGCTGCTGTTCACTCTCAACAGAACATTAGTAGATGAAACATCATGTAACATAGCAAATTCATTAAATATAACATTTCGCTAATAACAACCTTCCGGGTTTCAGGATTCCACAATTTAAAACCTTTAACACCAGACTTATAACCAAGAAAGATGCACTTAACAGCCCTAGGCTCCAACTTTCCATTATCAACATGAGCATAAGCGGTGTAACCAAAAACTCTCAACTGTGAATAATCGCAGTGAACCAGATCATACCTCAATTGGAGTTTTCTTATTAAGAGAAATAGATGGTGAACGATTAATGAGATAACAAGCGATGGAAGCGCCTCATTTCAAAAACGCCTATGCAAACCTCCATTGGACAACATGCAACGGCTCGAAATAATTGCCTGTTCATACGCTCGGAACATCGTTTTGTTGAGGAGTATAAGGAACGGTGTAATGTATGACAATGCCTTCAGACTTGCAGTAATTCTTAAATTGATTAGAACAGAATTCCATACCATTATCAGTGCGAAGTATTTTTACCTTCTTTTCGATTTGCCTCTCAATCATAATCTTCCACTCCTTAAATGCTGAGAATGCTCCATAATTATGCTTCAAGAAATAAGGCCAAACTTTTCTTGAATAATCATCAATAATATTCAGCATGTAACTAGCACCACCTAGTGACTTCTTGCGAGATGGTCCCCATAAATTGGAATGGACATAATCAAGAATACCTTCGGTTGTATGAGTCGAAGTGTTGAACTTCACCCTCTTGTGCTTGCCGAAAATACAGTGCTCACAAAATTTCAATTTACCAGGTTCATATCCATCAAGAAGACCTCTCTTATTTAACTCTACTAAACCAAGTTCACTCATATGTCCAAGACGCATATGCCAAAGGTTAGCAACATCACAATTAGAATTCTTTGAAATAACTGGAGTATCGTTACCTGAAACGGTAGAACCTCGAAGATAATAAAGACCATTGGTCGAACTTAAGTCACATTTCATCACAATAAGGGAACCTTTGTTGACTTTCAAAACACTATCTCCACCTGAATACTTGTACCCCTTTGCATCAAGGGCACTAATAGAGATAAGATTTCTCTTCATCTTTGGAATATATCGAACATGTCAAAGTTCTGATTGTGCCATCAAACATCTTGATTCGAACGGAACCCATGCCTTCAATCTTGCATGGTGAATTATCAAAGCCCAAAACGGAACCAGCAAAAGTAGTGGGATCAAAAGTATTAAACCAATCTCTATGTGGACAAGTACCCACTCATCATTGGTCTCAGCATCCATCAATAACAACAAGAGCATCATCAGAAATATCATCACGAGCAACATTAGCAGAATTTTCACCTTGTTTGTTACCTTTCCTCTTTTCTTTATTCTGCAACTTGAAACACTCAGAGATGTCATGCCCGTCTCTCTTGCAATACCTGCAATACTTCTTGTCTCTGGATTGCGACCGGCCCCTGTAGTCATTTTTTACTTTTGCCTCTGCTTCCATTATGTGAGTTCTTCTTTGTCCCGCCACCAATGCAGACAATCCTCGGCTTGGGATGAACTCAACCATCATGAGGCACCGTTAATTTCATCTTCTCCTTAGAGTCCAAAGCTTCATAAACTTCATTAAGTGTGAGAGTATCACGACTGTATAATATGGTGTCTCTAAAATTTGTATAAGAACTTGGCAGTGAACAAAGTAACATTAAAGCATTATCTTCCTCTTCATACTTAACCTCCATTGCTGCTAGATCGGATATGATCTCTTTAAATTCTGAAATATGATTCAAAATTTTACCTCCCTCGGGTAACCTGTGCAGGAATAATTTTTGCTTCAGATGCATCTTGCTGGTGAGATCTTTAGTCATGCAAATACCTTCCAGCTTTAACCATAGAGCGGCGGTAGTTTTCTCGCTCAAAACTTTCTGCAAAATATTATTATGCAAATGGAGTTGAATTTGTGACAAAGCCTTACAATCAATTCTTTTCTCCTCATCAGTCCAATACTAAATTCTGTTCTTCCCAAAACTATCCAGTGCTTCACCATAATCGTATTGTGCCAACAACGCCCGCATTTTGACTTACCATAGGATAAACCTTATGTCATAGTCCAGCAGCGGAAAATCGTACTTCATGGAAGCCATAAATAGATAAATCTGTGTTCACAAAGTAGTACAAGCTGATAGAAAAATTCTCAAAGGAATTAATTTGTAGGGAAAAGAATCAGAAAAGTAGCACCTGATGATAGTCGCTCGGTGGACGTAGCAGTTGATGGGAAAACCAATCTGATCTAGTACTCAACTAGTAGTACTAGCTTTGAGCACTTCACGTGACTAGTAGTAGTCAAGAAATCCAAGTACTCCTGTACTTGTCCTCACGTGAGCACGTAGTATTGCCTGGATCAATCGATGCGAAGCAGCAGCGGCAGCAGCGGCAGAGCGAATCGGTGTTGGCTCGGCACTCCACGCGCCTCGGTACTTGATTCCCTCGTGAGCGGCAGCTGATGTGGATGATGCGTACGGAGCGGCATCGCAACACCGCGGAACAGCAAGGACGACTGTAGCTTTGAGGGATTCCACACGTTGAAAATCGAGTCGGTCTCGGCGGATTGATGCATACGCACGATACTCCTATCGGTCTCGGCTTCGTACAGCGTAGCAGCAGAAATCGATCTGAAGTCGTATCTCCTGGTCACGTACGTGCGGCGGCGCACGCAACCCTAACCCTCGTCTCAATCTCGTATCTGAAACTTGGCTCTGATACCACTTGTTAGATAATAACGAGAAATAAACGAGACATGAGAGAAACGGATTTTTACGTGGAAACCTTTGTGGAAGAAAATCACGGAGGCACGAAGGAGCAATCACTATGATCGAGGAGTATCACAAGCACGAGACGACAAACCGTCTTTAGGTGCGACTACATGGGGTATATATGAGGGTAATACATAAGAGTCCTTGGAGGACAAGTAAACAAGTTGTACTTGTACGCGTCGGTACCAACACAAAGGCCCACACCGTATGTACTACGTCTAGTCCAATACGGTATAATTTGGATCACAATTTAACAAGCATTACAGAGGACAAAGTAGAGAGAATGTCATGGAAGCAGCCTGCAGAAGTAACACAACCGTCTCCTACTCCTCTCTATGAATCTGAAACACATGGCTTGGAAATTTAAAGCTAAACTGGTAGTAGAAAAAAAATCATGAACACCTAAAGAACATATTTTTCGATAGGATCTGAAACACATGACACTTGATCCTAGAGCAATGCCCAAACCGAAACAAGAGACCTCAGATGACACATCCACTTGATCACTGTTATAGATAACATTCACGATGGATCAGCCGTGCAGGGGTGATTCACCCCGCCAGAAAAATGAGTGGAGGACATACGCGAATCTCCCTGCACTGCAATAATCAAGTAAGCTTAGTAAAGCCTTTGATGCGGTGATTCGTTCCTCTTGCCTTCAAAACGCAATGACGGAAATTGCTACGTCTTCTAGGTAGAAGAAGCAAAATGAAGATCATGACAACTTAACGAGGCCAAATCTTGTTCTAGTAATTTCCCTCTGTTCTTGTTTTTCATTTTTGCATCTCGCACTCTATTTGCAGGAAGAAGAAAATTGAGAAGGGCAAACAATAGATGTTTTTTGAGGGGATGCAAACACTAGAGAAGGCCGAGAAAACCACAGACACACAGATGTTTCGGCCTGGTAATCGTATGGGCCTTGTGGCCCTCCATGTCGGGTAAAATATGGTCATTTTTTCTTCGTCTGAGATTTTTCTTTCAAAAAGGCCTCTTCGTCGGGCGCGGCAGATCTTATTTGGCGCTGCAAGCCGGTTTATAGGCAGCTCCTATTTGGCCCGCGAGTCACGCGCTAGCGACATAGCGGGCATCCCCCGAGCTCCGTTTGTATGGGCCGCCGCCCATTATGCAGTTTAATCCCCACCAATATTGGGAAGGTTCTAGAACCTTCCCAAAACCGTTTTTTTTTCTGTTTTTATGTTTTCTCTATCTGTTTTTCTTTTTTCCTTTATCTTTTTATTTATCTTTTTCCCCTCTTTATTCATTTTCTTTTTTCCTTTTATTTTTCTTTTTTATTTTTATTTATTTTTACTTTTTACTTTTTCTTTTTATTTTCTCTCTTCCTTTTTATTTCTTTTAATCTTCACTTTTGTGACTTTTCTTTTCAGATTCATGAACATTTTTGTTCATCAAATTCAAAAAATGTTCAACCATGTAAAAATTGTTCATCGGATTCAGTTTTTTGTTCATCGGATTTAAAAAGTGATCATCAAATTCAAAATTAATTCATCGATCAAAAAGTATGTTAATAAAACTCTATTTTTGCTCAATATTTCCAAAAAATGTTCAGCAAATTCAAATTTTGTTCATTGAATAAAAAGATTATTCATCATTTTTTTAAAATGTTCTTGAATACAAATTTTATTCATCAAGTACAAAAATGTTCATCGAATTCAAAATTTGTTCATCAAATACAACAAGTTGTTCATCGGTATTAAAAATGATCATATTTTTTTTCATAAAATTAAATAATCATTAAACTAAAAATGTTCATTCTTTTTAGATCATCGACATGTTTTGAATTTAAAAACTATTTTAAAAATTCATAGTTTTTTTAATTTTGGAACATGTTGTAACCCCGAATTATTTTTACATAGAATAAAAAACAGAAAAAAATAAAAACAAAAAAACAAGAAGCGCACCACCCCGCGCATTGGCCGCCCAGCAGGGCGCGCAGGGGTGCTGATGGGTGCACGCTGCCGTGACTGGGGGCGCCTCACGTGCCAAATAGCAGCTCCTGGTTATTAGTGCGAAATCACTAGTTGAGGAGTACTCGTTGCAAAGATCACTCCAACCTTCCCAGCTTGCTTCAATTAGCGCGCTGCATGGGCGCCACTTGTCGCAACCTGAGAGTTTTCTCTTTTTCGTAGATCCGTTTATTCAAAACATTTTATTTCTTAAATCGTGCGTCCAAATCTTGAACCGCTTTCACCGTTGGATTCCTTGCGTCGAGATCTTCCAAACTAGATGCTATGTTGATAGGTTTTGACGAACTTTTATTTCATGAAAAAAACAAACAAAAAAACCAAATCAGGAGCACGGATTTTTTCCTTTCCGAAAGGGGCACGCCCGTGCCTCTTACAAAATCACAACCGTGCCTCTAGCGGAAGCAAAACCGTGACTCTCGCTGAAGAAAAAAAAGAGAAAACACATTTTTTTTTCTTTCCGAGGAGCACGACTCTCGTGAAATGAAAAAAATTAAAACGCGTTTTTTCCGTTTTCGATAGGCACGGCCATGACTCTTGCGAAAGCACAACCGCGCCTCTCGTGGAAGCAAAACCGTGACTCTCGCAAAAGGAAAAAAACAAAAAAAATATGTTTTTTCCGTTTTCAGGAGGCACGGACATGACTCTCGCTAAAGCACAACCGTGCCTCTCGCGGAAGCAAAACTGTGACACTCACAAAAGGAAAAAAACAAAAAACATATTTTTTTTCGTTTTCGAGAGGCAGGCCGTGACTCTCACGAAAGTAAAACCATGCCTCTCACGGAAGCAAAACCGTGACACTCGCGAAAGGAAAGAAATTCATTTTTTCACGCAATTATTTTTTTATCAGAAAGCTAAAGAAGACCGATCGAAAACCAAAATTTTGAAAAAAAGAAAAAAAAACCATCTAAAACACCGAAAACGTGTGCGAAAAAATAAAAAACAAATTCCAGAGGGAGCGCCCAAAGCGCGACACATGGCGAATGGCTAATAGCATGCCAAGTGGTGTTGATCGTTGCGAGGCTCCCGAAGGAGCGCTCATTAACTAGTTGCTCTGTTATTAGTTTTTTCACAAAACGATGCCTGAAGCATTTCCTTCTCGCAATGTAGTTGGGCTTGGCCCATTATAATGTTGTTCATTAAAAAAACGCAGTCTCATGGGGCTCGAACAGGTGACCTCCTGTTTGAAGCATTACGCACTAACGACCCCACCACCACAGGTCACGTGAATGCTATCATCTTTTTCTTCTTTCCTTCTTTCTGTTTTTTTCCTTTTTCTTTGTTTCTTCTTCTTGGTTCAATGAACTTTTTTTCTATTCATGATTTTTTCTCAAAATCGATGAACTTTTTTCAAATTGATGAAATTCTTTAAAAAATTGTAGACATTTTTTGAAAATCCATGAACTTTTCAAATTTCAATGCATTTTGTTTGAAAATCAATGAAATCATTTTCAATTATGATGAACTCTTTTAAATTAGATAAACTTTTTTAAATTTGATGTTATTTCAAAATCCATGGAAAAAAAATTCAAATTTGATGAACTTTTTCGAAGTTTGTCGACTTTTTTTCAAAAGTGAATAACTGCTATGAAAATCCAAATATTTCAAATCATGATTTTTTAAATAATTAAAAAAAATAAGTTGTACAATAGACAGTTTTGTGCAATATATAGCGCGGCAACAATGTTATTATGTAAATGCGCTATAGCCAAGCACCAAAGGCAATTAGCTACATTCGTTATCAAAATTGTACATGAATGGAAGGACCTGAGTTCAAAACCTATAGATAGCTATTTTTTGCGTTTTTTCGGCGGTATGTGTTAGCTGCTCTGCGAGTTTCAGGGACCGGCCCAACTGAGATCTGTAGTGAGCGCCAAGGAGGAGTTCGGGCGCCTGAAGCGCCTAATAGGAGCTCCTATTATCCTATTTGACGCTTTAGGCGCCTGTTATTGTGCATTTTGCAAACGGCCGCCTGAAGCCCTCAAAAAATGTGTGGGAATGGGGCTTCAAACCCCGAGACCCCTTCATTGTGAGCGCTCCGCTCTAACCACCATGTCATCACCCCACTAGTGGAAATACTTCGCTTCTTTCTTTTATTTTATTCTTCAGTTCGGTTTGTTCTTTTTATTTTTCTTATCCTTTTTTGTTTCTTACTTTTTGTTTATTTCAGTGCGTTGTTTTTTAAAATTTTGTGAACCTTTTTTCCTAAATAGACAAACTTTTAAATTAGATAAAAAAATCCAATTCAATGAATTTGAAAAAAATTGATGAACTTTTTTCAAAATCGATGAACTTCTTCTCGAAAAATATATACTTTCTTAAAATACTGAACTTTTTATATTTGATGAATATTGTTTTATAATTCAATGAGCTTTTTTCAAATTTGATGATCTTTTTCAAAACTGATGAACTTTTCCTCAAAATTGATGATCTTTTTTACAATTTGTCAACTTTTCCAAAATCATTGAACTTTGTTTTCAAACTCAGTGAATTTTTTCGAGAAATTTTTCACAATTGTGAACTTTTTAAGTTTGTTAACTTTTCTTATAAAATGAAGATTTTTTAATTAAAAAACCGAAGAATTTTTTCATATTCCTGATTTTTTTTCAACTAATTCCAAAATCTAAGTGATATAATAGACGGTATTATGCAAATAAATAGCGTGACTAAATATGTTCTGATATTATAAGCGCTATCATCAATCACAATGTTGAATGACTCTAGTGTTAGCATAGCCTGGGGAAGAATGCAATGTTGCGAGTTCTACTTCGAGGATGCACTTACTTGCGGTTTTTGGCGTTATTGTTTAGCTGGACTGCGCCTTCATGGGCCGGCCCAACGGCGGCACTGTAGTGTGATCTAGGAGACTGTTCACGCGTTGAACAGGAGCTCCCATGGCAATTAATAAAGAGTGCCCATATTTCTCGCTCGAGCCGAGAGCAAACCCTCGCTGAAGGACGAGCGATCTGGGCCGGACCACGAGCGCGGAAGGCCACGACCTATTTTTCCTTTTTTTCAATTTCTGTTTTCTTTTTTACTTTTATTTTTGTACTTTTGTTTATACTTTAAAATATTTTAAATATAGATATTACAAAAATACTTCAGAAACATTTGAAAAAATGTTGATCCTGTTTATAAAAATGTTGAATAAGTATTTGAAAAATGTTGAACAAGTATTTCAAAAATGTTGATCATGTATATAAAAATGTTGAACAAGTATTTGAAAAATGTTGAACAAGTATTTGAAGAAAGAAAATGTTGATCATGTATATTAAAATGTTGAACAAGTATTTGAAAAATGTTGAAAAGGGTATTTGAAAAAATGTTGATCATTTATATAAGAATGTAGAATGAAAAAAAATGAAACAAAAAAATGGAGAATAAACAGAGGAAAAAAGTTGAAAACAGAGAAAAAAAAGAAAAGAAAGAAAAAAGAAAGAAATGAAGAAAACCATCTCGACCTGCTTCAAGTAAGTCGCGTATCTTTAGTTAACACGAACTATGCGCAGTCGTGGTGGTTAGTCGCGCTTGGTTCGTTCGCGACGACGAGGGATCGATCTAGTAACGAAAACTTCGACACGAGACTTCCTACAAACTCTCTTTTAATGCAAGAAATAGTCCCTGTCGTTTCGAAATGGTGCCCGTTAATGTATTAAATGCAAACGGGCGAACACCGCCCCGCCAATCTGGGTCGGCACATTTAGGTATTTTTTCCTGATAAAAGTGCAAAAATACGGGTGCGTTGGTGAGTTCGCAGTGACTCGAACCTGTGAGGTACTTGATAAAAGGACATGACCACTTGGGTCAGCTCGCCTATTGTGGTTCTTCTCCCTTTCTTGATTTTTCTTCCATCTCTTCTTTGTCTTTTTTTATTTTCTTTTTCTCTTTTCTTTTGTTTTCTTTTTTCCTTTTCCTTTTTCTTAATTTCGTGAACTTTTCAAAAATCTGTGACTTTATTCCAAATCGATGATTCTTTTTTGAAATTGATGAACTTTTATTCTAATTTTTGAACTCTTTTAGAAAATCGATGAACATTTTCTCAAATCAATGAACTCTTTTTTGAATTTGTGAACTTTTTTTGAAAATCGATGAACTTTTCCAAATCGATAATTTATTTTAAAGATTGATGAAGTTTTATTCAAATTTATGATCTCCTTTTGAAAATCGATGAACTCTTTTCCGAATTTGTGAACTACTTTTGAAAATGAATGGACCTTTTTTCAAATCGATGAACCTTATTTGAATTTTTGAATGTTTTTCAATTTGATGAACTTTTTTTGAATTTGTGAACTTATTTCGAAATACATGAAATTTTTCTGATTCATGATTTTTTTAACTTTGTTCACATTTTTTCAGTTTGGTCCTATAAAGTCTAAAAAAATCATGTTTATTTTCCACATTAGAAACAATTGCTTGGCTTGTCATAGGGGTTGTGCATGAATTAAATATTTTGTGTGATGAAGATCGAGGATAGCCACACTATATGATTTTGTAAGGATAAGTTTTCTTTGGTCATGTTATTTTGAGAAGACATAATTGCCTTGTTAGTATGCTTGAACCATTATTTTTTTATGTCAATATTAAAAAAATTTTGAATCATACGGATCTAAACATTCATGCCATAATAAAAGAAATTACATGAATAAATATGATAGGTTGCATTCCACATCAAAAATTCTGTTTTTATCATTTACCCACTCGAGGACGAGCAGAAATTAAGTTTGGGGATGCTTGATACGTCTCCAACGTATCTGTAATTTTTGATTGTTCCATGATATTATATCATGTATTTTGGATGTTTTATGTGCATTAATATGGTATTTTATATTATTTTTCGGACTAACCTATTAACCTAGAGCCCAGTGCCAGTTTCTGTTTTTTTCCTAGTTTTAGAGTTTCACTGCACAGGAATACCAAACGGAGTCCAAACGTAATAAAACTTCCGCGATGATTTTTCTTGGACCAGAAGACATCCAGAGGACTTGGAGTGCAAGTCAGAGAAGCCACAAGACGGCCACAAGGACAGAGGACGCGCCCAGGGGGTAGGGCGCGCCCCCACCCTTGTGGGCCCCTCGTGACTCCACCGACCTATTTCTTCCGCCTATATATTCTTATATATCCCAAAACCAACAGAGAGAACCACGAAAACACTATTCCACCACCGCAACCTTCTGTACCTGTGAGATCTCATCTAGGGGCCTTTTTCGACGTCCTGCCGGAGGGGGATTCGATCACGGAGGGCTTCTACATCAACACCATTGCCCTTCCGATGAAGCGTGGGTAGTTTACCACAGACCTACGGGTCCATAGCTAGTAGCTAGATGGCTTCTCTCTCGCTTTGATTCTCAATACCATGTTCTCCTCGATGTTCTTGGAGATCTATTCGATGTAATACTTTTTTGCGATGTGTTTGCTGAGATCCGATGAATTGTGGATTTATGATCAGCTTATCTATGAATATTATTTGAATCTCCTCTGAATTCTTATATGCATGATTTGATATCTTTGCAAGTCTCTTCGAACTATCAATTTGGTTTGGCCAACTAGATTGGTTTTTCTTGCAATGGAGAAGTGCTTAGCTTTGGGTTCAATCTTGCGGTGTCCTTTCCCAATGACAGTAGGGGCAGCAAGGCACGTATTGTATTGTTGCGATTGAGGATAAAAAGATGGGGTTTTCATCATATTGATTGAGTTAATTCCTCTACATCATGTCATCTTGCCTAATGCGTTACTCCGTTCTTTATGAACTTAATACTCTAGTGCATGCTGGATAGCAGTCGATGTGTGGAGTAATAGTAGTAGATGCAGAATTGTTTCGGTCTACTTGACACGGACGTGATACCTATATTCATGATCATTGCCTTAGATATCCTCATAACTTTGCTCTTTTCTATCAATTGCTCGGCAGTAATTTGTTCACCCACCGTATTATTTTCTATCTTGGGAGAAGCCTGTAGTGAAACCTATGGCCCCCGGGTCTATTTTCCATCATATAAGTTTCCGACCTACAATTTTAGTTTCCTATTTACTTCCTTTGCAATCTTTTACTTTCCAATCTATAAACCAAAAATACCAAAAATATTTACTTTACCGTTTATCTATCTCTATCAGAGCTCACTTTTGCAAGTATCCGTGAAGGGACTGACAACCCCTTTATCGTGTTGGGTGCAAGTTGTTTGATTTTTGTGCAGGTATTCGGTGACTTGTTAATTGTCTCCTACTGGATTGATACCTTGGTTCTCAAACTGAGGGAAATAGTTACTCTACTTTGCTGCATTACCCTTTCCTCTTCAAGGGAATAATCAATGCAAGCTCAAGAAGTAGCAGGAAAAATTTCTGGCACCGTTGCCGGGGAGATCACGCCAAGTCAAGACATACCAAGTACCCATCATAAACTCTCATCTCTTGCATTACATTATTCGCCATTCGCCTCTCATTTTCCTCTCCCCCACTTCTAAAATGATTTTCGAAAAGATTTGCCTTTTTATTCGCCCTTCTTTCGTTCGATCTTATGTTTGCTTGTGTTGCCATGTGCCTTCTATTTGCTTGCATCTTTGCTTGCTAAAAATCTATTGATATGGATCCTCATCCACTTGCTAATCTTTTTAAAAGATTCAATTGTGATGAACCAACTGCTAGTGAGTTGAGTGCACTAGATTATCTTTATGAGGTTTTGCTTGAAATTCGTGAGTCTGAAAATTGTGTTGAAGTGTTGAAAGAAGAAATTTATGAAGTGATTCATGTTAGCTCCTTGAATGAAAAGCATGATTGCAATGATATTATTAATTTCCATTGTTTTAATGATATGCAAAACCCTAAGCTTGGGGATGCTAGATTTGCTATGTCCACTACTTGTTGCAATGATCATGATTGGGGTGATTATTCTTCTTATAATCTTGAAATTTTATTTAAGCCCCATGATGAATATGAGATTGATAATAATGTTTGCAATAATACTAAAAGTGGGTTTGAAGAGTGTCAAATTTAGATCCCACATATTTGGATAACGTTCAATCTTATGAAGCTTTTGATAAAAGTGGGTTCGGAGAGGTCATGACTTTATTTTATGATAATCCTACTATTTCGGAAGAGTGTCAACTTTGCATGCATATGGATCATGTCGAGAATATTTTATGTGATAATTATATTGTCGAATTTGATTATGATCCTTGATACGTCTATTTTGCATCATGTTTTCTTACTGTTATTTATGATGTGTTTATGCATAATAATGCTTTTTGGAGTAATTCTAATGCCTTTTCTCTCATAATTTACAAGGTGCACACAAAGAGGGAGAATTCCGGCAGCTGGAAATCTGGACCTCGAAAAGTTATGTCAGGCTACCTATTCTGCACAAATCCAAATAAGCTGAAACTTGACGGAGAATTTTTATAGAATATATATGAATAATAATGGAGCAAATAACTACCAAAGGGGGCCCACCAGGTGGGCATAACCCACCTGGGCGCACCAGGGAGCCCAGGCACACCTGTAGGATCTTGAGAAGAGGTGTCTAGAGGGGGGGTGATTAGACACTAAGTACCAAAGTTGCAGTTTTTAACCTTATTAAAGTTTAAGTGGAGTTTAGGCACAAGTTTAACTTTTTCAATACATAACAAGCAAGCATGCAAAGAGTATATGAGCAGCGGAAAGTAAAGCATGCAATTTGCAAGAAAGTAAAGGGAAGGGTTTGGAGGATTCAAACGCAATTGGAGACACAGATGTTTTTGTCGTGGTTCCGATAGGTGGTGCTATCATACTTCCACGTTGGTGGAGACTTCAACCCACGTAGGGTAACGGTTGCGCGAGTCCACGGAGGGCTCCACCCACGAAGGGTCCACGAAGTAGCAACCTTGTCTATACCACCATGGCCGTCGCCCACGAAGGACTTGCCTCACTAGCGGTAGATCTTCACGAAGTAGGCGATCTCCTTTCCCTTAAAAACTCCTTGGTTCAACTCCACAATCTCGTCGGAGGCTCCCAAGTGACACCTAGCCAATCTAGGAGACACCACTCTCCAAGAAGTAACAAATGGTGCGTTGATGATGAACTCCTTGCTCTTGTGCTTCAAATGATAGTCTCTCCAACACTCAACTCTCTCTCATAGGATTTGGATCTGGTGGAAAGAAGATTTGAGTGGAAAGCAACTTTGGGAAGGCTAGAGATCAAGATTCATATGGTAGGAATGGAATATCTTGGTCTCAACACATGAGTAGGTGGTTCTTTCTCAGAAATGGTAAGTTGGAAGTGTAGGTTTGTTCTGATGGCTCTCTCCACGAATGAAGAGGAGGTGGAGGGGTATATATAGCCTCCACACAAAATCTAACCGTTACACACAATTTACCAATCTTGGTGGGACCGAATCAACAAACTCGCTCAGACCGATTTTAGTAAACCTAGTGACCGCTAGGGTTTTCGGTGGGACTGACTTGCATCTCGGTAGGACCGATATGATTAGGGTTAGGGTATAACGTAATCTCCGTGAGACCGATTACACAAACTCGATGAGACCGATTTTGGTAATTAGCTAACCAGAGAGTTGGTCAGGCAAACTCGGTGAGACCGATTACTCAAATTCGGTGGGACCGATTTTGGTAATGAGTCAACCAGAAAGTTTGCATTGTAATCTCGGTAGTACCGATTCTCAAACTCGGTGAGACCGATTTTGATAATGGACATACACAGAGAGATTACAATCCCATCTCGGTAAGACCGAGATCCCTACCGGTAGAACCGATTTGCCTAGGGTTTGTGGCAGTGGCTAAGACATCAAAACTCGGTGGCACCGGATAGAAAGAATCAGTGGGGCCGAGTTTGACTTTAGGTTTTAGGACATATGTGTGGAAGTGGGAAAGTAGTTGAGGGTGTTTGGAGCATATCACTAAGCACTTGAAGCAAGAGGCTCATTAAGCAACACCTCATCCCTCCTAGATAGTATTGGCTTTTCCTATAGACTCAATGTGATCTTGGATCACTAAAATGTAAAATGAAGAGTCTTGAGTTTGAAGCTTTATCCAATCCTTTGTCCTTGGCATCTTGAAGGAGTTCCCACATCCTTTAGTCCATGCCACCCCATTGTTGAACTTATCTGAAACATACTAGATAAAAGTGTTAGTCCAACAAGAGATATGTTGATATTAATTACCAAAACCACCTAGGGAGCACTTGTGCTTTCAGCGCCCTAGTGGGTTGTGCTCACCCAGGCCCACCTCCGGTGCCCATCTTCTGGTATATAGATTGTTTTGACCTAGAAAAAATAAGAAGAATACTTTTGGGACGGAGCGCCGCCGTCTCGAGGCGGAACTTGGGCAGGAGCACTTTTGCCCTCCGGCGGAGCGATTCCGCCGGGGGAACTTCCCTCCCGGAGAGGGAAATCATCGTCATCATCATCACCAAAAACTCTCCCATCCTGGGGAGGGAAATCTTCATCAACATCTTCAACTGCACCATCTCATCTCAAACCCTAGTTCATCTCTTGTGTTCAATCTTGTTACCGGAACTATAGATTGGTGCTTGTGGGTGACTAGTAGTGTTGATTAAATCTTGTAGTTGATTACTATATGGTTTATTTGGCGGAAAATTATATGTTCAGATCCAATATGCTATTTAATACCCCTCTGACCTTGAGCATGATTATCATTCATGAGTAGTTACTTTTGTTCTTGAGGTCACGGGAGAAATCATGTTGCAAGTAATCATGTGAACTTGATATTTGTTTGAATTTTGATAGTATGTATGTTGTGATTCCCTTAGTGGTGTCATGTGAACATCAACTACATGACACTTCACCATATTTGGGCCTAAGGGAATGCATTGTGGAGTAGCAATTAGATGATGGGTTGCGAGAGTGACAGAAGCTTAAACCCCAGTTTATGCACTATTCCATAAGGGACCGCTTGGATCCAAAAGTTTAATGCTATGGTTAGAATTTATTCTTAATACTTTCCTCGTAGTTGCGGATGCTTGCAGGAGGGTTAATCATAAGTAGGAGGTTTATTCAAGTAAGAACATCACCTAAGCACCGGTCCATCCACATTTCAAATTATCAAAGTACCGTACACAAATCAAACCAACATGGTGAAAGTGACTAGATGAAAATCCCGTGTACCCTCAAGAACACTTTGCTTATCATAAGAGATCGTTTTGGCCTGTCCTTTGCCTCAAAAGGATTGGGCTACCTTGCTGCACTTTTGTTACTACTATCGTTACTGGCTCGTCATAAATTACCTTGTTACCAAACTAATATGCTGCTTATAATTTCAGCATTTGTAGATATTACGTTGCTGAAAACCACTTGTCATTTCCTTCTGCTCCTCGTTGGGTTCACACTCTTACTTATCGAAAAGAGCTACAGTTGATCCCCTATACTTGTGGGTCATCAAGGCTATTTTCTAGCGCTATTGCCGGGGAGTGAAGCGCCTTTGGTAAGTGGAATTTGGTAAGGAAACATTTATATAGAATGCTGAAATTTATTATCACTTGTTACTATGGAAAACAATCCTTTGAGGGGTTTGTTCGGGGTATCTTCACCTCGACCGAAACCACAATTTGCTACCCCTCAACCTACTGCACCTACTGAAAATATTGAATATGAAATTCCTTCGGGTATGATAGAACAACTGCTAGCTAATCCTTATGCAGGAGATGGAACCGAACATCTTGACATGCATTTGATTTATGTGGAACAAATTTGTGGATTGGTTAAGCTTGCAGGTTTACCCGGATATGAAGTTATGAAGAAGGTTTTCCCTTTATCTTTGAAGGGAAAAGCATTGGCATGGTATAGGCTATGCGATGATATTGGATCTTGGAATTGGAATTGTTTGAAATTGGAGTTCCACCAAAAAAATTATCCTATGCATCTAGTTCATCGTGATCGGAATTATATATATAATTTTGGCCTTGTGAAGGAGAAACTATTGCTCTAGCTTGGGGGAGGCTGAAGTCAATGTTGTATTCATGCCCCAATCATGAGCTCTCAAGAGAAATTATTATCCAGAACATTTATGCTCGGCTTTCTCGTAATGATCAAACCATGCTTGATACTTCTTGTGCTGGTTCTTTTATGAGGAAGACTATTGAATTCCGGTGGTATCTTTTGGAAAGAATTAAACGCAACTCTGAAGATTGGGAACTCGATGAAGGTAAAGAGTCAGGTATTAAGGTTAAGTATGATTGTGTTAAATCTTTTATGAATACCGATGCTTTTCAAAAGTTTAGCACTAAATATGGACTTGACTCTAAGATAGTAGCCTTCTTTTGTGAATCATTTGCTACTCATGTTGATCTCAATACAGAGAAGTGGTTGTAACATCCCAAATTTCCTATTTGGAATGTTTTACAATTATAGCTAAGCATCCTATGCATCCTGTTTGAATTTGAATGCCATTTGAAGTTTCAGAGCAATTTGAGTTTTGAATTTGAATTTCAAACTTTGGCATGTGGGAAACAATTCAAAAACTAAGCCTGATAAATACTTGATCAAAAGTATGAGAGGAGCAAACAGGACACTTCAAAAATATCAGAGGAAACAATGCCAAAAGATTTGGATTCAAATCTGAAATTTATTTGAATTTGAAAAAAAAATAGATTTTTATGAAGTTTGGATTTTGCCTTTGGAAAAATGTTCAAATGAAAGGGGATATTCCTCTGATCATTTTGGTATATATATACCCTATATAAAATATTTATAGATAAGGTTTTATTTTTGTTTTTGTTTTATTTAAAAAAATAAAGGAAAAACCCCTCGCGCCAAATTAGGCCACCCCAGCCCAGCCAGCCACCACAGCCCCAAGAGCCCAACCAACAACCACTAATCAAGCCCAGCCCGAGCCGAGCCGGCCCACTCATCCCCTTGCCCCCGCCGAAAACCCGAGGCCTCGGCCACCCGACCCCTCGCCCTCCCTCCTCTCACGACCCGTGGGCCCGCCCTCTTCTTCCCCCACCCACGCCATCGACCTCGCTGGAGATCGACCGGATCCAAGGATCCGGATCCCCGACCACCCCGATCCTTTCCGGCGAGCGACCCCTGTGCTATAAAGCCGAGCCCTCCAAGACCCCATTCCCCCTAGCCTCACGGACCCCTCTCCTCTCTCTCCGAGCTCACTGAGTCCAGAGCTCGCCACCGCCGCCAAAGTCGCCACGACGCCACCCTAGTCCACCCCGACCACCCCAACACCACCGAACCCTCCCGACCTCGTCCACGTCTTCCCGACGACTCATGGAGCTCGCTGACGCCTTGACGCCTGACGCACTCTCGCCGCCGCGCCACCGCCGCCTGAGTCCGAAGCCCAGCATCCCTCCCGTCCGATCTTAGATCGACGGCCCTGATTAGAAGCCCAAGGAAATAGGTTTTATTTATAAAACCGCCGGTTCAAATCGGTTTAGTTTTAGTTTAGGTTTATTTTTTTTAGGCCGGTTCGTTTTTAGTTAACCCTAGGGCCCGTTTAGACTAAGTTACGCCTAGTGCACAGTATAGGCCCATTAGGCCTTTTTCTTTTTAATTTGATTTTCTGTTTTAGCCGAATAGTTTCTGTTTTCAAAAATGTATATCTTTTATTCTGTTTAATATTTTTAGATGATTCTTTTTTTGTTGGATTGCAAATTTTGTGTAGTTTCTGTAGAATATATATTTAGCTATGTTAAAAATAATTAAAAATGCTTTAATATTGTTTTAGTCAGAATAGTAAATCTGCTATAACTTTAGTTAGAAAAATTATTTTTGCATGATTCTTTTGTCACCACTTTATTTTGACATTGCCAAACCCTAGATATTAACTTGGGTATTTTAGGATTAATAAATAATTAGTTTTAGACAGAATCCTATTAATCCTAATTAATTAACTAGTTCCTGTTTTCCTATTAAATTAATTAGTAAATTAATTTATTTTTAACTTGTGATTAGTTATTCTAGGTTAGTTTCTGTCACTCCATTAGATGAACTTTTATTTATAATTAATAAAAGTTTTAAATTATTTTCTCAATGGAAATTGGATTAGGCCTAAAATGAGTTTTATAATAGCTTTTAATTAATTCTTTTTGCTCCTAGTTGCTTAGTGAATCCTTTTCTGTTAAGTTAACCTAAAACCATGATTAGGTTATATTAAGGAATTTTTGTTATATAAAAACTATTTTTGTTATTGTTTGGAGTAGGGAAAAACTTGAATTGGTTTCTTTGAGTTTCCTTTTGGATTTGGTTTTGGTTGTTTTGTTGTGTTATGTTACTTTTCTTTTGTTATGTTGTGTGATCCTATTGCTTTGTGCTTATTGTGCTATTGTTTGTCTCGGTAGAGTTTCCGGAGTGCGAAGCTTGCTACTCTGACTCTTTAGCTTACGAGGATCATCAAGAAGGCAAGTTTTGATCATGTTATTTCTATACCTATGTTTTTGTGCATTAGTAGTTGTCACCACCCCACCATGCATGCAGTAGTGAAATCTTGAAGTCATTAAACTTGAGTAGTATCATGTGGTAGGATGAACCAATCCCTTGTTACCTTGACCCCGGACGTAGTAGTTATTTTGCTATGCTCGTGAGACGGATTTGGGATGAGTGAAATTCATAAGCAAGATGTGAGAGTCAATGATGATGACCCCATGAACTACAATGATCAAGATGGACTTGGAAAATCACTCTTGGGTGGAGGGCGGTTGACGGGCACCTGGAGCACCAGTGGTGGCGGGATGCATGGAGAAGCGCCATGACATCTGCGGAAAGCTTCACCCAGCCACGAAGAGAAGGATGGATGCCCCATGACCGGAAGCTTACAGTGCAGCCGCAAGCCATTATGGGCTCTGGCTGGGTTGACCCTAGTAGTGACGCTGGCTGGGCGGTACTACGAGAAGTAGACGAACGGTAGGATTGGATGGGTACCGGCAAAGGGCGGAAGAACTCTTTGGAAGACCTGTTTCATTAGTCCGCCTTCAAACACCATGAAGTGTGAAGACTTTAAAGGAGGAATGATTCTTGCGGGAAAGTCGCAACCCTCTGCAGAGTTAAAGATCTAATCGATTAGCCGTGTCCCCGGTTACGGACATTTGAGCCTCTGGAACTTGGAAGTATTCGGATATCTCAACACTAAAACTAATGAATCAATTTGAGGGTTTATGACTTAATAATTTGGGAACGAGATATTGGTTGGCGGAACCATCTCAATAACTACCAACAATTGTAGTAATTTGCAAGCAAGTCCACTGTAGTAGGATAAAATTTGCTTTTCGCAAAATGATGAAACTTAGAGCTCCACAGCCAAAAATGCATATAGTGTTAGTAACTTTATTATTGTTATTCTTCATGACTTGCCACTTATTCCAAAAGCTGACCTACATGGCTGCAACGTATTATGTTGCGTAGATATATTCGATCAGGGAGTGAGGCTACGCTCCGCTTGGCGATTGCCCTTTGAGTCGGATGGACTCGCTTATCTTCGACGCTTTAAAGATTAGTATTTTATTTCTCATGAGTTGGCCTTGAGCGAATTTATTCCCTTGTAATAAAGACTCTATATGAGAATCGTTTAATGATATTCAGGTGTGATTGAACTTTGATTACTTTATCGATGTAATGTGAGTACCAAAGATGATCTTGGGATGGTACATACGTAGATTTGACCGATTTTGGGTCAGTCGCTCTGAGATGGTATCGAGCACACGCCGACCGTAGGATCGTAACCCCTAGGATCGGAAAGCCATAGCGAGACCATTTACTTTGAACCCTTTTCATTCTATAATTCTTCCCTGCTCAATTCGACTCTTCTCCCTTTGCAACATTCTAGATGGCCGAAGTTCAACCCAGTTTGCTACCGGAGTTCGCCACCCGATGAGACGATGCCCTTTGAAGAAAGCTGGTCCAGATGGTGAAGCAGCTGAAGATAGCTCTACCCTCGATCACTTTGGAAGCCAACTAATGCACTTCCGACGGACACCGCTACAGGATTGAGGTGCATATCCTGTGGAGAACCTTTGGAGGACACACGGAGCCTATCAACTTTGAGTTCACCGAGTTCAACTGGATCATCGGAAGGGACGTGGCGATCTATCGAGCACTTGGACATCTCCGAGAGGAGTACAGGCCGAGCTCGATCACTCGAGACCTCGCCATGGTTTCTCGCAGGCAAGGAATGGAGATATCATCCGTACCATCGAGGACGATTCCACTCTCTTACATCCAGACTTGGAGTGTCTTCTCGAAACGGAGATTCAGACTCGCCGTAACTCAAGACACACCGGAAGCTTTTGTTCCGCGAATCGAATGGAGGAGAAGGCACGCGAGACTTCCTTGGCCATGAGGAAGAAATCACGGACTTCATGGAGATAGTCGACGACCAAGATGAAGCTTGCCGCGATAGAGGAAAAGATGGACTTGGGAGAGGACCTTTACCCAAGTGGAGATGAAGCACCCTCGTGAGCAATGATCAGGATTTCAAGGAGTACCACCAAGGAAACCCCAAGAGGAGGCGCCATCGATGAAGACTTTTAGTCGACCACCATGTTATCTTTTACTTTTTAAATCGATCAGTTAGGCCGATGTTTTCCCTTCGATTAGTCACGAGCTTTTGTAATCAAGTTTGAACCATGTTTGAGTGGAATGAATAAATGATTGGTGTGTTATGATTGTGCATTCATATGGGTAGTGTTATTTCTCATAGACCATTGTTCTATTCTAAATTTCTCATCCCCTCCAAAACACCAGATGCCTCCGAGACGTGACACTGGTTTCCCGCCGGAGCTCACCCAGCTGCTCCAGCAGCAGAATGCACTGATGCAACTCCTTATTCAGAATCAGAACAACACCGCCAACAATCCACCGCCACCACCACCACCCACTGTGGACAACTTGACTCGATTTCTGAGGTTGAATCCGCCAGTGTTCTCTAGTAGCACTGAGCCGATTGTGGCTGATGATTGGCTCCGCAAAATCGGAAGAGAGCTAGTCACCGTTGGATGCACCGATCTTTGAGAAGGTGCGCTTTGCAGCGCATCAACCTGGATGGACCTGCAGCTTCTTGGTGGGAGAATTACACCGCCACTTTTCCCATGGGTGGCATCACTTGGGACCAATTCCAGCAGCCTTCAGACCGCTCATGTCTCACTGGAGCCATGAGTCCGAAGAAGCGTGAGTTCAAACTTGCGCCAGGGAACCGTCTTGTGGCACAAGACGTGGATGAATTCAGCAAGCTCGCTCGCTATGCCCTCGATGATGTGGCCACAGATGCCGCCAAGCAGAGAAGTTCCTTGAGGGACTCAATGATGAACTGAGCATGCAGCTTATTGTGGCTACCTTCAACAACTACCGTGAGCTGGTAGACAAGGCCACCATTCTTGAAGGCAAGCAGCAGCAGATAGAAAGCATAGCGGAAGTACAGCCAGGGAAGCACAACTCGAACTCAGCGAAGCCCGCTATGCACCATACTCGGGAGGGCACACCCATCATAACCATGGAGGTCATAACCATGGAGGAAATGGGAACAACCGCAGCCAGACAACAAGTCGGGCCATGGCAATGGCAATGGCAATGGTAATGGCAATCAGCACCGTTCTGCCCGGCTCAAAGGATCTCGAGCCACATCACCGCTTCAAGTGCCGGAAGATAGGCACTACGCCACCGACTGCCCGGAGGCCAAGCGGAAGAATGGAAATGGCAATGGAGGCTCGATGAAGAAGCCAAATCCGTTCCCTCGTGCTCGGTGAACCACATCGACGTGGAGGACGTCTATGATCAGCCGAACATCGTGGTTGGTAAGTTTTATTGAATTCATGTTCAGTTTTGGTTCTCTTTGATTACGTGCAACGATTCATTCATATCAAGGGTAGTTGTGGAAAAGTACGGATTACGCACTAGAACCCTTAGAAGCCCCTTCGTCGGGCCCGCAGGAGGAGAAATGATGGCAGGTTTAAGCTGTCCCGCAACCCTCAACATCGGAACCACAAATTTCCGTGGAACTCATAGTGTTGGAAACTCAGACCTTGGATGTAATCCTAGGCATGGATTGGTTGTCAAAGTATGAAGGAACATTGATGTGTGTCAAGAAGTCTATTCTCTCACCACCCCGGAGCGTAAGAGGATCAAGTACGTGGCGAGCACAGCCGGATGAATAATCAGTGCATTCCCTCACGGGAGTAGTTCAGAGGAAGTGCCAAGGTGCAAGAATTTCCGATGTGTTTCCGGAGGAATTACCAGAATGCCACCGGACAGGACATTGAATTTCTGATCGAGTTATTGCCCTAAGCACAGCCCCAATATCCAAGAGACCTTATCGGATGCCACCGAATGAGTTGAAAGAGATCAAGGATCAAATAAATGAGTTATTGGAGAAAGGATATATTCGTCCAAGCTCATCACCTTGGGGAGCCCAGTTCTTTTGGTAGAGAAGAAGGATGGAAGCTTGAGGATGGTTGTGGATTATCGTGCATTGAACGAAGTAACCATCAAGAACAAGTACCCCTGCCGATGATCAATGACTTGTTTGATCAGCTTGTTGGAGCCAAGGTATTCTCTAAGATCGATCTTGATCGGGTATCATCGGTTGAAGATCCGTGAAAAGGATATACCCAAAACAGCATTCACTACCAGGTATGGTTTGTATGAGTATACCGTCATGTCATTTGGATTGACTAATGCTCCTGCATACTTCATGAATTTGATGAACAAGGTGTTCATGGAATATCTGGACAAGTTTGTCGTGGTGTTCATCGATGATATATTGATATTCTCCAAGAGCGAGGAAGAGCATAAGGAGCATTTGCGTCTAGTTCGGAGAAACTTGAGAACATCGCTTGTATGCCAAGTTCAGCAAATGTGAATTTTGGTTGAAGGAAGTTGGATTCCTCGAACATGTTATTTTAGGAGAAGGAATAGCAGTTGATCCCGCCAAGGTTGAATCGATCACCGATTGGCGATCACCCACCTCGATCAAGGAGATCCGCAGCTTTTCTGGACTCGCAGGATATTATCGGAGGTTCATTGAGAACTTCTCGAAGATTGCCAAGCCCATGACTGAGCTGTTGAAGAAGGAAGCCAAGTATGTTTGGACCGAGGAATGTGAAGCCGTTTTCAGGAATTGAAGAAACGGTTGGTCACAGCCCAGTGTTGATTTTGCGGACATACATAAGGAATACCAGTTTATTGTGACGCTTCTCGTCAAGGACTCGGAGGAGTATTGATGCAGGAAGGTAAGGTTGTAGCTTATGCCTCCGCACAGCTACGGCCTCATGAGATGAATTATGCCACGCATGATTTGGAGTTAGCAAATATAGTGCATGCACTCAAGACACAGAGACACTTCCTCATCGGAAATCGTTGTGATGTTTACACGCATCACAAGAGCTTGAAATATATCTTCACACGAAGGAATTGAACCACAGCGGAGGAGATGGCTAGAGTTGATAAAGGACTACGACATGAGATTGCATTACCACCCGGTAAAGCTAACGTCAGTAGCAGATGCTTTGAGCCGTAAGAGTTATGTGAATACTCTTACAGCAGGAGGATTACCCAGAGTTAGTCGATGACCTCGAGATCTCCGATGGAGATAGTTCGAAAGGATTTGTTGCAACTCGAAGTTCAGTCCACCTTGACCGAAAGGATTCGTGAAGCCCGTAAGTCGGACAAGGAAATCGATGAGATAAAGCGTAAGATGGAGGAGGAAAAGCTAAAGGATTCCGTAAGGATGAACACGGAACTATATGGTTTGAGGATCGTATTTATGTGCCCAATGATCCCGAGCTCGAAGCTAATTCTTGAGAGGCTCATGATTCACCAGATACTCGATTCATCCGGCAACACCAAGATGTACCGGATTTGAAGCAAAGTTTCGGTGGACGGTATGAAGAAGGACATTGCCGAGTGCGTAGCGATGTGATGTTTGTCAACGTGTAAGGCGAACATCGAAGCCAGCAGGTTACTTCAACCTTTGCGATTCCCGATTGGAAATGGGAGAAACTTGGTATGGATTTCATCACAGGATTACCCAGACCCGTTCAGTTATGATTCTATCTGGGTAGTGGTTGATCGTTTGACTAAGGTAGCTCACTTCATTCCGTGAAGACTACCTATACCAGTGCCAAGTTGGCCAAGATATACATGACCAGGATCGTATGTCTGCATGGAGTTCCGAGGAAAATCGTGTCGATAGAGGAACGCAGTTTACCTCAAAGTTTTGGAAGCGATTGCATGAAACTTTGGGTGCGAGGCTGGAATTCAAGACAGCTTTTCATCCGCAGATGATGGATGCACCGAGAGAGTCAATCAGATTACGGAAGACATGTTGAGAGCTTGTGTGCTAGACTATGGGTCTAGCTGGGATGATAATTTGCCGTCGCAGAGTTCTCATACAACAACAGTTATCAATCCAGTTTGAAGATGGCCCTTTCAAGCTCTATACGGAAGGAGGTGCGAAACACCATTCTTGTGGGATAGTGTTGGAGATCGATCACTTTTCGGTTCCGACCTTATCAAGGATTCGAAGAGAAAGTCAAGCTGATTCGAGACAGGCTCAAGATAGCACAGTCTAGACGGAAGAGTTATGCCGACAAGAAGGCGCAAGGAGGTGACTTACGAAGTGGGAGACCGAGCATATCTTCGTGTGTCTCCACTTCGTGGAATCAAGAGGTTTGGAGTCAAGGAAAGTTAGCACCCGATTCATTGGCCCTACAAAATCCTCGAGCGTCGTGGAGAAGTTGCATACAAGTTGGAATTGCGGAAGGATTGTCCGGAGTTCATGATGTCTTCCACGTTTCTCGGTGAAGAAGTGTCATGCCGACATGGCCGATGTTCCATTGAGAGACACAAAGGTGCCCTAGAGGCCATACAGCTTGACGGTGATCTGACTTACAAGGAGAAACCGTCCGAATTCTCGAAACTGCAAGCGAGTCACCCGCAGCAAGGTCATCAAGTTTTGCAAGGTCTTTGTGGAGTCACCACACCGAGGAAGAAGCCACACAGAACGCGAAGAAGATCTTCTTGAGACCACCCGCACCTATTTGCTAGCCAACCCGAATCTCGAGGGCGTAGATTCATCTTAAGGTGGTAGGTTTGTAACATCCCAAATTTCCTATTTGGAATGTTTTACAATTATAGCTAAGCATCCTATGCATCCTGTTTGAATTTGAATGCCATTTGAAGTTTGAGAGCAATTTGAGTTTTGAATTTGAATTTCAAACTTTGGCATGTGGGAAACAATTCAAAAACTAAGCCCGATAAATACTTGATCAAAAGTATGAGAGGAGCAAACAGGACACTCCAAAAATATCGGAGGAAACAATGCCAAAAGATTTGGATTCAAATCTGAAATTTATTTGAATTTGAAAAAAATAGATTTTATGAAGTTTGGATTTTGCCTTTGGAAAAATGTTCAAATGAAAGGGATATTCCTCGATCATTTTGGTATATATATACCCTATATAAAATATTTATAGATAAGGTTTTATTTTTGTTTTTGTTTTATTTAAAAAATAAAGGAAAAACCCCTCGGCGCCAAATTAGGCCACCCAGCCCAGCCAGCGCCACAGCCCTTGAGCCCAGCCCAACCAGCCCGGCTAATCCGGCCAGCCAGCCGAGCCGAGCCCCACTCATCCCCTCGCCCCCCCGCCAAACCCGTGAGGCCTCGGCCACCCGACCCCTCGCCGCTCCTCCTCTCGTGACCCGTGGGCCCCGCCCTCTTCTTCCCCCGCCCGCCATCGACCTCATGGAGATCGACCGGATCCGAAGGATCCGGATCCCCGACCACCCGATCCCTTTCCAAGCGAGCCCGACCCCTGTGCTATAAAGCCGAGCCCTCCGCCTCCATTCCCCCTAGCCTCGCGGACCCCTCTCCTCTCTCTCCGAGCTCACGGAGTCCAGAGCTCGCCACCGCCGCCAAAGTCGCCACCGCGCCACCCTAGTCCACCCGACCACCCCCAACACCACCGAACCCCTCCCGACCTCGTCTGTCTTCCCGACGACTCACTGAGCTCATGGACGCCTGGACGCCTGACGCCTCTCTCGCCGCCGCCGCCGCCGCCGAGTCCGTAAGCCCCAAGATCCCCTCCCCGTCCGATCTTAGATCGACGGCCCCGATTAGAAGCCCCCGAAGGGGTAGGTTTTATTTATAAAACCGGCCGGTTCAAATCGGTTTAGTTTTAGTTTAGGTTTATTTATTTTTTAGGCCGGTTCGTTTTTAGTTAACCCTAGGGCCCGTTTAGACTAAGTTACGCCTAGTGCCCAGTATAGGCCCATTAGGCCTTTTTCTTTTTAATTTGATTTTCTGTTTTAGCCGAATAGTTTCTGTTTTCAAAAATGTATATCTTTTATTCTGTTTAATATTTTTAGATGATTCTTTTTTGTTGGATTGCAAATTTTGTGTAGTTTCTGTAGAATATATATTTAGCTATGTTAAAATAATTAAAAATGCTTTAATATTGTTTTAGTCAGAATAGTAAATCTGCTATAACTTTAGTTAGAAAAATTATTTTGCATGATTCTTTTGTCACCACTTTATTTTGACATTGCCAAACCCTAGATATTAACTTGGGTATTTTAGGATTAATAAATAATTAGTTTTAGACAGAATCCTATTAATCCTAATTAATTAACTAGTTCTGTTTTCCTATTAAATTAATTAGTAAATTAATTTATTTTTAACTTGTGATTAGTTATTCTAGGTTAGTTTCTGTCACTCCATTAGATGAACTTTTATTTATAATTAATAAAAGTTTTAAATTATTTTCTCAATGGAAATTGGATTAGGCCTAAAATGAGTTTTATAATAGCTTTTTAATTAATTCTTTTTGCTCCTAGTTGCTTAGTGAATCCTTTTCTGTTAAGTTAACCTAAAACCATGATTAGGTTATATTAAGGAATTTTTGTTATATAAAAACTATTTTTGTTATTGTTTGGAGTAGGGAAAAACTTGAATTGGTTTCTTTGAGTTTCCTTTTGGATTTGGTTTTGGTTGTTTTGTTGTGTTATGTTACTTTTCTTTTGTTATGTTGTGTGATCCTATTGCTTTGTGCTTATTGTGCTATTGTTTGTCTCGGTAGAGTTTCAGTCTGAAGCTTGCTACTCGACTCTTTAGCTTACGAGGATCATCGGCAAGGCAAGTTTTGATCATGTTATTTCTATACCTATGTTTTTGTGCATTAGTAGTTGTCACCACCCCACCATGCATGCAGTAGTGAAATCTTGAAGTCATTAAACTTGAGTAGTATCATGTGGTAGGATGAACCAATCCCTTGTTACCTTGACCCGGGACGTAGTAGTTATTTTGCTATGCTCGTGAGCGGGATTTGGGATGAGTGAAATTCATAAGCAAGATGTGAGAGTCAATGATGATGACCCCATGAACTACAATGATCAAGATGGACTTGGAAAATCACTCTTGGGTGGAGGGCGGTTGTGGGCACCTGGAGCACCAGTGGTGGCGGGATGCATGGAGAAGCGCCATGACATCCTGCGGAAAGCTTCACCCAGCCACGAAGAGAAGGATGGATGCCCCATGACCGGAAGCTTACTGTGCAGCCGCAAGCCATTATGGGCTCTGGCTGGGTTGACCCTAGTAGTGACGCTGGCTGGGCGGTACTACGAGAAGTAGACGAACGGTAGGATTGGATGGGTACGGCGGTGGCGGAAGAACTCTTTGGAAGACCTGTTTCATTCGTCCGTCTTCAAACACCATGAAGTGCGAAGACTTTAAAGGAGGAATGATTCTTGCGGGAAAGTCGCAACCCTCTGCAGAGTTAAAGATCTAATCGATTAGCCATGTCCCGATTACGGACATTTGAGCCTCTGGAACTTGGAAGTATTCGGATATCTCAACACTAAAACTAATGAATCAATTTGAGGGTTTATGACTTAATAATTTGGGAGCGAGATATTGGTTGGCGGAACCATCTCAATAACTACCAACAATTGTAGTAATTTGCAAGCAAGTCCTTTGTAGTAGGATAAAATTTGCTTTTCGCAAAATGATGAAACTTAGAGCTCCACACCAAAATGCATATAGTGTTAGTAACTTTATTATTGTTATTCTTCATGACTTGCCACTTATTCCAAAAGCTGACCTACATGGCTGCAACGTATTATGTTGCGAGATATATTCGATCGGGGAGTGAGGCTACGCTCGCGCTTAGCGATTGCCCTTTGAGTCGGATGGACTCGCTTATCTTCGACGCTTCCAGCATTAGTATTTTATTTCTCATGAGTTGGCCTTGAGCGAATTTATTCCCTTGTAATAAAGACTCTATATGAGAATCGTTTAATGATATTCAGGTGTGATTGAACTTTGATTACTTTATCGATGTCTTGTGAGTACCAAAGATGATCTTGGGATGGTATGCATACGTAGATTTGACCGATTTTGGGTCAGGTCGCTACAGTGGTTTAAATATCACCCACCTATTAAAGAAGAAATAAGAGAACCAGTACCAGTTAAAGAAGAAACTATACTTTATAATGTTGATCCAGTTGTTCCTTCTGCTTATATTGTGAAACCACCTTTCCCTGTTAGGATAAAGGAACATGCTAAAGTTTCAACTGTGGTTAACAAAAGCTATATTAGAACACCTAAACCTGATGAACAAATCAAAGTAGAACCTAGTATTGCTATGGTTAAAGATCTCTTGGAAGAAGATATGGATGGGCATTTTATTTACTTCTGTGAAGAAGCTACTAGAATTGCCAAACCTGATAAAAAAGATAAAGATAGACCTGTTGTTGGCATGCCCGTCATCTCAGTTAAAATAGGAGATCACTGTTATCATGGTTTATGTGACATAGGTGCTAGTGTGAGTGCTTCTCCTTACACCTTATATCAAGAAATTATGAATGACATAGCACCCGCAGAGATAGAAGACATAGATGTTACTATTAAACTTGCTAATAGAGACACTATATCACCAATTGGGTTTGTTAGAGATGTTGAAGTCTTGTGTGGGAAAATAAAATACCCTACTGATTTTCTTGTTCTTAGTTCCCCACAAGATGATTTTTGTCCCATTATCTTTTGTAGACCTTTCTTGAACACCGTTAATGCTAGAATAGATTGTGAGAAGCAAACTGTTGGTGTTAGCTTTGGTGATGAGTCTCATGAGTTTAATTTTTCCAAGTTTAGTAGAAAGCTTCATGAAAAAGAATTGCCTAGTAAGGATGAAATAATTGGTCTTGCTTCTATTGCTATGACACCTACTGATCCTTTAGAACTATATTTGCTAGACCATGAAAATGATTTACATATGCATGAAAGAAATGAAAGAGATAAGATTTTCTTTGAACAATGGCCTCTACTTAAACACAATTTACCTATTGAAACTCTAGGAGGTCCCTCCACGTAAAGGTGATCCTGTGTTTGCATTAAAACAATTGCCACACACTTTGAAGTATGCTTATCTTGATGAAAAGAAGATATATCCTGTTATTATTAGTGCTAAACTTTTAGAACATGAAGAAGAAATATTATCGGAAGTTCTAAGGAAGCACCGAGCTGCTATTGGATATACTCTTGACGATTTAAAGGGCATTAGTCCCACTCTACGTCAGCACAAAATTAATATGGAACCTGATGCTAAACCTGTTGTTGATCACCAACGTCGGCTAAACCTGAAGATGAAAGAAGTGGTACGAACAAAAATATTAAAACATCTAGAAGCAGGTATAATCTATCCCATAGCTGATAGTAGATGGGTAAGTCTTGTTCATTGTGTCCCTAAGAAAGGAGGTATTACTGTTGTTCCTAATGATAAGAATGAACTTATTCCACAAAGAATTGTTACCAGCTATAGAATGGTAATTGATTTTAGAAAATTAAATAAAGAAAGTAGAAAAGATCATTACCCTCTGCCTTTTATTGATAAAATGCTTGAAAGATTATCTAAGCACACACATTTTTGTTTTCTTGATGGATATTCTGGTTTTTCACAAATACCTGTTTCTCAACCTGCTCAAGAAAAGACCACTTTTACTTGTCCCTTTGGAACCTATGCTTATAGACGTATGCCTTTCGGTTTATGTAATGCACCTGCTACCTTTCAAAGATGTATGACTGCTATGTTCTCCGACTTTTGTGAAAAGATTGTTGAGGTTTTCATGGACGAATTCTCTGTTTATGGGAAGTCTTTTGATGATTGTTTAACCAATCTTGATCAAGTTTTGCAGAGATGTGAACAAACAAATCTTGTCTTGAATTGGGAGAAGTGCCACTTTATGGTTAATGAAGGTATTGTATTGGGTCATAAAATTTCTGAAAGAGGTATTGAAGTGGACAAAACTAAGATTGACGCAATTGAGAAAATGCCATGCCTAAAGATATAAAAGGTATTCGTAGTTTCTTAGGTCATGCTGGTTTCTATTGGAGATTTATCAAATACTTTCCTAAAATTTCTAGGCCTCTTACGAATCTTTTGCAAAAGGATATTCCTTTTGTTTTTGATGATGATTGTTTTGAAGCCTTTGAAACAGTCAAGAAAGCCTTAATTTCTGCACCTATTATTCAACCACCTGATTAGAACTTGCCTTTTGAAATTATGTGTGATGCTAGTGATTATGTTGTTGGTGCTGTTCTAGGACAAAGAGTTGATAAGAAACTGAATGTTATTCATTATGCTAGTAGAACTCTAGACAATGCTCAAAGAAACTATGCAACTACTGAAAAATAATTATTAGCAGTGGTGTTTGCTTGTGATAAATTTAGACCTTATATTGTTGATTCAAAAGTAATTGTTCACACCGATCATGCTGCTATTAAATATCTTATGGAAAAGAAGGATGCTAAACCTAGACTTATTCGATGGGTTCTCTTGCTACAAGAATTTGATTTACATATCACTAATAGAAAAGGAGCTGAGAGCCCCATCGCTGATAACTTTTCTAGGCTTGAAAATTTGCCTGATGACCAACTACCTATTGATGATAGTTTTCCTGATGAGCAGTTAGATGCAATAAATGTTACTCGCGGTGCTCCTTGGTATGTTGACTATGCTAATTACATTGTTGCTAAATATTTACCACCTAGCTTTACTTACCAACAAAAGAAAAAAATTCTTCTATGATTTAAGACACTACTTTTGGGATGACCTACATCTTTATAAAGGAGTAGATGGTATTATTAGACGTTGTGTACCTGAGCATGAAAAGGGACAAATCCTACGGAAATGTCATTCCGAAGCTTATGGAGGGCATCATGGTGGAGATAGAACTGCTCACAAGGTATTGCAATCTGGATTTTATTGGCCTACTCTCTTCAAGGATGCCCGTAAGTTCGTCTTATCTTGTGATGAATGTCAAAGAATAGGTAATATCGGTAAGCGTCAAGAAATGCCTATGAACTATTCACTTGCTATTGAACCATTTGATGTTTGGGGATTTGATTACATGAGACCTTTTCCTTCCTCTAATGGGTATACACATATTTTGGTTGCTGTTGATTATGTTACTAAATGGGTAGAAGTTGTTCCAACCAGTAGTGCTGATCACAACACCCTATTAAAATGCTTAAGGAAGTTATTTTCCCAAGGTTTGGAGTCCCTAGATATTTAATGACTGATGGTGGTTCACACTTTATTCATGGTGCTTTTTGTAAAATGCTTGCCAAGTATGATGTTAACATAGAATTGCATCACCTTACCATCCTCAGTCTAGTGGTCAAGTTGAACCTAGCAATAGAGAAATAAAATTAATTTTGCAAAAGACTATCAATAGGTCCAGGAAGACTTGGTCTAATAAATTAGATGATGCACTTTGGACTTATAGAACAGCATATAAAGATCCTATGGGCATGTCTCCTTATAAAATAGTTTACGGAAAAGTTTGTCATTTGCCTCTTGAGTTAGAACATAAAGCATATTGGGCCATCAAAGAACTCAATTATGATTTAAAACTCGCTGGTGAAAAGAGGTTATTTGATATTAGCTCATTAGATGAATGGAGAACCCAAGCTTATGAAAATGATAAATTATTCAAAGAAAAATTTAAAAGATGGCATGGCAAAAGAATCCAAAAGCATGAGTTTAAAGTCGGAGAATATCTTCTTTTGTACAACTCTCATTTCAGATTCTTTGCAGGAAAACTTCTCTCAAAATGGAAAGGCCCATACATTATCGAGGAGGTTTATCAGTCTGGATCCATTAAAATAAATAATGTCGAAGGTACTAACCCGAAGGTTGTCAATGGGCAAAGAATAAAACATTATATCTCAGGTACGCCCATTAATGTAGAAAGTAATATTATCCAAACTTTTACACCGGAACAACACATAAAAGAGTCTTTCCGGAACACTCCAGAATCATAAAAATAAGGAGGTACATGATACGGTAAGTAAACGGACTCCAAAAAATCCGCAAAAATATTTTTTGTCTGTTTTGGAATATTTAGAAAAATAGGAAAATAAGAAACTTCGAGGAAGCGTACCCTGGTGGGAACAAGACACCAGGGCGTGCCAGGCTTTCCTGGCACACCTAGGTGGGTTGTGCCCACCTGGGACACCTTCCAGACTCTGTTTTTCTACAGCTTGCTTGTTTCCCAAGATAAAAAATCTATATATATACTCCCCGAACCTTTTGACCACCGTATCGTGGAGAAATCCTCTGTTTTCTTATCCTTGTTGTTTTCTGTCAGATCCCATCTACCATGGCTGCTTCAAGTTCCTCCAAGGACAATTTCTTCAAGAGCTTCATCAACCCATATCCACGGGAGGTGGTGCGGCACCCTCCGGTCATCCAGATGCATAAGGGGTTGCATCACCTCTGTGATGTGCCATGTCCCAAGGGAACGGGAACCATGGAGGCCAGGCTTGAAGCTATGGAGCAAGATGTCTTCCAGTGCAAGGGGATAGTGGAGCATGGACTCAATGCCAATCACCTCATGATCACGAACCTCTCCCGTGATCTCAAGGTGGATGGCAAGCCCATGAGGGACATCGTCTTCACCCTCAATGAGAAAATCAACTTCCTCCAAATCTAGATCTACGACCTCCAAAACCAAGTCTTTGAATATGAGGCAAGGTTTAAAGGTATGAGTTTGGCTGCTAGTTGCAGGACCCGTGAGACTCACTCCTCCTCTTATGATGGTGGACCACTGCCATGGAAATCCGAGGACAAGATCTCTTCTTCATAACCACCACCATATTCTTCACCACCAAAGGAAAATTGAGTATCGGGTATGGGCACTCCCCTTGGCTTCTACCAAGCTTGGGGGAGGTGCCCCGATATCGTATCATCCCCACTATCTTTTTGCCTTTACTATTTTAGTTCAATCTTTTGCTTTAGATGAATAAAAGTTTAGTTTGATCCTTTCTTCTTTGAGAGTTTGCTTAGTGATCTATCCTTGTAATCGTGTGCAAGATATATAATAAAGTTTAGTTTGAGTTTTTTGCTTTCTTTACTTTCTTGTTGCAAATAAAAGAAAAGAAGTAAGGAAGAAAAAAAGAAAGGAAATAAATAAAAAGAAAGGAAATAAATCAAGAAGATCATATACTAATCTTATGGTAGGTGATGGCACCACATAAGGAAATGTGTAAGTAGAAAATTTTATTAGAGATTGACAAACATAGCATTAGTCAATGATGCAACTCATGAAAGAATTAATAAGGGAAGAGAAGATTCACATATAAATATACTATCCTAGAAATCTTTTGTGATTATGAGCCCTCATCAAAATATTATATGCCAAAATTGTTGACGTTGGACAAGGAAGAGGACTTAATGATTTATGTTTGTTCATATTCACATAGAAATCATATTGTCATAGATCCTTTAACATGTGGTGCTTGCCCCCTATCTTTGCTAGCCAAAAATTCCGCACTAATTAGAGATACTACTTGTGCATCCAAAAACCCTTAAGCCCAAATCTTGTTTTCAAGTGTCCACCATACCTACCTAGGGATTGAGCAAGATCCCTGAAGTAAGTTGTCATCGGTGCAAAAAGGCAATAAAACTTGCCTCTAAATGTGTGAGATCATTTAGTGTAAGAGAAAATTGAGCGTTGCACGAACTTGTGATGGTGAAGAATAGAAGCGACAGACTGCATAATAAAGGTCGCTATCACAAGGGGCAATGCAACATGATGTTCTTTTGCACTAAGGGGTTGAGCATACAAACAAATAAGCGCATGGAAACCTCTGCTTCCCTCTGCGAAGGGTCTACCTGTTACTTTTATGTATTTACTTTTATGCAAAGAGTCAAAGTTTTCTCTCTATTCCTTTTTATTTTCTCTTTTGGCAAGCATCATTTGGTGAGGAAAGATCTAGGCACATATGTCCAATTGAATATGGGTAGCATGAGTTATTATTGTTGACATCACCCTTGAGGTGAATATGTTGGGAGGCGAAACTATAAGCCCCTATCTTTCTATGTGTCCGGTTGTAACATTTTGCTCATGTGTATGCGGTGAGTACTGTTAGCAATCATAGAAGACTATATGATGGTTGAGTATGTGGACTTGCCTAAAGGCTCCGATGCGTGACCCTTCCTGAAAAGATGATGAATTGTAGTTGCAAAGTTGACTGAGAACATAGTTTGTTGGTTTCTAATAGAGTTTTTGCTTTATACTTCGATTGTGTGATGAACTGTTACTTATTCATGAGAAGTATATGATAGAAGTTCTATGATAAAAGTCTTATGTTTAAGTTTGTCGTTGTCATAATAATGAACATGATGCTTCTATGTCCGTATTTTGTTTTTATAGACACCTCTCTCTCTCTCTCTAAGCATGCGGGCATGTTTTTCGATTTCGGTTTTCGCTTGAGGACAAGCGAGGTCTAAGCTTGGGGGACTTGATACGTCCATTTTGAATCATGTTTTCTTACTGTTATTTATGATGTTTTTATGCATAATAATGCTTTTTGGAGTAATTCTAATGCCTTTTCTCTCATAATTTACAAGGTACACACAAAGAGGGAGAATTCCGGCAGCTAGAAATCTAGACCTCGAAAAGCTACGTCAGGCTACCTATTCTGCACAACTCCAAATAAGCTGAAACTTTATGGAGAATTTTTATAGAATATATGAATAATATTGGAGCAAATAACTACCAGAGGGGGCCCACCAGGTGGGCACAACCCACCTGGGCGCGCCAGGGAGCCCAAGCGCGTCCTGGTGGGTTGTACTCACCCAGGCCCACCTCCGGTGCCCATCTTCTGGTATATAGGTCATTTTGACCTAGAAAAAAAAGTAGAAGACTTTCGGGACGGAGCGCCGCCTTCTCGAGGCGGAACTTGGGCAGGAGCACTTTTGCCCTCCGGTGGAGCGATTCCGCCGAGGGAACTTCCCTACTGGAGGGGGAAATCATCGTCATCATCATCACCAGCAACTCTCCCATCTTGGGGAGGGCAATCTTCATGAACATCTTCAACAACACCATCTCATCTCAAACCCTAGTTCATCTCTTGTGTTCAATCTTGTTACCGGAACTATAGATTGGTGCTCGTAGGTGACTAGTAGTGTTGATTACATCTTGTAGTTGATTACTATATGGTTTATTTGGTGGAAGATTATATTTTAAGATCCAATATGCTATTTAATACCCCTCTGATCTTGAGCATGATTATCATTCATGAGTAGTTACTTTTGTTCTTGAGGTCACACGAGAAATTATGTTGCAAGTAATCATGTGAACTTGATATGTGTTCGATATTTTGATAGTATGTATGTTGTGATTCCCTTACTGGTGTCATGTGAACGTTGACTACATGACACTTCACCATATTTGGGCCTAAGGGAATGCATTGTGAAGGAGCAATTAGATGATGAGTTGCGAGAGTGACAGAAGCTTAAACCCCAGTTTATGCGCTATTTCGTAAGGGATTGATTGGATCCAAAAGTTTAATGCTATGGTTAGAATTTATTCTTAATACTTTTTTCGTAGTTGCGGATGCTTGCGGGAGGGTTAATCATATGTAGGAGGTTTGTTCAAGTAAGAACAACACCTAAGCACCGGTCCACCCACATATCAAATTACAAAGTACCGAACACAAATCAAACCAACATGGTGAAAGTGACTAGATGAAAATCCCATGTACCCTCAAGAACACTTTGCTTATCATAAGAGACTGTTTTGGCCTAACCTTTGCCTCAAAAGGATTGGGCTACCTTGCTGCACTTTTGTTACTACTATCGTTACTTGCTCGTTATAAATTACCTTGCTATCAAACTACTCTGCTACTTATAATTTCAGCATTTGCATATATTACCTTGCTGAAAACCACTTGTCATTTCCTTCTGCTCCTCGTTGGATTCGACACTCTTACTTATCAAAAAGTGCTACAATTTATCCCCTATACTTGTGGGTCATCAATCCTATGAGAGAGGAAAATATGGCTGTAGAAATTTTCATGTTACAAAATTACCTCTTGATATGTTGAGATTGCTATTGTTCCTTTCTTCTTCCTTGCATATGCTAGTTTTTGCTTGACTTGATAATTTGTTTGCTTATAATATGCCTATGCATAGGAAGTATGTTAGACTTATATGTGTTTTTCATGTGCTAGATGATGCTCCCTTCGTGTTTCAATTGCTATCTTTCATGTGAGCATCATTAAAATTATCAATGTCTAGCTAGAAGGCTTTAAAGTAAAGCGCTTGTTGGGGGACAACCCAATAAATTTCCTTCCTGTTTAGCAATAAATAATTCATATAGCCTCTGGTTAGATGTGGTTTTGTGTTTTAGTTAGTGTTTGTGCCAAGTAAGACCTTTGGGATAGCTTACAGTGATTGTTGATTTGATCTTGCTGAAAAACAGAAACTTTTGCGCTCAGGAAAAGAATTCTCAATTTTAACAGAAGCATGATAAAATAGTGATTCTTTTTTCAGAAGATTAATAAACAAATTTCTTAGGTCGTCCTAATGTTTTAGAATTTTTGGAGTTACATAAGTATTCGAGAGTTACAGATTACTACAGACTGTTCTGTTTTTGATAGATTCTGTTTTCTATGTGTTGTTTGCTTATTTTGATGATTCTATGGGTAGTATCGGGGGGTATGAACCATGGAAAAGTTGCAATATAGTAGATATTACACCAATATAAATAAAGGATGAGTTCACAACAGTACCAAAAGTGGTGATTTATTTTCTTATACTAACGGAGCTTATGAGATTTTCTGTTAAGTTTTGTGTTGTGAAGTTTTCAAGTTTTGGGTAAGGATTTGATGGACTATGGAATAAGGAGTGGCAAGAGCCTAAGCTTGGGGATGCCCCGGGCACCCCAAGGTAATATTCAAGGACAACCAAGAGCCTAATGTTGGGGAACGCAGTATTTCAAAAAATTTACCTACGATCACGCAAGATCTATCTAGGAGATGCATAGCACCGAGCGGGGAGAGTGTGTCCATGTACCCTCGTAGACTGAAAGCGGAAGCGTTTAGTAATGCGGTTGATGTAGTCAAACGTCTTCGCGGTCCAACCGATCCAAGTACCGAACGTACGGCACCTCCGTGTTCAGCACACGTTTAGCTCGATGACGTCCCTTGATCTCTTGATCCAGTTGAGGATGAGGGAGAGTTCCGTAAACACGACAACGTGACGACGGTGATGATGAAGTTACCGGCGCAGTGCTTCGCCTAAGCACTATGACGATATGACCGAGGTGTGTAACTGTGGAGGGGGCACCGCACACGGCTAAGAGAAGACTTGGTGTGCCTTTCGGGTGCCCCCCTCTCACGTATATAAAGGAGGGGGGAAGAGGAGGCCTGCCCTAGAGAGGGCGTGCCAAGGGGGGGAGTCCTACTTGGACTCCCGGTCCAAGTAGGATTCGCCCCCCCTTCCTATTCCAACTAGGAGAAGGAGGGAAGGGGGAAGAGGGGAGAAGGAAGGAGGGGGCGCCGCCCCTCCTAGTCCAATTCGGACCAGCCCATGGGGGGCGCGCGGCCACCCCTTCAGGTCCCTCTCTCCTTTCCCCTAAAGCCCATTAAGGCCCATTACTCTCCCGGGGGGGTTCCGGTAACCTCCCAGTACTCCGGAAAATACCCGTAACACTTCGGAACCATTCTGGTGTCCGAATATAACCTTCCAATATATCGATCTTTACCTCTCGACCATTTTGAGACTCCTCGACATGTCCGTGATCTCATCCGGGACTCCGAACAAACTTCGGTGATCGAATCACATAATTCATAATACAAATCGTCATCGATCGTTAAGCGTGCGGACCCTACGGGTTCGAGAACTATGTAGACATGTCCGAGACACATCTCCGGTCAATAACCAATAGCGGAACCTGGATGCTCATATTGGCTCCTACATATTCTACGAAGATCTTTATCGGTCAAACCGCATAACAACATACGTTATTCCCTTTGTCATCGGTATGTTACTTGCCCGAGATTCGGTCGTAGGTATCATCATACTGTTGGAAATATGCCCTAGAGGCAATAATAAAAGCATTATTATTATATTTCCTTGTTCATGATAATTGTCTTTTATTCATGCTATAACTATATTATCCGGAAATCGTAATACACGTGTGAATACATAGACTACAATACGTCCCTAGTAAGCCTCTAGTTGACTAGCTCGTTGGTCAACAAATAGTCATGGTTTCCTGACTATGGACATCAGATGTCATTGACAACGGGATCACGTCATTAGGAGAATGACGTGATGGACAAGACCCAATCCTAAGCATAGCACAAGATCGTGTAGTTCGTTTTGCTAGAGCTTTCTCAATGTCAAGTATCTATTCCTTAGACCATGAGATCGTGTAACTCCCGGATACCGTAGGAGTGCTTTGGGTGTACCAAACGTCACAACATAACTGGGTGACTATAAAGGTGCACTACAGGTATCTCTGAAAGTGTCTGCTGGGTTGACACGGATCGAGATCGGATTTGTCACTCCGTATTACGGAGAGGTATCACTGGGCCCACTCGGTAGTGCATCATCATAATGAGCTCAAAGTGACCAAGTGTCTGGTCACGAGATCATGCATTACGGTACGAGTAAAGTGACTTGCCGGTAACGAGACTGTACAAGGTATTGGGATACCGACGATCGAGTCTCGGGCAAGTAACATATCGTCTGACAAAGGGAATAGTATACGGGTTTCTTGAATCCTCGACATCGTGGTTCATCCGATGACATCATCGAGGAGCATGTGGGAGCCAACATGGGTATCCAGATCCCGCTGTTGGTTATTGACCTGAGAGCGTCTTGGTCATGTCTGCATGTCTCCCGAACCCGTAGGGTCTACACACTTAAGGTTCGGTGACGCTAGGGTTATTAGGAAGACTTGTATGTGATTACCGAATGTTGTTCGGAGTCCCGGATGAGATCTCGGACGTCACGAGGATTTCCAGAATGGTCCAGAGGTAAAGATTTATATATGGGAAGTTGTCAAACGGACACCGGAAAGTTTCGGGGGCTTACCGGTATTGTACCGGGGCCACCGGAAGGGTTCCGGAGGTCCACCGGGAGGGGCCACCCCTCCCGGGGGGGCACATGGGCTGCGTGGGGGCAGCAGCCAGCCCCTGGTGGGTTGGGCGCACCCCGCCCCTTGGGCCCTTGCGCCTAGGGTTTGGGGGGAACCCTAGAGGGGGGCGCCCCTCCTTGCTTGGGGGGCAAGCCACCCCTCCCTTGGCCGCCGCCCCCCCTCTAGATGGCATCTAGAGGGGCCGGCCCCCTTCTCCCTTCCCACTATAGATAGAGGGGTGAGGGGAGGGCTGCAGAACACAACTCAAGGCGCAGCCCCTCCCCTCCCCAACACCTCTCCTCCTCCGTGTGTGCTTGGCGAAGCCCTGCCGGAGAATTGTCACTCCACTTACTTGCCGCTACTAGTCTTATCTTGCTTCCGCGGTATTGTGGGATGAAGCGGCCCGGACCAACCTTACACGTACGCTTACGTGAGACCGGTTCCACCGACTAACATGCACTAGTTGCATAAGGTGGCTGGCGGGTGTCTGTCTCTCCCACTTTAGTTGGAGCGGATTCGATGAAAAGGGTCCTTATGAAGGGTAAATAGAAGTTGACAAGATCACGTTGTGGTTATTCGTAGGTAAGAAAATGTTCTTGCTAGAACCCAATTGCAGCCACGTAAAATATGCAACAACAATTAGAGGACGTCTAACTTGTTTTTGCAGCAATTGTCATGTGATGTGATATGGCCAAGTTGTGATGAATGATGAATGACATATTGTGATGTATGAGATCATATTCTTGTAATAGGGATAACGACTTGCATGTCGATGAGTATGACAACCGGCAGGAGCCATAGGAGTTGTCTTTATTTTGTATGACCTGCGTATCATTGAAGAACGCCATGTAAATTACTTTACTTTATTGCTAAACACGTTAGCCATAGAAGTAGAAGTAGTCGTTGGCGTGACAACTTCATGAAGACACGATGATGGAGATCATGATGATGGAGATCATGGTGTCATGCCGGTGACAAGATGATCATGGAGCCCCGAAGATGGAGATCAATGGAGCTTTATGATATTGGCCATATCATGTCACTACTATATAATTGCATGTGATGTTTATTATGTTTATGCATCTTGTTTACTTAGAACGAAGGTAGTAAATAAGATGATCCCTTACAACAATTTCAAGAAGTGTTCTCCCCTAACTGTGCACCGTTGCTAAAGTTCGTCGTTTCGAAGCACCACGTGATGATCGGGTGTGATAGATCCCTACGTTCACATACAACGGGTGTAAGACAATTTTACACATGCAAAACACTTAGGGTTAAACTTGACGAGCCTAGCATGTACAGACATGGCCTCGGAACACGGAGACCGAAAGGTCGAACACGAGTCGTATGGAAGATACGATCAACATGAGAATGTTCACCGACTATGACTAGTCCGTCTCACGTGATGATCGGACACGGCCTAGTCGACTCGGATCGTGTAACACTTAGATGACTAGAGGGATGTCTAATCTGAGTGGGAGTTCATTTAAATAATTTGATTATATGAACTTAATTATCATGAACTTAGTCTAAAACTTTTGCATAATATGTCTTGTAGATCAAATGGCCAACGCCACGTCAACTTGAACTTCAACGCGTTCCTAGAAAACCAAGCTGAAAGATGACGGCAGCAACTATACGGATTGGGTCCGGACCCGAGGATCATCCTCATAGCTGCCAGAAACAATATGTCCTAGAAGGACCGCTAGGTGACGCTCCGTCCCGGCAGAACCAAGACATTATGAATGCTTGGCAGTCTCGTCTTGATGATTACTCCCTCGTTCGGTGCGGCATGCTTTACACTTAGAACCGGGGCTCCAAAAGCGTTTTGAGCAACACGGAGCATATGAGATGTTCGAGGAGCTGAAACTAGTTTTCCAAGCTCATGCCCGGTCGAGAGATATGACGTCTCCGACAAGTTCTATAGTTGTAAGATGGAGGAAAATAGTTACACGGTGAGCACATACTCAAAATGTCCAGGTTGCACAACCGCATGACCCAGCTGAATATTAACCTCCCCGATGAGGCGGTCATTGACAGAATCCTTGATCGCTCCCACCAAGCTACAAGAGCTTTTTGATGAACTACAATATGCGGGGGATGGTGAAGACCATTCCTGAAGTATTCTCAATCTTTGAAGTCAGCAGAGGTTGAAATCAAGAAAGAACATCAAGTGTTGATGGTCAATAAGACCACTAAGTTCAAGAAGGGCAAGGGTAAGAAGAACTTCAAGAAGGACGGCAAAGATGTTGCCGCCGCCTGTAAGCAAGTTGCCGGAAGAAGTCAAAGAATGGACCCAAGCACGAGACTGAGTGCTTTTATTGCAAGGGAAGGGTCATCGAAGCGGAACTGCCCCAAATACTTAGCGGATAAGAAGGCCGGCAACACCAAAGGTATATTTGATATACATGTAATTGATGTGTACCTTACCAAGACTCGTAGTAACTCCCGGGTATTTGATACGGTGCCGTTGCTCATATTTGTAACTCACAGCCGGAGCTGCGGAATAAGCGGAGATCGGCGAAGGGCGAGGTGACGATCGCGCGGGAATGGTTCCGAGTCGATGTGATCGCCGTCGCACGCTACCTCTACATTTACCTACGGATTAGTTTTGAACCTTAATAATTGTTATTTGGTGCCAAGTTTGAGCATGAACATTGTATCTGGATCTCGTTTGATACGAGATGGCTACTCATTTAAATCCGAGAATAATGGTTGTTCTATTTATATGAGAGATATGTTTTATGGTCATGCTCCAATGGTCAGTGGTTTATTCTTAATGAATCTCGAGCGTAGTTTTACACATATTCATAACGTGAATACCAAAAGATGTAAAATTGATAACGATAGTCCCACATACTTGTGGCACTGCCGCCTTGGTCACATTGGTGTCAAGCGCATGAAGAAGCTCCATGCTGATGAACTTTTAGAGTCTCTCGATTATGAATCATTTGACACATGCGAACCATGCCTCATGGGAAAAATGACCAAGACTCCGTTCTCCGGAACAATGGAGCGAGCAACCAACTTGTTGGAAATCATACATACCGATGTGTGCGGTCCAATGAGTGTTGAGGCTCGCGGAGGATATCGTTATGTTCTCACTCTCACAGATGACTTGAGTAGATATGGCTATGTCTACTTGATGAAACACAAGTCTGAGACCTTTGAAAAGTTCAAGGAATTTCAGAATGAAGTAGAGAATCAACGTGACCGAAAGATAAAATTCTTACGATCGGATCGTGGAGGAGAATATTTAAGTCACGAATTTGGTACACACTTAAGAAAATGTGGAATCGTTTCACAACTCACGCCGCCTGGAACACCTCAGCGTAACGGTGTGTCCGAATGTCGTAATCACACTCTATTGGATATGGTGCGGTCTATGATGTCTCTTACCGATTTACCGCTATCATTTTGGGGATACGCTCTAGAGACAGCTACATTCACTTTAAATAGGGCACCGTCTAAATCCGTTGAGACGACACCGTATGAATTATGGTTTGGGAAGAAACCTAAGCTGTCGTTTCTAAAAGTTTGGGGATGCGATGCTTATGTCAAGAAACTCCAACCTGAAAAGCTCGAACCCAAGTCGGAAAAATGCGTCTTCATAGGATACCCTAAGGAAACCATAGGGTATACCTTCTACTTAAGATCTGAGGGCAAGATCTTTGTTGCCAAGAACGGATCCTTTCTGGGAAAAGAGTTTCTCTCGAAAGAAGTAAGTGGGAGGAAAGTAGAACTCGATGAAGTACTACCTCTTGAACGGGATAGTAGTGCAGCTCGGAAAATGTTCTGTGATGCCTACACCAACCAAGAGGAAAATAATGATGATGATCAAGGTACTTCGGATCAAGTTGCTACCGAACTTCAGAGGGTCCACAAGGACATGTTCCGCATCGAGTGGTACGGCAACCCTGTCCCGGAAATCATGTTGTTAGACAACGGTGAACCTTCAACTATGAAGAAGCGATGGCGGCCCAGATTCCAACAAATGGCTAGAAGCCATGAAATCCGAGATAGAATCCATGTATGAAAACAAAGTATGGACTTTGACTGACTTGCCCGATGATCGGCGAGCGATAGAAAATAAATGGATCTTCAAGAAGAAGACGGACGCGGATGGTAATGTCACCATCTATAAAGCTCGACTTGTCGCTAAGGGTTATCGGCAAGTTCAAGGGATTGACTACGATGAGACTTTCTCTCCCGTAGCGAAGCTTAAGTCCGTCCGAATCATGTTAGCAATTGCCGCATACTATGATTATGAGATATGGCAGATGGACGTCAAAACAGCGTTCCTTAACGGTTATCTTAAGGAAGAGCTTTATATGATGCAGCTGGAGGGTTTTGTCGATCCTAAGAATGCTGACAAAGTATGCAAGCTCCAGCGATCCATTTATGGGCTGGTGCAAGCATCTCGGAGTTGGAACATTCGCTTTGATGAGATGATCAAAGCGTTTGGGTTTATGCAGACTTATGGAGAAGCCTGCGTTTACAAGAAAGTGAGTGGGAGCTCTGTAGCATTTCTCATATTATATGTAGATGACATACTTTTGATGGGAAATGATATAGAATTCTTGGACATCATTAAGGCCTACTTGAATAAGTGTTTTTCAATGAAGGATCTTGGAGAAGCTGCTTATATATTAGGCATCAAGATCTATAGAGATAGATCGAGACGCCTCATAGGTCTTTCACAAAGCACATACCTTGATAAGATTTTGAAGAAGTTCAAAATGGATCAGTCCAAGAAGGGGTTCTTGCCTGTATTGCAAGGTGTGAGATTGAGCTCGGCTCAATGCCCGACCACGACAAAAGATAAAGAAGAGATGAGTGTCATCCCCTATGCTTCAGCCATAGGATCTATTATGTATGCCATGCTGTGTACCAGACCTGATGTAAACCTTGCCGTAAGTTTGGTAGGAAGGTACCAAAGTAATCCCGGCAAGGAACACTGGACAGCGGTCAAGAATATCCTAAAGTACCGAAAAGGACGAAGGACATGTTTCGTTTATGGAGGTGACGAAGAGCTCGTCAGAAGGGTTACGTCGACGCTAGCTTCGACACGATCTGATGACTCTAAGTCACAAACCGGATATGTGTATATGTTGAATGGTGGAGCGATGGCTGGTGCAGCTGCAAGCGAGCGTCGTGGCGGGATCTACATGTGAAGCGGAGTACATGGCAGCCTCGGAGGCAGCGCATGAAGCAATTTGGATGAAGGAGTTCATCACCGACCTAGGAGTCATACCCAATGCGTCGGGCCGATCAAACTCTTCTGTGACAACACCGGAGCTATTGCACTTGCCAAGGAGCCCAGGTTTCACAAGAAGACCAGCACATCAAGCGTCGCTTCAACTCCATCCGTGAAAATGTTCAGGATGGAGACATAGAAATTTGTAAAGTGCATACAGATCTGAATGTCGCAGATCCGTTGACTAAACCTCTTCCGCGGGCAAAACATGATCAACACCAGAACTCTATGGGTGTTCGATTCATCATGATGTAACTAGATTATTGACTCTAGTGCAAGTGGGAGACTGTTGGAAATATGCCCTAGAGGCAATAATAAAAGCATTATTATTATATTTCCTTGTTCATGATAATTGTCTCCTATTCATGCTATAACTGTATTATCCGGAAATCATAATACACGTGTGAATACATAGACTACAATACGTCCCTAGTAAGCCTCTAGTTGACTAGCTCGTTGGTCAACAGATAGTCATGGTTTCCTGACTATGGACATCGGATGTCATTGACAACGGGATCACGTCATTAGGAGAATGACGTGATGGACAAGACCCAATCCTAAGCATAGCACAAGATCGTGTAGTTCGTTTTGCTAGAGCTTTCTCAATGTCAAGTATCTATTCCTTAGACCATGAGATCATGTAACTCCCGGATACCGTAGGAGTGCTTTGGGTGTACCAAACGTCACAACGTAACTGGGTGACTATAAAGGTGCACTACAGGTATCTCCGAAAGTGTCTGCGGGTTGACACGGATCGAGACGGATTTGTCACTCGATTACGGAGAGGTATCACTTGGGCCCACTCGGTAGTGCATCATCATAATGAGCTCAAAGTGACCAAGTGTCCGGTCACGGATCATGCATTACGGTGCGAGTAAATTGACTTGCCGTAACGAGACTGAAGAAGGTATTGGGATACCGACGATCGAGTCTCGGGCAAGTAACATACCGTCGACAAAGGGAATAGTATACGGGTTGCTTGAATCCTCGACATCGTGGTTCATCCGATGACATCATCGAGGAGCATGTGGGAGCCAACATGGGTATCCAGATCCCGCTGTTGGTTATTGACCGAGAGCGCCTTGGTCATGTCGCATGTCTCCGAACCCGTAGGGTCTACACACTTAAGGTTCGGTGACGCTTAGGGTTATTAGGAAGACTTGTATGTGATTACCGAATGTTGTTCGGAGTCCGGATGAGATCCCGGACGTCACGAGGAGTTCGGAATGGTCCGGAGGTAAAGATTTATATATGGGAAGTTGTCAAACGGACACCGAAAGTTTCGGGCTTACTGGTATTGTACTGGGGCACCGAAGGGTTCCGGAGGTCCACCGGGAGGGGCCACCCCTTCCGGGGGGCCACATGGGCTGCGTGGGGGCAGCAGCCAGCCCCTGGTGGGCTGGGCGCACCCCCCCCCTTGGGCCCTTGCGCCTAGGGTTTGGGGGGAACCCTCGAGGGGGGCGCCCCCCTTGCTTGGGGGGCAAGCCACCCCTCCCTTGGCCGCCGTCCCCCCTCTAGATGGCATCTAGAGGGGCCGGCCCCCTTCTCCCTTCCCCCTATAGATAGAGGGGTGAGGGGAGGGCTGCAGAACACAACTCAAGGCGCAGCCCCTCCCCTCCCCAACACCTCTCCTCCTCCGCGTGTGCTTGGCGAAGCCCTGCCGGAGAATTGTCACTCCACCATCATCACGCCGTCGTGCTGCTGCTGGAGCCATCTTCCTCAACCTCTCCTTCCTCCTTGCTGGATCAAGACGGAGGAGACGTCGTCCGTACCGTACGTGTGTTGAACGCGGAGGTGCTGTCCGTTCAGCACTTGGTCATCGGTGATCCGAGTACGACTCCATCATCACCATCCCCTTGAACGCTTCTGCACTCGATCTAAAAGTGGTATGTAGATGCAAACTCACTCCCTTGACTCGTTGCTTAGATGAACCCATAGATGGATCTTGGTGAAACCGTAGGAAAATTTTAATTTTCTGCAACGTTCCCCAACACATACCTAGTTCAATCTCGTTACCGGCAAGTCTCTTTACTCGTTCTGTAATGCATCATCCCACAAATAACTCAATAGTCACATTGCTTGCAAGGCTTATAGTGATGTGCATTACTGAGAGGGCCCAGAGATACCTCTCCAATACTTGGAGTGACAAATCCTAATCTCGATCTATGCCAACCCAACAAACACCTTCAGAGACACTTGTAGAGCATCTTTATAATCACGCAGTTACATTGTGACGTTTGATAGCACACAAGGTGTTCCTCCGGTATTCGGGAGTTGCATAATCTCATAGTCAGAGGAATATGTATAAGTCATGAAGAAAGCAATAGCAATAAAACTTAACGATCATTATGCTAAGCTAACGGATGGGTCTTGTCCATCACATCATTCTCTAATGATGTGATCCCGTTCATCAAATGACAACACATGTCCATGGTTGGAAACTTAACCATCTTTGATTAACGAGCTAGTCAAGTAGAAGCATACTAGGGACACTTTGTTTTGTCTATGTATTCACACATGTGTCAAGTTTCCATTTAATACGATTCTAGCATGAATAATAAGCATTTATCATGATATAAGGAAATATAAATAACATCTTTATTGTTGCCTCTAGGGCATATTTCCTTCAATCTCCCACTTGCACTAGAGTCAATAATCTAGTTCACACCGCTGTGTGATTTAACACCTATAGTTCACATCGTCATGTGATTTAACACTCTATATTTCACATCGCCATGTGACCAATACCCAAAGGGTTTACTAGAGTCAATAATCTAGTTCACATCGCCATGTGATTAACACCCAAAGAGTACTAAGGTGTGATCATGTTTTGCTTGTGAGACAAGTTTAGTCAATGGGTCTGCCACATTCAGATTCGTATGTATTTGCAAATTTCTATGTCTTCACAGCTCTGCACGGAGCTACTATAGCTAATTGCTACCACTTTCAATATGTATCCGGACTAAGACTTAGAGTCATCTGGATCAGTGTCAAAGCTTGCATCGACGTAACCCTTTACAGTGAACTTTTTGTCACCTCCATAACCGAGAAACATATCCTTATTTCACTAAGGCTAATTTTGACCGCTATCCAGTGGTCCACTCCTGGATCACTATTGTACCCTCTTGCCAAACTCATGGTGAGGTAAACAATAGGTCTGGTACACAGCATAGCATACTTTATAGAACCTATGACTGAGGCATAGGGAATGACTTTTCATTCTCTTTCTATTTTCTGTCGTGGTCGGGTTTTGAGTTTTTACTCAACTTCACACCTTGGAACACAGGCAAGAACTCCTTCTTTGACTGTTTCATTTTGAACTACTTCAAAATCTTGTCAAGGTATGTACTCATTGGAAAAATTTATCAAGCGTCTTGATATATCTCTATAGATCTTGATGCTCAATATGTAAGCAGCTTCACCGGGGTCTTTCTTTGAAAAACTCCTTTCAAACACTCTTTTATGCTTTCCAGAATATTCTACATTATTTCCGATCAACAATATGTCATTCACATATACCTATCAGAAATGTTGTAGTGCTCCCACTCACTTTCTTGTAAATACAGGCTTCACCGCAAGTCTGTATAAAACCATATGCTTGATCAACTCATCAAAGCATATATTCCAACTCCGAGATGCTTGCACCAGTCCATAGATGGATCCCTGGAGCTTGCACACTTTGTTAGAACTTTTAGGATTGGAAAAACCTTCTTGTTGCATCATATACAACTCTTCTTTAAGAAATCCATTAAGGAATGTAGTTTGACATCCATTTGCCAAATTTCATAAAATGTGGCAATTCCTAACATGATTCGGACAGACTTAAGCATCGCTACGAGTGATAAAATCTCGTCATAGTAAATACCTTGAACTTGTCGAAAACTTTTTGAGACAATTCGAGCTTTATAGTTAGTAACACTACTATCAGATTCCGTCTTCCTCTTGAAGATCCATTTATTCTCGATGGCTTTGCCGATCATCGGGCAAGTCAACCAAAGTCCACACTTTGTTCTCATACATGGATCCCATCTCAGATTTCATGCCTCAAGCCATTTTCGGAATCTGGGCTCATCATCGCTTCCTTACAGTTCATAGGTTCGTCATGGTCTAGTAACCTGACTTCCAGAACAGGATTACCATACCACTCTGGTGCAGAATGTACTCTGGTTGACCTACGAGGTTTGGTAGTAACTTGATTTGAAGTTTCAAGATCATCATCATTAGCTTCCTCACTAATTGGTGTAGGAATCATTGGAACTGATTTCTATGATGAACTACTTTCCAATTCGGGAGAAGGTACAATTACCTCATCAAGTTCTACTTTCCTCCCACTCACTTCTTTCGAGAGAAACTCCTTCTCTAGAAAGGATCCATTCCTAGGAACGAATATCTTGTCTTCGGATCTGTGATAGAAGGTGTACCCAACAGTTTCCTTTGGGTATCCTATGAAGACGCACTTCTTCGATTTGGGTTCGAGCTTATCAGGCTGAAGCTTTTTCACATAAGCATCGCAACCCCAAACTTTAAGAAATGACAGCTTAGATTTCTTGCCACACCATAGTTCATATGGTGTCGTCTCAACGGATTTAGATGGTGCCCTATTTAACGTGAATGCAGCTGTCTCTAATGCATAACCCCAAAACAATAGTGGTAAATCGATAAGAGACATCATAGATCGTACTATATCTAATAAAGTACGGTTACGATGTTCGGACACGCCATTACGCTGTGGTGTTCTAGGTGGCGTGAGTTCTGAAACTTATTCCACATTTTTAGATGAAGCCCAAACTCGTAACTCAAATATTCGCCTCTGCGATCAGATCGTAGAAACTTTATTTTCTTTGTTACGATGATTCTCCACATCACTCTGAAATTCTTTGAACTTTTCAAATGTTTCAGACTTGTGTTTCATTAAGAAGATATACCCATATCTGCTTAAATCATCTATGAAGGTCAAAAAATAATGATACCCGTCGCGAGCCTCAATACTCATCAGACCGCATACATCAGTATGTATTATTTCCAATAAGTCAGTGGCTCACTCCATTGTTCCGGAGAACGGAGTTTTATTCATCTTTTGTGACGCCCGGATAATCAAGCTACAGTAACCTATGCTAATGATGCCACGTCACCACTCTTACTGTTATAAATCTCACGATGATTCAATCCCGTTCGAATTCAAAATTTAAAATCAAGTCAAACAGTAAAGTTTTCAAACATTAAAATTAAAATGTTCTAGAGGTGGAAAATAATGCTTAGGTAATTATGGTGGAGGATCACATTTTTATAAAATAATTAAAAGCACTAAACTAAATAAAACAGTGGCTTAAACAAATAATTAAATGCATTTTGTAAAACATTAAACTATTTTATTAGGTATGAGAAATTCATGTGGCAATAGAGTATTTATAAATACTAATTTAGGGGCTAGTGGTATATTTAATAAAACTAAAATAAATAGAAACTAAGTTAGAAAGGAAAATAGATAAAAGGAAAAAGCTCAAAACAAAAGAACACAAAAATGACTCTCTAATCTGGGCAGACGGCCCACCGGGTCAATTCCACTTGGCCCAGCCCCCTCCTCTCGGCCTATAGGGCAAACCCTAGGCCGCCCGATTCCCCACGCCCACTCGCCTAATCCCCCGCACGACGCCCACTCCTCGCTCCTCTCCTCCCCGATTCGATCTGGATCGGCGACGCCTGACCCCACCACTCGCCCGATCCCTCCTCCCGCTCCCTCGCTTGATCTCGACGTGCGCCATGCCAAGGTGCCCGACCCGCTGCTTCTCCCCGGCGATCGCGCTTTCCCACCCCACGACGCCGGCGCCCACCCGCGACGCCGACTCATTAACGCCGACGCCTCGCTCGCCCTCGCGCCGAACTGCCCCGACGTCGCGTCGTTGCCGCTCACCGTCACCTTGTCGGCGTCGCCTTCCTGCGTCTCCCCTGACAGGCTGCCCCGAGCACGCCTTTGCACATCTACAGGGCCCTGTGAGCCCTCATCCCCTTCCTATCCCCCTCCCATCGCCGTAGGACGCCACCACCTATGCGCCTGAAACTCTTCGTCCGCTCCCGCGCGTGAGGCCTCGCCTGTCGTCCTCACCCCGCTCGTGTTGTTCGCCATCATGCCTCGCGCGCCTCCGAGCCTCGTCTTGCCACCTCCCCGCTACTACCTAACGCGCCCGCGCACGGCTTTAAATCGCCGGAAATGGCCGGCCGGCGAGCCCCGCCGTGGCCACTGCCTCGCCCCCTGCGTGATGTGCGCCTGGGTGCGCCCCGCCCCAGCGCCCGTAAGCGCACCCGCTCCAGTGGTTGGATGGGCCACTAACAGCGGGCCCCACAGCCCCTTCCTTTTTTTAAAAAGATAGGTGTTAAAAAAAGAATTAAAAAATAAATAATTAATCAATATAATTAATTAATTAACTTAATTAATTTGGTTAGTTACACTAATTAAAGTTAATTAGCTTAATTGCCTAATTAGACCAAATTAACTAGTTAGTTAACGAAATAGTCAATGACAGGAGGACCCCACCCCCTGTTGACCAGTCAAACATTGACTGGTCAACTAGGACCCCCCGGGGACCCATTGGTCAGCCCCTGGGTGCTCTATGGGTGCACTACACCGGGTGCACTTAGCATTTTTGCTATTTTAATTCGAATTAATAATAAATCCAGAATATTGTTTAAACTTTGAAAAATCATAGTAAATTAACCATAGCTCGGATCGAAAAACTTTGTACATGAAAGTTGCTCAGAACGACGAGACGAACCCGGATACGCAGCCCGTTCGTCCACCACACACTCCTAACATATCAAACTTGCAACTTTCCCCTCCGCTCCTCTCGCTCAAAACGCGAACCCCGGGATACTTTCCGGATGCTTCCCTCACGGTATCACCTCATACCGCGTTAGGGCACCCCTAGCACCGTTACTTGTATTGTCATGCATCATTATTCATCTGTTTGCATTGTATTCATTGTTTCTCCCCCCCTTCTTCCGCTAGACACCGAGACCGACGCCGCTGCTACCCAGTACGACTACGGAGTTGACGACCCCTCTCTCTTGCCGGAGCAACCAGGCAAGCCCCCCCTTTGATCACCAGATATCGCCTACTCTTCTCTATACTACTTGCATTAGAGTAGTGTAGCATGTTACTGCTTTAAGTTAATCCTATACTGCTGCATAGCCTGTCCTTGCTACTACTTTGTTACCTTTACGCACTATCCTCTTGCTTAGTATAGGATGCTAGTGTTCCATCGGTGGCCCTACACTCTTGTCCGTCTGCCATGCTATACTCTTCAAGGCGGTGATCACTTCGAGGTGATCACGGGCATATACCATATACTTTACATTTGTTACATTACCTCGTGATACTGTTCGGAGATGGGGCTGAAAGGACAGTGGCTCCATCCCGGTAGAGGTGGGCTGGGTTCCCGACGGCCCCGATCGTTACTTTGTGGCGGAGCGACAGGCGGGTTGAGATCGCTGGGTGAGAGGTGGGCTCGCCTGTTCGGGCGCTCATGGATACTTAACACGCTTAACGAGATCTTGGTATTTGATCCGAGTCCGCCATTTGGTCTATACGCACTAACCAACTATGCGGGAACAGTAATGGGCACTCGACATCGTGATATCAGCCAAAGCACTTCGTGACGTTAGCGACTGAGCGGCGCGCACCGGATTGGACCGAACGCTCGCTAGGCTAGGTTCGCTTCGCCGCCCACGCAACGTCAGGTGTGCTAAGGCGATGGGCCTGCACCCACATGCGGCGCTTAGGTTTAGACCGGCGTCTTGACCTCTCTGTTGAGCCTAGGTGGGGCTGCGGCGTGTTGATCTTCATGGCGGGCATGACCCGTAAAAGTGTGTCCGCCAAATGGGATCAAGCGTGTTGGGTTATGTGGTGCACCCTGCAGGAAGTTAATCTATTCAATAGCCGTGATCTTCGATGAATGGGCGACTTGGAGTTGTACCTTGACCTTATGACAACTAGAACCGGATACTTAATAAAACACACCCTTCCAAGTGCGGATACAACCCGGTGGTCGCTCTCTATCGTGGTTACGATGAGGGATCGCGGGTAGGATTATGCTATACGTTGCTACTTGGAGGACTTCATCTACTCTACGCTACATGTCAGAAGGCGGAGGCTGCCGAAGCGTAGTCTTCGACGGGATTAGCTATCCCCTCTTATTCGGCATTCTGCAGTTCACCCCACCGATATGGCCCTTTACACATATATCCATGCATATGTAGTGTAGCTCCTTGCTTATGTAGTACTTTGGATGAGTACTCACGGTTGCTTTGTTCCCCTTTTCCCCTATCTCTACTCGATTGCTGCGACTGCACGATGGAGCCAGGAGCCGACGCCACCGTCGATGATGACTACTACCCGGAGGTGCCTACTACTACGTGCAGCCCGCTAACCATTTACCAAGAGTAGTTAGGAGGATCCTGTGCAGAGGCCTGCGCCTCTTCGATCTGATCCTAGTTTGTGCTAGCCATCTTATGGCAACTTGTTTAACTTATGTCCGTACTCAGATATTGTTGCTTCCGCTGACTTCCTATGATCGAGCACTTGTATTCGAGCCCTCGAGGCCCTGGCTTGTATTATGATGCTTGTATGACTTATTTATGTTTTAGAGTTGTGTTGTGATATCTTCCGTGAGTCCTCGATCTTGATCGTATACATTTGCGTGCATGATTAGTGTATGATTGAATCGGGGCGTCACAAGTTGGTATCGAGCCGATCGCTGTAGGAATCCCCTTCCCAACTCCTTGGCAAGTCGAGTCTAGACATTACAAAACTTTTACTAACATGGCTGTGTGCCTTACGGGCCCACGCCGCCATTGGGTGGTACTAGGATCTTTTACTCCTCGACCTTTACTCGGGATTCGAACTCTCTTCTATTCGGGTTAAACGATTTTTACTAAAATCTAACTTTAGGTTCTCGAAAATACTTTCTCCGGAGAGGCCCTTCATCCAGATGATCACCGATCGCACTGTAAGATTCGAAGATACTCTCAAGTTCTCTCGAGACTTTATGCCCACTTCTTTTGCAATTCCCTACCACCGATAAATCCTTATGGATAACTTCTTACCCTTGCCATTCCTACATTCATCCCTAGCTACTCTTGTTATTACAAGATGCATCGAATTGTTCTTCGACTTTTAAGAATCTCTTGAGCCATTGCATTGCAGATCTTTGCCACATGACTACCCCCTATGGATAATTCCTCACACTTATCGAGTATCCGCTCATCCCAAGTTGATTCATGTATTTCACAAAAGTCTTCGAAATGCCATTCGATCTTCCGAAAATCCCGAGCAGCCTATTCCTCTTGAAATTCTTGCTTGCTTGCATTATGGTTAATCCCATAAGTCTTGTAGTCTTATTGGCATCCCTTGTCATTATCATTCTGAGTCTGATGACTCAATATGTTTGCGAATACACGCAATCATCATTGATCCTTATGAATTACCTTTCGGCTGAGCCGCCATTCTTTAATCGGAATTGGTTCCCACCAATCCAATTGTCGTTGATTGTACCCTAAGGCTATTCCACTTATCCATCCCTAATCAAAGCATTGCTTCTGGTCCCTTGATTTGGAAATCATAATTCCTTTGCATTTGAGATTTGAGTTAGTCATTGTTTCTATAATCTGATCTCCTTGCATTCTTCTTCCTCTAGTTAAGTACCGATGCTCACGTCGACTTCTTGTGGACCATCAGGTCCATTGTTGGATTTTATCCACAAGATCCTTCATATTCAATAACTTTGTGAGACCTTCCCCGATACATAATGCCTTTGGTAAATTGTATCCTCTGCTTTGTCAACCATGCTCTACCTCCGAGCTTGAGTTATTTACCCTCAAGTTGATGGTATACGCCCTAAGATGCCTTGATGGGTTGAACCTATGCCCTCCTTAATATGTGTGAACTCGAAAATTTTCACGAGTCATACTCTTCCAGTGTTTTGCTAGATAAAGTTTAAACATTACAACTTCTCCGAAAAATGAGAAGTGAATGGAAGGTTATGCATTGAGGAAGTGGGAGTCGACCTTGAACTTTGTGTTCATGCCCATGGACACGATGTAGATCCTATCATGGAAACTTCTTGTAATAATAACTATTTTCTTGATAAATATCATCTGGTATCTGTGAATTGATCCTTCGCAACCGTGGTTCCGACCATGTTTGTTCTCCCTTGATTCTATTTCTCAGACAAGTTAGAGTACTTGTCTTCTGCAGAGCATTACCCCAGTCCAACCTCTACTTTGATCTGTCGTTGAGTATTACCCCCTGGTATCTCGAGATTATCATGGAACTGCATAACTTCTTATGAGTTCTTCATCAAGTGCTACCTTCCCACTGATTCCAATTTTTCACGGGCTCTGAGTTATTAAACACTCAAAGACACCGATAACTGAACCGAGTCCGCACTACGGTTCAACAACTCTCCAGTAAGCTTCTATAAGTACGAGTTTGTACCCGATCACGCCATTCCTAGCCTGTTTGGCTATATCATTGTCTTGATGATTACAAACTGTGCTACCTGGTCCTTATTCCGGGAGCACCAGCCGACGATGAGCTAAGCTTACGTCGATCTTCCTCGTCATACCATTTCTCCTTGACCAACAAACTTGATTTCGAGTTTGTGTCGTACCCATGGATTCAATAACCTTTTGCTTCATCATTCCTTTGACTTGATGTCATCGCCAATTGATTACATCTTCATGAATTCTCTCAACAAATTGTCGTGATCATCATCAACATTTTGACTCCTCCTAGGTTCCCAATGGAAGTCATGATGAGAAATACCATCCTTGCCCTCGATGATTTGTGTTATCATCGACGACATTCTTGCATTTCCGTAGCACAAAACTTGTTCTAGTTTTGCGTTGTAACTTGAGTTCCTTTCTATCCAACTTATGTTATGATTCTACCGTGGAGTATTACCATCTTTGATGTCAAGAATGTTGTGAGGATTGCTCCACCTCTTAAGAAATTCTTGGTATAGTGATACTTCTCACCATCACATTCTTTCTTGGTCCTCGGTTGATTCCAACCGGGGTACCAACAAGTGAACGGTGCTGTTTGGATTCTGCCCTTCTAGCAACACTATTGCTTTGAAGTTAATGGTCGGCCGTTCATTCTTGGACTATTGATTATTGAATCACCATTCTGACATTGGTCATACAACCCAACCCATACTTCAGGCGCACCTTTCAACCAATGTTTAATTGTGTAAGTTTTCCTCGAGCATACATCATTATACCATTTGATCTGACAAATGTTATCTCCTTGTTCACATAAGTGTGGAAATCCATCTTTTGAAAATCTCAATGAATTGTCACCGAGTTCGTCAGCCACCTCCTCATCCTCTCCTTGGTTTAATGATGAACTCATGATTCGGAACTTGCTTCCATAGTTTATTCCCGAGAAGCTTGCAACTCCATCACGTCAATTTGTGTTGCACCTTTTCTTCTTAGGCATCCTGAGTCTGAAGTATCCTGACACCAATCAGATCTGAATCTCGGTCAGATATGATGGTTGGAACATATTTCTAGGAGTTATAACATCTTTACATAACCCGGTAAGGTGGTACCTTTGCTTAGCACCCCTGGCCTGAGGCCCTATTGTTATAGATTCCTTTTCAGCAAGGTTATCCTTTCTTCCATGAGGAAATTGTAAGAATTATTCTATAAGTTGTTCCTGATGGATCCTTTGTGTTTCCAAAGTCTGATCTTTACCCAATGACCATGTCAATGCTATCTCGAGGCATGTCTGTGGTACTCCGATTTTCAATAAGAACATTCGAAGCCCAATGCTAAATGTTTCTTGCTCAATTATCCAAACACCATTGTATGGGTAATGTCATGAAATTTCTCTCCCCTTACCTAAAGGGGTTTCTACATTATCTCTTGTCGTGGATATCCTGCTCTGCTTGTCCGTGGGAAGGGTATACCCCTGGTACATGTGTCAAACACATTTTCCTTTCCATTGTTCTGCTTGATCTGATGACCACATTCTCCTTTTCCATTGATTTGTTTAACCTTCCTGGTGATCCATATGATCTAAGCAGTAATATTCTTCTGCTTATGTAAACACCTTGGCGTATAACCGTGTCATTAAGACCCTGTTGCATTTGTCGGTAGCATTCCGGTAACCACCGATGGACGAGAACTTTGCCTATTGGTCCGCCTCGTTCAACGAGCAGGAAAATAGTTCTCTTCGTCCCTCGCCCTTGGTACCGATGTTGATGTTGACATAACTGACAGCCTTTCCTCTGACCTGCATTGCTATCATGATCGTGCATGATCACAACACCCTCCCTAAATTCTTTTTACCCACATGGTGGGCCCATAACCCACAGTTCCACAGGATCGAAACCTGACTCTCCTGTACACCCCCTGTTTCCAAAGTTATTCCTCCCGCGTGGACTCGTATGTAATTCATGAGCCACCTTCCGATGAGATCATCAATTCTGGCATCAGACACAATAATTATTCCGTGGCTTTGAAACCATTTTCACCTTCTGTCTAGGCATTGAACGATTGCCTGGCTGCCTGAAACTTCTTATTGTACCTTCGAACTTCACTCTCGATGTGTTTTATTTGTTCAACTCGAGAGGTACTCATATGCTCCTTCATGGATTAATCCCAGATCATTACCCTTATAATATTCTGTCGTTGCTGACCTGCCTCGTTACCTATTCGTAAATACGATGAAAATCCCGAAGAAAGGATGCCGACTTCATCATGATGACCTAAAGCGGAGAAATGAAGACATCAATGTATTGGACCGATCTCTTCGAGAAGAGCAAGCCAGAATGAGAAGACCCGCTAGATTCGTTACCAAACCTCCCCCCCTTTCACTACCTCTTAAATCTCGGGACGATATTTCTTGTAGTGGAGGAGAATTGTGACGCCCGGATAATCAAGCTACAGTAACCTCTGCTAATGATGCCACGTCACCACTCTTACTGTTGTAAATCTCATGATGATTCAATCCCGTTCGAATTCAAAATTTAAAATCAAGTCAAACGGTAAAGTTTTCAAACATTAAAATTAAAATGTTCTAGAGGTGGAAAATAATGCTTTGGTAATTATGGTGGAGGATCAAATTTTTATAAAATAATTAAAAGCACTAAACTAAATAAAACAGTGGCTTAAACAAATAATTAAATGCATTTTATGAAACATTAAACTATTTTATCAGGTATGAGAAATTCATGTGGCAATAGAGAATTTATAAATACATATTTAGGGGCTAGTGGTATATTTAATAAAACTAAAATAAATAGAAACTAAGTTAGAAAGGAAAAATAGATAAAAGGAAAAAGCTCAAAACAAAAAGAACACAAAAAGAACCCCCTAAGCTGGGCAGACGGCCCAGCTGGCCGACCCACTTGGCCCAGCCGGCCCCTCCCTCTGGCCTATAGGGCAAACCCTAGGCCGCCCCGATTCCCCACGCCCCACTCGCCCACTCCCCACGACGCCCACTCCCCTCGCTCCTCTCCTCCCCCCGATTCGGGATCTGGATCGGGCGACGCCCCGACCCCGCCACTCGCCCCGATCCCCTCCTCCCGCTCCCTCGCTTGATCTGACGTGCGCCCGCGGCCAAGGTGCCCGACCCCGCTGCCTCTCCCCGGCGACCGCGCCTTCCCACCCCACGACGCCGGCGCCCACCCCGGCGACGTTGGACTCCGTCAACGCCGACGCCTCCTCGCCCTCGCGCCGAACTGCCCCGACGTCGCGCCGTTGCCGCTCGCCGTCACCTTGTCGGCGTCGCCTTCCTGCCTCTCCCCCGACCGGCTGCCCCGAGCACGCCTTTGCACATCTACAGGGCCCTGTGAGCCCTCATCCCCTTCCTCTCCCCCTCCCGTCGCCGTAGGACGCCACCACCTATGCGCCTGAAACTCTCCGTCCGCTCCCGCGCGTGTGGCCTCGCCTGTCGTCCTCACCCCGCTCACGATGTTCGCCACCACGGCCCGCGCCTGCGCCCCAGGCCTCGTCTTTGGCCACCTCCCGCCACAGGCTTCCTAACGCCCTTCGCCAGACCGGCTGCCGAAGCTTGAAGGCCGCCGGCGAGCCTCGCCGTGTACCGCCCCCTGCGTGATGTGCGCTGAGTGCGCCCTTGATGCCGTTAAGCGCACCGCTCCAAAGGCTAGATGGGCCACTAACAATGGGCCCCACAGCCCCTTCCTTTTTTAAAAAAGATAGGTGTTAAAAAAAGAATTAATAAATAAATAAATAATCAATATAATTAATTAATTAACTTAATTAATATGGTTAGTTACACTAATTAAAGTTAATTAGCTTAATTGCCTAATTAGACCAAATTAACTAGTTAGTTAACGAAATAGTCAATGACAGGAGGACCCCACCCCCTGTTGACCAGTCAAACATTGACTGGTCAACTAGGACCCCCCGGGGACCCATTGGTCAGCCCCTGGGTGCTCTATGGGTGCACTACACCGGGTGCACTTAGCATTTTTGCTATTTTAATTCGAATTAATAATAAATCCAGAATATTGTTTAAACTTTAAAAAATCATAGTAAATTAACCATAGCACGGATCGAAAAACTTTGTACATGAAAGTTTCTCAGAACGACGAGACGAACCCGGATACGCAGCCCGTTCGTCCACCACACACTCCTAACATATCAAACTTGCAACTTTCCCCCTCCGGCTCCTCTGCCCGAAAACGCGGAACCCCGGGGATACTTTCCCGGATGCTTCCCCCCTTCGCCGGTATCACCTCATACCGCGTTAGGGCACCCCTAGCACCGTTACTTGTCTTGTCATGCATCGTTATGCATCTGTTTGCATTGTATTCATTGTTTCTTCCCCCCCCCCTCTTCTTCCGCTAGACACCGAGACCGACGCCGCTGCTACCCAGTACGACTACGGAGTTGACGGCCCCTCTCTCTTATTCTGGCATTCTGCAGTTCAGTCCACTGATATGGCCCTTTACACATATATCCATGCATATGTAGTGTAGCTCCTTGCTTGCAGTACTTTGGATGAGTACTCACGGTTGCTTTGTTCCCCTTTTCCCCTATCTCTACTCGATTGCTGCGACTGGACGATGGAGCCGAGAGCGACGCCACCGCCGATGGCGACTACTACCCCGGAGGTGCCTACTACTACGCAGCCCGGCGGCGACCAAAGAGTAGTTAGGAGGATCCCAGGCAGGAGGCCTGCGCCTCTTTCGATCTGTATCCTAGTTTGTGCTAGCCATCTTATGGCAACTTGTTTAACTTATGTCTGTACTCCCTTGATTCTATTTCTCAGACAAGTTAGAGTACTTGTCTTCTGCAGAGCATTACCCCAGTCCAACCTCTACTTTGATCTATCGTTGAGTATTACCCCCTGGTATCTCGAGATTATCATGGAACTGCATAACTTCTTATGAGTTCTTCATCAAGTGCTACCTTCCCACTGATTCCAATTTTTCACGGGCTCTGAGTTATTAAACACTCAAAGACACCGATAACTGAACCGAGTCAATTGTGTATCACTGTGATCGAGATTCAGTAAACCATTTACATTGGATGTAAGACCATAGAAGGTTTTATTCATGTAAACCGAACAACAATTATTCTCTGACTTAAATGAATAACCGTATCACAATAAACATGATCCAGTCATATTTATGCTCAACGCAAACACCAAATAACATTTATTTAGTTCCACTACTAATCCCGAAGGTAGAGGGAGTATGTGATGGTGATCTTATCAACCTTGGAATCATTTCCAACACACATCGTCACCTTGCCTTCAACTAGTCTTTGTTCATTTTGTAACTCCTGTTCGAGTTACTAATCATAGCAACTGAACAAATATCAAATACCTAGGGGCTAATATGAACACTAGTAAAGTACACATCAGTAACATGTATATCATATATACTTTTGTTCACTTTGCCATCCTTCTTATCCGCCAAGTATTTGGGGCAGTTCCATTTCCAGTGACCATTTCCTTTGTAGTAGAAGCACTCAGTTTCAGGCTTGGGTCTAGCTTTGGACTTCTTCATGGCAGTGGCAACTTGCTTGCATTCATCTTGAAGTTTCCTTTCTTTCCTTTGCCCTTTTACTTGAAACTAGTGGTCTTGTCAACCATCAACATTTGATGCTTTTCTTGATTTCTACCTTTGCCGATTTCAGCATCGTGAAGAGCTCGGGAATCGTTTTCGTCACCCCTTGCATATCATAGTTCATCACAAAGTTCCAGTAACTTGGTGATAGTGACTAGAGAATTCTGTCAATCACTATCTTATCTGGAAGATTAACTTCCACTTGATTCAAGCGATTCTAGTACCCAGACATTCTGAGCATATGCTCATTAACTGAGCTATTCTCCTCCATCTAGTAGGCAAAGTAATTTGTCAGAGGTCTCATACCTCTCGACTCGGGCACGAGTCTTAAATACTAATCTCAGCTCTTGGAACATCTTATATGCTTTGTGGCGTTCAAAACATTTTTGAAGTCTTGGTTCTAAGCCGTAAATCATGGTGCACTAAACTATCAAGTAGTCATCATACCGATCTTGCAAAACGTTCATAACATCTGCATGTGCTCCTGCAACAGGTTCGTCACCTAGTGGTGCATCAAGGACATAATTCTTCTGTGCAACAATGAGGATAATCCTCATATCATGGACCCAGTCCGCATCATTGCTACTATCATCTTTCAACCTATTTTTCTCTAGGAACATATCCAAAATAAACGGGGACGCAAGCTATTGATCTACAACATAGATATGCAAATAATATCAGGACTAAGTTCATGATAAATTAAAGTTCAATTAATCATATTACTTAAGAACTCCCACTTAGATAGACATCCCTCTAGTCATCTAAATGATCACGTGATCCATATCAACTAAACCATGTCCGATCATCATGTGAGATGGAGTAGTTTCAATGGTGAACATCACTATGTTGATCATATCTACTATATGATTCACGTTCGACCTTTCGGTCTCAGTGTTCCGAGGCCATATCTACATATGCTAGGCTTGTCAAGTTTAACCCAAGTATTCTGCATGTGCAAAACTAGCTTGCACCCGTTGTATGTGAACGTATAGCTTATCACACCCGATCATCACGTGGTGTTTCGGCACGACGAACTGTAGCAATGGTGCATACTCAGGGAGAACACTTATACGTTGAAATTTAGTGAGAGATCATCTTATAATGCTACCGCCATACAAAGCAAAATAAGATGCATAAAAGATAAACATCACATGCAATCAAAATATGTGACATGATATGGCCATCATAATCTTGTGCCTTTGATCTCCATCTCCAAAGCACCGTCACGATCTCCATCATCACCGGCTTGACACCTTGATCTCCATCGTAGCATCGTTGTCGTCTCGCCAACTATTGCTTCTACGGCTATCGCTACCCCTTAGAGATAAAGTAAAGGAATTACATGGTGATTGCATTTCATACAATAAAGCGACAACCATAGGGCTCCTGCCAGTTGCCGATAACGATTACAAAAACATGATCATCTCATACAACAATTTATATATCATCACGTATTGACCATATCACATCACAACATGCCCTGCAAAAACAAGTTAGACGTCCTCTACTTTGTTGTTGCAAGTTTTACGTGGCTGCTACGGGCTTCTAGCAAGAACCGTTCTTACCTATGCATCAAAACCACAACAATTTTTCGTCAAGTGTGCTGTTTTAACCTTCATCAAGGACCGGGCATAGTCAAACTCGATTCAACTAAACTTGGATAAACAGACACCCGCCAGCCATCTGTGTGCAAAGAACGTCGATAGAACCAGTCTCATGAATGCGGTCATGTAATGTCGGTCCAGGCCGCTTTATCCAACAATACCGCCGAATCAAAGTAAGACATTGCTGGTAAGCAGTATGACTATTATCGCCCACAAATCTTTGTGTTCTACTCGTGCATATAACATCTATGCATAAACCTCGCTCTGATGCCACTGTCGGGGAACACAGTATTTCAAAAAAAAATACCTAGGATCACACAAGATCTATCTAGGAGATGCATAACAACGAGCGGGGAGAGTGTGTCCACGTACCCTCGTAGACCGAAAGCGGAAGCGTTTAGTAACGCGGTTGATGTAGTCGAACGTCTTCGTGGTCCAACCGATCCAAGTACCGAACGTACAGCACCTCCGCGTTCAGCACACATTCAGCTCGATGATGTCCCTCGATCTCTTGATTCAGTTGAGGACGAGGGAGAGTTTCGTCAGCACGACGGTGTGGCGATAATGATGATGAAGTTACCGGCGCAGGGCTTCGCCTAAGCACTACGACGATATGACCGAGGTGTGTAACTGTGGAGGGGGGCACCGCACACGGCTAAGAGAAGACTTGGTGTGCCTTTGGGGTGCCCCCCTCTCAGGAATATAAAGGAGGGGGAAGATGAGGCCTGCCCTAGAGGGGGCGCGCCAAGGGGGGGAGTCCTACTTGGACTCCCGGTCCAAGGACACTACAAAAAAAACACTTCCGTGATGATACGTGTTTGTCATAGTAGGTCACGTTTTCTGTCATGCATGTACATCCATGACAAATTTATGACAGAATCAAGATAGTCATACCTGTGCTGTCGTAGAAGTGTTCCATGACATTACCAAAATTATCATCACGGAAGTGTCCACTTCCATGACGATAAATCGCGCGTCATAGAAGTGCTTTCGTCAAGGGTGACCGACACGTGGCATCCACCGTAACGGAACGCCGTTAAGCTATCGGGTCCGGTTTTGGATCCGATAACCCGTTAACAGCCCCGACCAATGGGAATTTTCCACATGTAAAATCATCATTGGCTCGAGGAAACACGTGTCGGCTCACCGTTGGGACAGATGTCATCCACTCATTGGACCCAAAGCACCTATGATACATCGACACGTGGCACGGCCCAACAGAGGCCCATTCCTGTGAAAAGGCCGGACCGTTTGACTTGGTCAAAAGGTGGCGGGCCGGCCCACGGCTAGCCTGTTAACGGCATGTTCGCATATAGCCCATTTACAGCCCGCTAACCCAGGGCCCATTTATAGCCTATCCGAATTAGGCCAAGTAGCGTCATCTGGGCCGTCCAATATAATTCCAGCCCGTTTTAACTTCTGGCCCATGTATGGCCCATGACGTCTTTCGGCCCATATGAGGCCCTATGTAACTCTCGGCCCATTAACGGCCCATGGTAAAACTGGCCCGTAATGAACAGTGTGTCACTTTATACCCATTAACGGCACGTGGTGAAACTGGCCCGTAATGAACAGTGTATCACTTCATACCCATTAATGGCCCATTATTCCATTGGGTCGTTTCCAGCCCATGTTATCTTTCGGCCTTCTCAGGGCTCATTTCCAGCATTCGGTTACTTACGGCCCGTTACTGTCATTTTCTGTTTGTGGGCCAAATTCAGCCCGTGGTTACATGTAACGCCCCGGATTCGATGCGCCAGGTGTCGGCCAGTTATTCGCCGCCGTTGCCATGTCATTTGCTTGCGTGTTGCACTTTGCCATGTCATCATCTGCATTTCATATCATGTCATCATGTGCATTTCATTTTGCATACGTGTTCGTCTCATGCATCCGAGCATTTTCCCCGTTGTCCGTTTTGCAATCCGGCACTCCTATGTCTCCCGGCGCCCCCTTTTGCCTCTTTTCGTGTGTGGGTATTAAACGTTCTCGGATTGGACCGAGGTTTGCCAAGCGGCCTTGGTATAGCACCGGTAGACCGCCTGTCAAGTTTCGTGCCATTTGGAGGTCGTTTGATACTCCAACGGTTAACCGGGTAACCGCAAAGCCTCTTTTGTGTGCAGCCCAACACCCCTTTCAAAGTGTCCCAAAACCCAGCAAACTCCCCTCCATGCTCTCCGCCGTTCGATCATGATCGCGTGGCCGAAAACCGTGCTCCATTTGGACTCTCCTAGATCCCTCTACCTATAAATATGCCCTCTCCCCCGAAATTCGCGGTCAAATCCCTCCCGAAACCCTAGCCCCTTCTTCCTCCGTGCGCCGGACACGTCCGCCCGGCGCCGGACGCGTCCGCCGCCGCCGCTCCAGCCAACGGGGGAGCGCCACGTCTCCCGCAGCTCCCAGCGCCACCGCCGCCCGCCCGCCCAGGGCAGGCCTGCCGCTGCAGCAGCCGCCGCCGCCGCCGAGAGCCTCGTCCTCACGCGCCGTCATGGATCGCCGCGTGCCTCGCCGGCTGCTGCCGCCCGCGCCGTCGCCGCTCCTCCCCGCCGCCTCTCCGCCGCCGCCGCCGGCGCCTCCCGCCGCCTCTCCGCCCGGCCGCCCGACGCCGGTGCCGTCGCCGCCGCCTCGGCCCTCCGTCGCCATCGCTGCACCCCCGCCGGTGTGCCTCCGCTCTCCGCCGCCGCCGCCCGGCCGCCTCCTCGCCGGACTTCGCCGGTCCGCTGGCGCCGCTCGCCGGAGCTCCCCGTCGCCGTCCTTGCCCGTCTCCGGTCAGATCCGGACGGGTGGATGAGATCCACCCGTCCTGCGATCCAAACGGCCCCTCCGCGTCCCGGATCCCCTCGTCCCGGATATCCTCGTCCCGTTGACTTCCGGAGGGTATAAATTTCGCCTAAGTCCCCAGATTTCTTGCATTTTTATGTCCACTTTGACCTGTCATATCTCTGCATCCGTAGCTCCGTTTCGTGCGTGTAATATGTCAAATTGTTCGTCTCAACGAGTACATCATTTCATTCCATATCATCATATTCATTTGAGTTCATATTGATGCCTGAATCATCGTTGCAAGAGTGCTATGTGATGTTAGTTTTAGATTCTTATCAGAACATGCACTTTTGTCATTTTTGCCATGATTGATGTGTGCACCCTATGAAATTGAGTCCTACATGTGTTTTGTAATATGCCATGCCATATTTACAGGGGTGTATGCCATGTATTTTTGTGATCTCTGTGGTGACTAGCACAAGCATGCAAACTAGGCTTCATGATGTTGCTGATTTCAGCCCCTGTTCTGCTGATATTCTTATGCCATGTAAACTTGATGCTACAGAGAGATCCATGCTTATTTTGAGATACTTCAGTAAGGATGTTTTGAACATATGGTATTCTCTATCCATCCATGCCCTTGTTTGCAATTATGGAGTGCTTTAGCTTGACTCAATAGAGCTCTACTTTTGCTATAAAATGTTTCCTGGCAGGTTGTTTACATGTTATTCAATTTTGCCAAGGTTGTTGTTAGTGATCCATGCACCCTATGACCTTGCTCTTGCTATGTATAGCTTCTATGCCATGTCTTCTTACTGTTGGTTGCCTTGCCATGCCATGTATTGCTTTGTGGTGAGTGGTTCAAGCTCACCAACATGCCTACTTATCGTTGTTCCTGCCATGTATAAATCTTTCATATCATTTGCCATGTTTACATGGGTGCCATCATATTTTCTGATCCTTTGTGGCTCATGGTCAGTAAGGGACTTTTGTTCTATGCATTTAGTAGTGTCATGCCATGCCTTTGTTTGCCATGATAAGTTCCTGTAGCATGTTGTTTGATAGCTCTAAACATTGCAACCTGATGTTATTTCTGCTAAAGTCTGAAACTGTTATTATTTGCAATCTTGCCATGTCATTTTGAGCATGTTCTATTGATTTCTGGAGATAGTTCAGTGTTCATGTTTTGTCATGCATTACCTGTAAATCATGCCCATGCCTTTTGTTATCATGTTATGGTGCTGTAGCATGTTGCTTTGGTGCTTGCAATATGCCTAGTTGCTGTTTTGGACAGATTGTTGTCATGACCTGTATAGAGTGCATGTGTTGAACCGTTGCTCCGTTTTGAGTGTGCTCTATATGAAACTTGCTTAGAATTTCTTGTAGTTTCATATTATCATGTTGCATCCTTGTTTTGAGGTGTTTGCTTGATGTTTGAATGCATTTTGCATCAATGCCATGTTTAACTTGTTTTGCTCATATCTTCTAGGCCGTAGCTCCAAATCTAGTGAACTTTATATGTAACTTGACTAGAATTTCGTGTAGATCATCATGGTGCATCTTAACTTGCTGTTTAACAACTTGAACATAAGGTTTATTCAGATCTGGACCAATTTCGAAATTTGCATATGAGGACTTACCGGAATTGTTATATGTTGTTCCCGGCCTCATTTAAACTTGCCTTGGTGTGTTGCTCTTGTGTGCATCATCTCTTGCCACGAGTAGCTTCATGTAGTCTTGTCATGCATCATGCTTGTTTGTGCATCATGCCTTGTTCATGTGTGGAGTGTTTACCATGTTGTGTGCTTCTTCTTGTTAGTTCCTGTTTCGTTGCGTTCGTGAGGATTCGTTCGTCTACGCTTGGTTCGGCTTCATCCGTTCGTCTTCTTCATGGAATCGTTCTTCTTCCTTGCGGGATTTCAGGCAAGATGACCGCTACCCTGGATCTCACTACTATCATTGCTATGCTAGTTGCTTCGTTCTATCGCTATGCTGCTTTACCTACCACTTGCTGCGCAAGCCTCCCAAATTGCCTTGAACCTCTAACCATTGTCACCCTTAATAGCAAACTGTTGTTTGGCTATGTTACCGCTTTGCTCAGCCCCTCTTATAGCGTTGTTAGTTGCAGGTGAAGATGAAGTTTGTTCCTTGTTGGAACATGGAGATGTTGTTCCTTGTTGGAACATGTTTACTTGTTGGGATATCACAATATATCTTATTTAATTAATGCATCTATATACCGGTAAAGGGTGGAAGGCTCGGCCTTATGCCCGGTGTTTTGTTCCACTCTTGCCGCCCTAGTTTCCGTCATATCGGTATTATGTTCCTGGATTTTGCGTCCCTAACGCGGCGGGTGATTTATGTGACCCCTTGACAGTTCGCTTTGAATAAGACTCCTCCAAAGAAGGCCCAACATTGGTTTTACCATTTGCCTCACCACCACCTACATTTCCTTGGGAGTAATTAACCCAAGGGTCATCTTTATTTAGCCCCCGGGCCAATGCTTGTCTAAGTGTTGGCCCGAACCGAGCCGCTCTGGGGCCACCGCTGGAAACTCGAGGCTGGTTTTACTCGTACCTGTCTCATCCGGTGTTGCCACGAGAACGAGATATGTGCAGCTCCTATCGGGATTGTCGGCGATCGGGGTCTTGCTGGTCTTGTTTTATTGCTGTCGAAATGTCTTGTAGCCGGATTCCGAGACTGATCGGGTCTTCCGGGGAGAAGGAATATCCTTCGTTGATCGCGTGAGCTTATCATGGGCTAAGTTGGGACACCCTGCAGGTTTGAACTTTCGAAGACGTGTCCGCAGTTATGTGGCAGATGGGAATTTGTTAATATCCGGTTGTAGTAAACTTGAAGCAAACTCTTCTAAAATACACCAACCGTAAAGCGTAACGTGAGTGTCTCTTTTCGGGGTTGATCGAGAGGAGAACACGGTTTCTAGGTTATGTCTGACGTAAGTAGGAGTTCAGGATCACTTCTTGATCATTACTAGTTGACGACCGTTCCTTTGTTTCTCTTCTCGCACTCATTTGCGTATGTTAGCCACCATATCATGCTTAGTCGCTGCTTCAACCTCACCACTTTACCCCTTCCTTTCCCATTAAGCTTTGCTAGTCTTGATACCCATGGTAATGGGATTGCTGAGTCCTCGTGGCTCACAGATTACTACACCACCAGATTGCAGTGTACAGATTATGCGATGATCATGACGCGAGAGCGATGTTTGCTTGTGTTGGAGTTCTTCTTCCGCTTCTTCTTCGATCGGGGATAGGTTCCAGGTCGGCAGCCTGGGCTAGCAGGGTGGATGTCGTTTGAGTTTCTGTTTATGTTTCATCCGTAGTCGGATGTTGATCTTGTATATGATGTTGATGCATTCTTGTGGCATTTGTGCCTTATGTATGTATCCCCACTATTATGTAATGTTGATGTAATGATATCCACCTTGCAAAAGCGTTTCAATATGCGGGTCTATCCTTGGTGGGACCTTCGAGTTCCTTTTGGATAGGGTCGCATATTGGGCGTGACATTACAGTCGGTCCGTTTGTGGCCCGTTAATATGTTGGGTCGTTTTCATGTAAAAAGACACGTTGGGCTGTTTTCATAGAGTTATCAAATACGGCCTATTAACGGCCCGTTATTGTCCATGAATAGTAAGGCCCATGATTGGCGAAATGATGATACGCTCCGTAGAAGGCCCATGGATCCTACGACCCATAAAAGGCCCATGGATCCTACGGCCCGTAGAAGGCCCATGGATCCTACGGCCCGTATAGAAGGCCAATGGATCCTACGGCCCGTAGAAGGCCCATGGATCATACAGCCCGCAAGAGTCCCATGGTTACAACAGTCCGTGTGTTGCCATGATTATTTTGGCCTTGTTTCCAAAAAATAGGTTATTGTGGCCACTAGAAAAACACAGAAAAAGAACTGCAGTGACTACAAGCAAACAACTAAACAAGACAATAAGGAAATAAATAAGCAAGCAATTAACGCTAGCCTATTACTGCTATTACACATATTACATCCACTGGGCATCAAAGTTTGCCACCAGTGCAAATATAGGGAACAAAGCAGCATATTTCATACATCCGTCAAAATTGGCCACCAAGGCAAATAAACGCGCAGCAAAACAAGAGCATAATGAAACAACTTCAGAAGAGCTCAACAAACGTTATCCCGGGTATCCACCATGCTGGCAATAAGCTTAGCAAGCTTATTTGCTTTGTCCTGTTTGGCGCTAAAATCCTCCAACGCTTGCTGTTGCACCGGAAAGTATGCATCTGAATGCTCCAGGGACTTCCGTATTCCTTTCGCTTCTTGTCGCAGCACAGCTGATCGATGTCTTTCAGCTTGTAGTTGAGACTCAAGAAACTGAACTGATTCAGACAGCGAGTTTGAATAGCTTGTGCAAGCGGTAGTGGCCAGCAACTCGAACACTAAACCAGGACAGGACTTTGGGGTTGTCTCACTGTCTTCGAGATAGTCTTCCTTAGCTGTTTTATCAGCTTTGTTGGAGATCAACAAGGACGTGTCACTGATGTCTACTACGCAACCTTCTTCTTGTAGACGTTGTTGGGCCTCCAAGTGCAGAGGTTTGTAGGACAGTAGCAAATTTCCCTCAAGTGGATGATCTAAGGTTTATCAATCCGTGGGAGGCGTAGGATGAAGATGGTCTCTCTCAAACAACCCTGCAACCAAATAACAAAGAGTCTCTTGTGTCCCCAACACACCCAATACAATGGTAAATTGTATAGGTGCACTAGTTCGGCGAAGAGATGGTGATACAAGTGCAATATGGATGGTAGATAAAGGTTTTTGTAATCTGAAAATATAAAAACAACAAAATAACGAACGATAAAAGTGAGCGTAAACGGTATTGCAATGCTAGGAAACAAGGCCTAGGGTTCATACTTTCACTAGTGCAAGTTCTCTCAACAACAATAGCACAATTGGATCACATAACTATCCCTCAACATGCAACAAAGAGTCACTCCAAAGTCACTAATAGCGGAGAACAAACGAAGAGATTATGGTAGGGTACGAAACCACCTCAAAGTTATTCTTTCCAATCAATCCGTTGGGCTATTCCTATAAGTGTCACAAACAGCCCTAGAGTTCGTACTAGAATAACACCTTAAGACACAAATCAACCAAAACCCTAATGTCACCTAGATAATCCAATGTCACCTCAAGTATCCGTGGGTATGATTATACGATATGCATCACACAATCTCAATTCATCTATTCAACCAACACAAAGTACTTCAAAGAGTGCCCCAAAGTTTCTACCGGAGAATCACGACGAAAACATGTGCCAACCCCTATGCATAGGTTCCCAATGTCACGAAACCCGCAAGTTGATCACCAAAACATACATCAAGTGGATCAATAGAATAACTCATTGTCACCACGGTTATCCCACGCAAGACATACATCAAGTGTTCTCAAATCTTTAAAGACTCAATCCGATAAGATTACTTCAAGGGGAAAACTCAATCCATTACAAGAGAGTAGAGGGAGAGAAGAAACATAAGATCCAACTATAATAGCAAAGCTCACGATACATCAAGATCGTGCCAAATCAAGAACACGAGAGAGAGAGATCAAACAGATAGCTACTGGTACATACCCTCAGCCCCGAGGGTGAACTACTCCCTCATCGTCATGGAGAGCGCCGGGATGATGAAGATGGCCACCGGTGAGGGTTTCCCCCTCCGGCAGGGTGCCGGAACAGGGTCCTGATTGGTTTTTGGTGGCTATGAGGCTTGCGGCGGCGGAACTCCTGATCTAATCTCTGTTCTGGAAGTTTTACGATACGTAGGTATATATGGGTGGAAGGGGTACGTCGGTGGAGCTTCGGGGGCCCCACGAGGCAGGGGGCGCGCCCTAGGGGGTGGGCGCCCCCCCACCCTCGTGGCCAGCTCCCGTATCTTCTGACGTAGAGTCCAAGTCTATCCGGTGGCTTTCCTTCCAAAAATTACTTCTCCAGTTGATTTCGTTCCGTTTTGACTCCGTCTGATATTCCTTTTCCTCGAAACACTGAAATAGGCATAAAACAGCAAATCTGGGTTATGCCTCTGGTTAATAGGTTAGTCCCAAAAATAATATAAAAGTGGAAAATAAAGCCCAATATTGCCCAAAACAGTAGATAATATAGCATGGAGCAATCAAAAATTATAGATACATTGGAGACGTATCAAGCATCCCCAAGCTTAATTCCTGCTCGTCCTCGAGTAGGCAAATGATAAAAAAGATAATTTTTGATGTGGAATGCTAGTTGGCATAATTTCAATGTAATTCTTCTTACTTGTGGTATGAATATTCAGATCCATAAGATTCAAGATAAAAGTTCATATTGACATAAAAATAATAATACTTCAAGGATACTAACAAAGCAATCATGTCTTCTCAAAATAACATGGCCAAAGAAAGTTATCCCTACAAAATCATATAGTCTGGCTATGCTCCATCTTCCCCACACAAAATATTTAAATCATGCACAACCCCGATGACAAGCCAAGCAATTGTTTCATACTTTAACATTTTCAAAACTTTTTCAATCTTCACGCAATACATGAGCGTGAGCCACGGATATAGCACTATATGTGGAATAGAATGGTGGTTGTGGAGAAGACAAAAGGAGGGAAGATAGTCTCACATCAACTAGGTGTTTCAACGGGCTATGGAAATTCCCATCAATAGATATCAATGTGAGTGAGTAGGGATTGCCATGCAACAGATGCACTAGAGCTCTAAGTATATGAAAGCTCAACAAAAGAAACTAAGTGGGTGTGCATCCAACTCGCTTGCTCACGAAGACCTTGGGCATTTGAGGAAGCCCATCGTTGGAATATACAAGCCAAGTTCTATAATGAAAAATTCCCACTAGTATATGAAAGTGACAAAATGAGAGACTCTCTATCATGAAGATCATGGTTCTACTTTGAAGCACAAGTGTGGTAAAAGGATAGTAACATTGTCCCTTCTCTCTTTTTCTCTCATTTTTTTATTTGGGCCTTTTCTCTTTTTTTTATGGCCTCTTTTTTCCCCCTTTTTTATTTATTTTATTTTTTTCGTCCGGAGTCTCATCCCGACTTGTGGGGGAATCATAGTCTCCATCATCCTTTCCTCACTAGGACAATGCTCTAATAATGATGATCATCACACTTCTATTTATTTACAACTCAAGAATTACAACTCGATACTTAGAACAAAATATGACTCTATATGAATGCCTCTGGCGGTGTACCGGGATATGCAATGAATCAAGAGTGACATGTATTAAAGAATTATGAATGGTGGCTTTGCCACAAATACGATGTCAACTACATGATCATGCTAGCAATATGACAATGATGGAGCGTGTCATAATAAACGGAACAGTGGAAAGTTGCATGGCAATATATCTCGGAATGGCTTTGGAAATGCCATGATAGGTAGGTATGGTGGCTGTTTTGAGGAAGGTTTATGGTGGGTGTATGATACCGGCGGAAGGTGCGCGGTATTTGGAGAGGCTAGCAATGGTGGAAGGAGGAAAAGTGCGTATAATCCATGGACTCAAAATTAGTCATAAAGAACTCATATACTTATTGCAAAAATCTACAAGTTATCAAAGCAAAGTATTACGCGCATGCTCCTAGGGGGATAGATTGGTAGGAAAAGACCATCGCTTGTCCCCGACCGCCACTCATAAGGAAGACAATCAATAAATAAATCATGCTCCGACTTCATCACATAACGGTTCACCATACGTGCATGCTACGGGAATCACAAACTTTAACACAAGTATTTCTCAAATTCATAACTACCCAACTAGCATGACTCTAATATCACCATCTTCATATCTCAAAACAATTATCAAGCATCAAACTTTTCTTAGTATTCAACACACTCATGAGAAAGTTTTTACTATTTTTGGACACCTAGCATATTAAGATTATTTAAGCAAATTACCATGCTATTTAATACTCTAAAAATAATATAAGTGAAGCATGAGAGTTCGTCTATTTCTTCAAAATAAAACCACCACCGTGCTCTAAAAGATATAAGTGAAGTCCTAGAGCAAATGACAAACTACTCCGAAAGATATAAGTGAAGATCAATGAGTAGTCGAATAATTATACAACTATGTGAAGACTCCCCCATTTAATAATTTCAGATCTTTATATTTTATTCAAACAGAAAGCAAAGCTAAAGAAAATGACATGATGCTCCAAGCAAAACACATATCATGTGGTGAATAAAAATATAGCTGCAAGTAAAGTTACCGATGAACGAAGACGAAAGAGGGGATGCCTTCCGGGGCATCCCCAATCTTAGACGCTTGGTTATCCTTGAATATTACCTTGGTTTGCCTTGGGAATCCCCAAGCTTAGGCTCTTGCCACTCCTTATTCCATAGTCCATCGAATCTTTACCCAAAACATGAAAACTTCACAACACAAAACTTAACAGAAAACTCGTGAGCTCCGTTAGCGAAAGAAAACAAAACACCACTTCAAGGTACTGTAATGAACTCATTCTTTATTTATATTGGTGTTAAACTTACTGTATTCCAACTTCTCTATGGTTTATAAACTATTTTACTAGCCATAGATTCATCAAAATAAGCAAACATAACAATGAAAACAGAATCTGTCAAAAACAGAACAGTCTGTAGTAATCTGTAACTAACGCAAAATTCTGGAACTCCAAAAATTCTAAAATAAATTGGTGGACCTGAGTAATTTGTCTAGTAATCATCTGCAAAAATAATCAACTAAATAGCACTCTCCAGTAAAAAGTTCTAGCTAATCTCGTGAGCGCTAAAGTTTCTGTTTTTTACAGCATGATCATAAAGACTTTACCCAAGTCTTCCCAAAGGTTCTACTTGGCACAAACACTAATTAAAACACAAAACCACATATAAACAGAAGATATATGGATTATTTATTAGTAAACAGAACCAAAAAGTAAGAAACTAAAATAAAATTGGGTTGCCTCCCAAGAAGCGCTATCGTTTAATGCCCCTAGCTAGGCATGATGATTTCAATGATGCTCACATAAAAGATAAGAATTGAAACATAAAGAGAGCATCATGAAGAATATGACTAGAACATTTAATTCTAACCCACTTCCTATGCATAGGGATTTTTTGAGCAAACAACTTATGGGAACAAGAATCATCTTGCATAGGAAGGTAAAACAAGCATAACTTCAAGATTTTAAGCACATAGAGAGGAAACTTGATATTATTGCAATTCCTACAAGCATATGTTCCTCCCTCATAATAATTTTCAGTACCATCATGAATGAATTCAACAATATAACCAGCACCGAAAGCATTCTTTTCATGATCTACAAGCATAGAAAATTTACTACTCTCCACATAAGCAAAATTCTTCTCTTGAATAGTAGTGGGAGCAAACACAACAAAATAACTATCATATGATTGAAAATTAAGATCAAGATGACAAGTTTCATGGTTATCATTATTCTTTAAAGCATACGTGCCATCACAATAATCATCATAGATAGGAGGCATGCTTTCATCATAGTGAATTTTCTCATCAAAGCTTGGGGGACAAAAAATATCATCTTCATCAAACATAGCGTCCCCAAGCTTGTGACTTTGCATATCATTAGCATCATGGATGTTCAAAGAATTCAGACTAACAACATTGCAATCATGCTCATTATTCAAATACTTAGTGCCAAACATATTAATGCATTCTTCTTCTAACACTTTGGCACAATTTTCCTTTCCATCATACTCACGAAAGATATTAAAAAGGTGAAGCATATGAGACAAACTTAATTCCATTTTTTGTAATTTTCTTTTATAAACTAGACTAGTGCTAAAACAAGAAACAAAAAGATTCGGTTGCAAGATCTAAAGATATACCTTCACTTACCTAGCCTCCCCAGCAACGGCGCACGAAAAGAGCTTGATGTCTACTACGCAACCTTCTTCTTGTAGACGTTGTTGGGCCTCCAAGTGCAGAGGTTTGTAGGACAGTAGCAAATTTCCCTCAAGTGGATGACCTAAGGTTTATCAATCCGTGGGAGGCGTATGATGAAGATGGTCATCTCAAACAACCCTGCAACCAAAAAACAAAGAGTCTCTTGTGTCTCCAACACACCCAATACAATGTTAAATTGTATAGGTGCACTAGTTCGGCGAAGAGATGGTGATACAAGTGCAATATGGATGGTAGATAAAGGTTTTTGTAATATGAAAATATAAAAACAGCAACATAACGAACGATAAAAGTGAGCATAAACGGTATTGCAATGCTAGGAAACAAGGCCTAGGGTTCATACTTTCACTAGTGAAAGTTCTCTCAACAATAATAGCATAATTGGATCACATAACTATCCCTCAACATGCAACAAAGAGTCACTCCAAAATCACTAATAGCGGAGAACAAACGAAGAGATTATGGTAGGGTACAAAACCACCTCAAAGTTATTCTTTCCAATCAATCCGTTGGGCTATTCCTATAAGTGTCACAAACAGCCCTAGAGTTCGTACTAGAATAACACCTTAAGACACAAATCAACCAAAACCCTAATGTCACCTAGATACTCCAATGTCACCTCAAGTATCCGTGGGTATGATTATACGATATGCATCACACAATCTCAATTCATCTATTCAACCAACACAAAGTACTTCAAAGAGTGCCCCAAAGTTTCTACCGGAGAATCACGACGAAAACGTGTGCCAACCCCTATGCATAGGTTCCCAATGTCACGAAACCCGCAAATTGATCACCAAAACATACATCAAGTGGATCAATAGAATAACCCATTGTCACCACGGTTATCCCACGCAAGACATACATCAAGTGTTCTCAAATCTTTAAAGACTCAATCCGATAAGATTACTTCAAGGGAAAACTCAATCCATTACAAGAGAGTAGAGGGGGAGAAGAAACATAAGATCCAACTATAATAGCAAAGCTCGCGATACATCAAGATCGTGCCAAATCAAGAACACGAGAGAGAGATCAAACACATAGCTACTGGTACATACCCTCAGCCCCGAGGGTGAACTACTCCCTCCTCGTCATGGAGAGCGCCGGGATGATGAAGATGGCCACCGGTGAGGGTTCCCCCCTCCGGCAGGGTGCCGGAACAGGGTCCCGATTGGTTTTTGGTGGCTCTGAGGCTTGCGGCGGAGGAACTCCTGATCTAATCTCTGTTCTGGAAGTTTTACGATACGTAGGTATATATGGGTGCAAGGTGCGTCGGTGGAGCTTGGGGCCCCACGAGGCGGGCGCGCCCTAGGGGTGGGCGCCCCCCCCCTCGTGGCCAGTTCCGTATCTTCGACGTGAGTCAAGTCTATCCGTGGCTTTCCTTCCAAAAATTACTTCTCCAGTTGATTTCGTTCCGTTTTGACTCCGTCTGATATTCCTTTTCCTCGAAACACTGAAATAGGCATAAAACAACAAATCTGGGCTGGGCCTCCGGTTAATAGGTTAGTCCCAAAATAATATAAAAGTGGAAAATAAAGCCCAATATTGCCAAAACAGTAGATAATATAGCATGGAGCAATCAAAAATTATAGATACGTTGGAGACGTATCAGTCACTATCCTGAACCTTATCTGCATTACTTCCTTTACCATTGCTTAATAAGGCACTCTTCCCCAATATTCTGTCAGCATTCTAAAAGAAGAAACAAGCAGACACATAGCAGGTTTAGCATGTACTAGTATATGAAACTCATTTCGGTGAACCAGTTCATTAGTAAGGTGGACAGGATTAAACTACCAAGTCTTCTATTGCCAAGTACTAGTACATAATAAAAGCATCAAACAAAAATATATCTATGTCCTATGGTCACTGCATTGTCTTGCCAAATCAAAATAGAGACACGGTTCAAATCATATCAGTTCAAGATAAAGCAACGGTGAAAGAATACAAAGCGTGGGAAACTACACGGCACAACAAGATTTCAGATGGGTACCGCGGGTCCACATGTACAACAACACTATTGGCTCTGTTGTGATGCTAGTAATGTGCATGATATGAGAAGTCAACTGTATACACAATTGAAATTGAAATCAACAGAGCTATTGATAAGATCAAGCCTGTTAAAGAAACATGCGTGAACATACCTGCTGTGCCATTGGAGTTTCGATTGGATCCTTCAATTTAAAATAAGTTTGTGTGAGTAAATACAGTGATACAAGAGCAAAGCAGTATGCACATAGCAATCATAGTTAAAAAAGGCGCGCCTAAGCGAGCGCTTAAGCGCGCCTAGGCTCTAGGCGTTGGCGAAACACATTGCGCATAACTACGCTTAATCTATGCATAACTGCGCATAAGCATGCGCTTTGGTCAGTAAAGCGCAAGGCGGTGGCAAAACACACAATTAACGCCTAGCGCTTTTTTGAACGAATGATAGCAATGGAATCTTAAATTAGAACAGTTGTTCTTCAGGTTTAGGCACTTGTTCTACATGAACAGAGTACAGTAAGACGCAAGAATATAGTACTTAAAAATAGAAAATGAGCTCATAGACCTTACCACATTCTTGGTTTGGGACAAGTACAGAACAAGGCGTTCCCAGTCATCGTCCAGTAAATGTGTCTCAGGAGAACGTAAGGGAATTTGATGAGTTTCTTTGCTGTGAGGTACATTTTCTTCAGGTAATTCCGACACTGCCACCAAGCATTCTTGAAGATAGCAGAGGTATTAGCACATGTTACCTCATCCTGAGTTTCCAAATCGGTCCTTCTCTATAGAGAAAAATGGGAAATTTTGCTGTATTATAACCATCATGGAGGTAGGATGTATGGGACAAAGCAAAATAATTGCCATGAATAACATTACTTACACATAACTCTGGACAAACACACTGCAATCGGCATTTTCCTTCATCTTGATATAATATTTCCAAGATGGGAAGATACGCACATACGATTTAACAACATCAAATGCGATAGATGCTAAACTACGACTAGCTGGTTGTGCTTCCTCCACGTGAATAGGCGTACTAACCGGTGGAGTTGGGGTTCGCCGTGGTAGTATCTTGGCCCTTTGGGCACTGGAGCTGCCTTACTAACTGCTCTTGTTTGGGAGCTCTGTGGTGGAGATGGTGCTGTGTCAACAGGAACTGGGTTACTATCTGTTGGGGTTGGGGTTAGACTGGGTGAAGCTGGTTCTCTGTCCATCGCAATAAGGGTACAATCTGCGAGAGTTTGGGTTATGTGTGGTAGGGCTGGTTCTCGTGCATGTACAACCGGGGTGCTATCTCCACCAAGAGGTAGCACTGTTTTATTTGAAGACCGTGTTTTTAGTCCGTTAGATGCTGGCATCACCCGCTCCAATTCAAATGGTTGATAAACAGGAGACATAGTTGAATGTACAGACATTGTATGAGAGACAAATGCAATAGATAGTGTGGAAAAAAGACGACATGAAATAGTTGACATGTATATTGTTTAACTAAAACAGATAGCATGACATAATTTCACATATATGATGTCTATCTAAACTTGATAGCATAGCATAACATAATTCAAAGATATGATGAATAACTAAACAGGATCGCATGACATAATTCACCTACATGTTATCTAAGTACTCAGGATCGCATCATTTAATTCACATATGTGATTTATATGCTAAACAGAGGGCATTAGATATGATATCTGAACTAAGAATATGGTGTTGAATATTGTGTATATGATGTCTAAACTATGCAATGCAAGACACCATATGCATGATATGAGCAGTATAACCGTGCCAAGTTAGAGCATACACCTCGGTGGGGGAATAGGACAGGTCATCTGTCTCTGAATCCATCTCTGAGGAGCTATCGGGACCCAACAAGAGATCTGCTTTGACAGGTAGCACTGTCTGCTCTGAAGGCCTTGTTTTCACTCCAGATTTTTCAATCTCCCACCCAAATGGCTGATTCACAGGAAGAATAGTTTAATGTAAAAACATTGTCGACAAATGGAAATGTAATGAAGAAAAGGATGGGCAAGATATCATTCAAATATATGATGCCTAGTTAAACAGGATGGCATTGCACATTTCACATATATTATGGCTGGCTAAAAGATATGAGACTGCATAATTCCCATATATGATATAGAAACTGAATAGGTGGCATTACAGAACATGTCTAAACTAAGCAGATGACATATATGATGTCAAAAGTAGGCACTGCAAGGCAACATATGCATGATATGACTAACATCATCATGCCAAGGTAGAGCAAACACCTTGGGGGTAATAGGAGTGGTCAGCGGCGTCTGAATCCACCTCAGAACAGATATCTTCCTCTGGATTACAATCTGGAGAGGGGTGGGGAGGGTTTGCCATTGAACCCACCATGGAGCGATGTCGCATGACATTGTATTGCCGCATAAAACTCTTCTCTTTTCTCTACATGTTCAGCATGACTGTACAATATCTGACATGCATACGAAAAAAAATATGATGAGATTATGTAAGGAGAGCATGCAAAAATTTAGAGTGATGGTAACAACCAGTGGATGGATCCAAAAATAATGATAGCAGGCTGATGATAGCTTTAATTTAATAAAAATACATATGATGATTGCTTTACTATTTGTTTCCCACCCAAGATGAACAACATAGGCATACCCAAGGTGAACCAGATATTAGACAGAGATACTATTCATTGCTTCCTTGATATGTGCCCCACAACTAATTTAGAACTCAAGTTTGAACATTAATTTGGACCTGACTTGGAGTCCAAGAGGTGAACAGGACGATAAAGTAGTAGGTAATTTTAAGCAAATGCATAACATAAGTAGAAACAAAAGAGTGCGACCTCTCTTGTGGACCCGTGTACTCCTCAGGTTCATCTGCTGAGTCGATGATGGCGATGCCGTTGCGGTGGGTGCCATGATGTGGAAGGAGATCTGAGGCGGCGAAAGATGGTCAGGAGTCGTGATGTCTGGTTTGGTGGATGTTTCTGTCGATGGAGCAGCTCAGGTGAGGTGGACGACGTCGCGGCAGGAGCAGGACAAACCACACAAAGTTCCCCTCGACACCTACCTGTAACTGAAGTAATTCTTTAAGGGCTCATTTGGCTTGCATGATTCTAAAAACGCAGAGATAGGAAAAACACCGGAGTAGGATAGGAATGGTCATGGTAAACAGAGCATTTGTAAACACAGGATTTCTGTCAACTTGGGTGTTTGGTTTACAGGAATTGGAAGAGCAGAGGAATGCAAAGAAACATAGCCAAAATAAAGTGAAACCATATGAAAGCGTGTACAGTTAGAATGTTATTCTGCCACTAATGCATTTGGTCTTGTTTTCATGCATATGATTTTGAAAAGTAGGTCCAGGTGGATGTTTTGCTTCATTCCTTTCAACAAAATGCATGAATAATTGAATAGTAGAGTGCCATTGGAAAATTCGCTATTGCTATGTTTTTCCGTTGAACCAAAATAGCCCTAGTGGATCGACATGAATGTATAGTAATAAGTGATGCAACAAGTGTACAACCTCTTTGCCATAGCCATGTCGACCTCAGCATCATTGGGTTGGTCGTTGAAACAGTTGAGGCAGAGGTGGCTGTCGGAGGTGTGGAGGAAGATCTGAGGATTCTGTAGAAGGTGTCCAGGCACCGCTCTGTTGTGATGGATCGCTTACATCATTGGAGCAGCTCCGGTGAGCCGTGAAGACGTCAAGGCTGGGGCAGCACAAGATGACATCGTCAATCTCAAGTGGGATTCTAATAGCATCTCCAATAGATGATGTAAAATAGATGTAAAATTTACATCACCAAAAACCACCGACTACAGCAGATGAGGTAAAACTGATGACTCAACTTAACTCGTCAAACTAAAATTTCTCGTGGAATCTGAATATTCTTGTCGGGCCCGAACGCAATGGTAGCAGAGAGGCACTTAACATGTAGTTTAGGGAGGGCCTGCAGTTCATCTTCAATCTGCACCCCCCTGAGCCGCCAGACCACCGGTGGCGAACCGCCCGACCCAGCCTGCCTCGCTGCCTCAAACAACTCCCCATCGCCGGTCCGCCGCCGCCCCGGCCAGCCCTCTAGGCCCCCCGCCCCCACCCTGAACCCTAAGATAGATAGTGGGGTACCTCTCAGGTGAGCCCCCATCCCCGCTGCGGGTGGTTCTTCCTTAACTCTGGCGAGCCCCCCCACCCCCTGAAAATCGACTGACCCAAAAGTCGATTCAGTCGACTGAAGTGTAGCTAAATCGGAGCAGAGCAGCAGCACAAGCGAGGGGGAGAGCAGCAGCAGCAGCGCGAGCTAGAGCCGGAGCAGCAGCAGCTGGGCGAGCGAGCGATCGAGCGAGAGCCGGAGCAGCAACAGATCTGGCTGGTATGGACACCGACGCCGAAGGGGCCTCGGACTGGGGGAGAGCCGCCGTGGAGATGTCACCCGCGGCGCCGGCTTCAAGGTAGCCGCTCCATGGGGGTGCGGGATGGAGCATCGTCGGTGCCGGGAGGTCGAGTGAAGGACAAGGTGTGATGTGATGAGTGTACAACCTCTTTGGTGGCGCTGAGTGAGGGAGTCCTGGATTAGGGGGTATCCGGACAGCCGGACTGTGTACAACGTCCGGACTATTGAAGCGTGAAGATACAAGACTCAAGACTTCGCCCCGTGTCCGGATGGGACTTTCATTGGCGTGGAAGGCAAGCTTGGCGATCCGGATATTATATTTCCTTCCTTATAACCGACTCCATGTAAACCCTAGCCCTCTCCGGTGCCTATATAAACCGGAGAGGTTGGTCCTTAGTAGGTCGATCACAATTACAATCATACCATCATAGGCTAGCTCTTAGGGTTTAGCCTCTACGATCTCGTGGTAGATCTTCTCTTGTACTACCTATATCATCAATATTAATCAAGCAGGAAGTAGGGTTTTACCTCCATCGAGAGGGCCCGAACCTGGGTAAACATCTGTGTCCCTTGCTTCTTGTTACCATCAGCCTTGACGCACAGATCGGGACCCCCTACCCGAGATCCGCCGGTGTTGACACCGACATTGGTGCTTTCATGGAGAGTTTCTCTGTGTCATCGCCGTCAGGCTCGGTGGCTCCTTCGATCATCATCAACGACGCTGTCGGTATGCAGACCTTCCCCGGACAGATCTTCGTGTTCGGCGGCTTCGCCTGCGGGCCAACTTCGCTTAGCCATCCGAGCAGATCGACAACTTCGCCCACCACCACGGATCAGGTTCGAAACCTGAACTACACGGACATCCGCGGAGACTTGATCTTTGATGGATTTGGGCCTATGCCAGGAGCACCGGACAGTCTCGACGAGCACGGCTTAGACCTGCCATCGGACGAAGCTCGGGGTATCGCCCCAGTAGTATCTCCGGACCTAGATCCAGAGCAGGCTGCGCTGCCTAAGGACGGAGGGATGGACCCCGCCCCCCAGGTCTCGCCCTCATGAGCGGTGGAGCCGAACACGGGTCTTACCTCTGCGGTGGCCCGCGCCTCCGAATCCCCGGATTCATATCCGGACGTTGGTTCCAGTCCGCACACTCCCAAGCCCGTCGGGCCAGGATGGGCTCCGGTAATGGAGTTCAACGCTGCGGATATCTTCCAGCACTCGCCCTTTGGCGACATGCTGGACTCATTAAAGTCTCTCTCTTTGTCAGGAGGCTCTTCGCTGAACTATGTCCGGCTTGAGTGGGAGGCAGGCGACGAAGGAATTTGTTGCCCACCCACCACCCACTTCATTGCCACGGTCGATGACTTAACCGAGGTACTGAATTTCGACTCCGAAGACATCGACGGTATGGACGATGATGCAGGAGAAGAACATGTACCACCACTCACTGGGCGGTGGACAGCCACCTCTTCTTATGATATATATGGTGGACACTCCGAAGGAGACAAATGGCGATGAGGCAACGGAGGATAAAATCTCCGGGAAAAAACCAAAGAATGGGCATCGTCGGCGCCACTCCAAGCCTCGCCACACCAATACCGGCCCAGTAGACGAAAACAATCCGAATGGTGCTGAAGAAGAATACAACCTTGATCAGCCCGCCTTCGAGCAGGCCAAACAGGAGGATGAGCAGGTCAGCCCAGAAGAACAGGCGACGGACGAATACCCGGAGGAGGACAACTACATGCCCCCCTCCGAAGACGAGATTAGCCTCGGCGACAACGAATTCGGCGTGCCTGAGGATCCCGTCGAGCAGGAGCGCTTCAAGCGTCGGCTTATAGCCACTGCGAGGAGCCTAAAAAAGAAACAGCAGCAACTCCAAGCTGATCAAGATCTGCTCACAGATAGATGGACGGAAGTCCTGGCAGCCGAGGAATACGGACTCGTGCACCATACGACTGACCGGCCACCTCGTGGCCGAGATAAAATGGCATACCAGTCCGCATACCAGCCAACACCCCCACGCCAACATACTACGGCCCGGGGCAACAAAACGGGACAGCCGAGATCGATCAACGGATCGCGGGGGCGCGCCTCGGTACGCGACGAGGATCGTCACACCGGACACACCTTCAACAAGTCCGGCCGGGCCGAATATAGCCACCCAGAGCAATTTGACCTGCGTAGCTATATAGCCCGGCACAGAGGCGCCGCGCACCCCCTCTGCTTCACTGACAAAGTAATGGATCATGAATTCCCAGAAGGGTTTAAACCCATAAACACCGAATCCTACAATGGCACAACAGACCCTACAGTATGGATCAAAGATTTTCTTCTCCACATTCACATGGCCCGTGGAGATGATCTGCACGCCATCAAATATCTTCCCCTTAAGCTCAAAGGACCAGCCCGACACTGGCTAAATAGCCTGCCAGCAAATTCCATTGGCAGTTGGGAAAACCTTGAAGACGCATTCCTCGACAACTTCCAAGGCACATATGTGCGACCACCTGACACCGATGATTTGAGCCACATCACTCAACAGCCCGGAGAGTCAGCCAGGAAATTCTGGACTCGGTTCCTAACTAAAAAGAACCAAATAGTTGACTGTCCGGACGCCGAAGCCCTAGCGGCTTTCAAGCATAATATCCGCGACGAGTGGCTCGCCCGACACCTCGGCCAGGAAAAACCCAAGTCCATGGCAGCTCTCGCAACACTAATGACCCGCTTTTGCATGGGCGAGGACAGTTGGTTGGCTCGCAGCAGCACTACACCACAGTCTGGCAATTCGGATGGCCGCGACAATAACGGCAAGCCACAGCGTCACAAACATAAACGACGGAACAACGGCGACAAAGATCAAGACACGGCGATCAACGCGGATTCGATGGATCCAAGCCCGTCAGCGGAAGAAGCCGTTCAAAAGAAATAATCAGGGACCGTCTAGTCTGGACCGCATACTGGAGCGCTCATGCCAAATTCATGGCACCCCGGACAGCCAGCCAACCACACCAATAGAGATTGATGGGTATTCAAACAGGCCGGCAAGATAAACGCCGAAGACAAGGACAAGGGGCTGCACATCGACGATGATGAGGAGCCCCGACGTCCGAACATAGGGGGAAAGAAGAAATATCCCCCCCAGGTGAAAACGGTCAACATGATCTACGCCACGCACATCCCCAAGCGGGAGAGGAAGCGGGCACTAAGGGACGTCTATGCGATGGAGCCAGTCGCCCCCAAATTCAACCCATGGTCAGCTTGTCCGATCACCTTCGATCTTAGGGATCACCCTACTAGCATCTGTCACGGCGGCTCGGCCGCATTGGTCCTAGACCCAATCATTGATGGATTCCACCTCACGCGCGTCCTTATGGACAGTGGCGGCAGCCTGAACCTGCTTTACCAGGACACAATGCGCAAAATGGGCATTGACCCTTGAAGGATCAAGCCCACTAAAACCACCTTTAAAGGTGTAATTCCAGGAGTAGAGGCCCGCTGTACGGGCTCTATAACATTGGACGTGGTCTTCGGATCTCCGGATAACTTCCGAAGAGAAGAGTTAATCTTCGATATCGTCCCCTTCCGCAGTGGTTACCATGCACTGCTCGAACGAACCGCATTTGCTAGATTCAATGCGGTACCACACTACGCATATCTCAAGCTCAAGATGCGGGACCACGCGGGGTCATAGCGGTGAAGCGGAAATATGGACCGCCCCTACGAGCGTAAGAACATATCGCAGCCCTTGCGGCGGAAGTACAATCTGACCTTCTCCAACAAACCAATCCGGCGACAACAACTTCGAGCACAGTCAAGCGAGTCCGGAGCACCCCGCAACAGGATTGTCAGGCACGCCAAGAGCGCGACTAGCAGCCTGGCCTCCGTTTAAGCCCCATCAAAGCAACATTCATGCCACGTGCACACAATTATGCACTTAAAATACCATGGGCATAGGCGGAGGCGCATCAACGACTCAGTCAATAGTGCGGGTAACCGCCAAATACTTTCACACTCTTTCCCTCTTACCTTTCAAGTCACCGCGTTGGCGCAGCATCCTCAAAAGAGCCGAATTGCCGTACTTATAGGGAAGAGACATGCAAGGAGGCAACAGACGGTGTGCACAGAAGGAAACACCCAGGTGGATTCTATTTACGATCATTGTACCTGCTTTATCTATCTGAACACAGCCAGCCCCTGGATAGGACATGTCAAATAGTCCTATTTTATCTCTGCTTAACGCATCCATTGTAAATATACGCTTAAACGTATTTTTCGTCAATGGGAGATTATATATAGCGTTAGCTTATTATTATCATTTGAGCATTTTTCTCTTATAAATGTTTATTTGATATTGCATCCGTACACCTTGGTGCAGCCGGTTTGCCAGGGGCTTCTTATGGCGCCCCGCTATATGGCAACTAAAGTCCGAACACTTTCAACAGTGCGGCACCCCGAACTTATAGCACTATATGCATCATCTCCGAATCATGTCATGGGTCTACAGTTGGGATAGCCCGGCTCCCTTGTTTTGGTGCCTTACGTTCCGTTATATCGGCTAAGGTAGCGCAGGGAGAACTACTGCGATTGTGTCCTGGTTCTTCCGGACAAGCACCTCAGTGGAGAAAGCCGAAAACTGACCGGCATGATGTGGCGAGAGCTGGTCGCTGTTCGAGAGGTTTTAAAATCCTTAAAGATTTTCCAGTTTAGGCGATAAATCGGCTTCGTTCGATCTAGGCGTGTATAGCGCCCCGATTCGGTCTTCCGGATTCTAGGGGCTTCGCCGAAATTTAAAATTGTAGACTTCTATGGCTAAGTGAAAGTTATAAAGCCGCATAGTCCGATTGCCTTGTTCGCTGCGCCGAACACCTCCTTAAGGGACCAAACATTTGGGTAAAGAGTGTCCGAGTTTTCCACGAACAACCCAGTGCTAGTCACGTGGGGGCGGAAGCCGACGGTAGCCTACTTTCGGATTTTATAAACAGCCGCCTGAAAGGTAATATTTTAAATAACAAAAGCGCTACATAGCGCAAGTAACTTCGTCTTTAATTACAAACATGACAGAAGTGAATTCATTCAAATATGGCGTCCTTGGTACACTCATTGGCGATGAGACGAGCTCCCTTCATCACGCCATTGTAGTACAATTCGGGATGGCTATGCGCCTTGCCCTCCGGTGGCCCGTCCTTGACCAGCTTCTCCGCATCCAGCTTGCCCCAATGCACCTTGACGCCGGCAAAAGCTTGGCGGGAACCTTCGATGCAAACAGATCGCATGATCACTTCAAGCCGCGGGCAGGCATCCACCATCCGCTTGATCTGGCCAAATTAGCTCTTTGGCAAGTAGCTCACGAGCCACATCCCGACTATGAAGTCCTTCATAGCCAGTTCGGCCGCCTGTGGAGTTCGACCAACTGCTTGGTTGGTCGCTCGAGGCATCCGATGTTCGGCCCGACATCTTTGGGACCGAACAGCTTCTCCGCTGAGCTCCGTCCCGGCACGGTAGAACTCGCAGCTGCGTCGAGGCGCTGCATGGCAGATCTGCAAATGCCCCGGAGAGCTCCGTATTCGAGTAAGTAAAAACGCCTCCTCATGTTTGCTTTGCATAAAGAATTTCTTACCGGTGCTATCTTTTCGCCTCCTGGATCTCCCCGCTGTGCTTTCTCGGCTTCGGCCTTGGCATCCTTCAAACTCACAAGGGCCTTCCAAGCTCGGCCTCCTTCATCTTCAGATTATGCTCCACGGACTCGCACTTTGTGCCGAGGTCCTGGAGCTCCTGCTGTACCTCGCCCACTCTACCACTTTGCTTTTCGCGCTCCTTACATTCCAAGGCCGCTTTGTCTTCGGCCTTGGACAACGCTTTCTTCAGGGACGCCACTTCGGTGGTGGCCCCTGTTACATGGTCACGACACTTAGGTGTTAGACTCGTCAATTCTGCCTATCCTTAAACGCATAAGAGCGGGAATTACTTACCCTTCTTCTCTTCGAGCTGCCTCTTCATGAGGACGAGCTCTCCCTCGCGCTTGCTCCAGTGCCGCTTCAGTTCGGCAACCTCGGCAAGACGCAGGCAGCAGCAGAAGCAGCAGCACAACCCTTATTCACAACAATACTTATTATTAGACTCCTGCGGATTATAATTGACCCTCCGTTTGGCTTTTCTTTCAGAACACCAACCAGAGTATCAGGGGCTACTACCTATCGGGTGGTAATTTCATACATTTTTTACTTACCTCAAAGCCCGTCAGGAGGCTTGAGCAGGCTTCGGTCAGTCCGCTTTTGGCGGACAGGACCTTTTGAATCACCACACTCATAAGAGTACGGTGCTCTTCTTCCATGGAGGCGCCTCGGAGCGCTTCCACCAGGCTATCCGGCGCCGTTGATGCGCCGGAAGTCCTCGGCACGGGCGGCTCGCCCTCCCTAACAGGGAGCTGCCTTCCCAAGTCCGGAACCGTTGGGGGTTTCGGAGCAGTCTTCGGTCGAGAGTTCGCCTTGCTGTGGCTCTCGTCGACGCGATCCGTGGGGATCTTGAACCCCGCATGCCCGACATCTGGAACCCCGCCGTGGGGCGTCTCCTGAGTCACCTCCCCCTGCTCTGAGAGCCTTCGGGACAACACCTCCTTGTCATCCGCATGTGGAGGGGTAGTGGCCGTCGGGAGCGAATTTATCACCGAATCGCTCAAGGACCCGGAGGAGGATTCCTCGAGGTGAGCCCTGGCCGGTCTGCATATACGTTCGACACTATAAGTATAAAAACTATGAAGTGAAACCATGATAGGATGCGGACACTTATGATCGCACCGGGGGCTTCCCCGGGGCAGCCACCCCTCCTCGCTGTAAGCGGCCGTGGCGGAATAGTCCGGAAGGGTTACCTTCCCTTCTTGGACGCCCCAGCCTCCTCCTCCGGGGCGGCTTTTCTCTTCTTCTCCCCCCTAGTGCGGGGAGGTGGAATTTCTTCTTGATCCCCCCTGCCTCCGCGGGAGGAATGTGTCTCGTCGTCATCGGACGACAGAGGAATAACGGCCTTGCGCCGAGGGCCTTTTCCGGCCCCGTGGCCCGCTTCGCCGGGCCCCTCATCATTCCCGGATGGGGCGTCTTCTTCTTCTTCCTCCTCCCCTTCATGGGAGGAGTCCGCCTCGTCGTCTTCGGACGAGGCTTCGGACGCAACCTTACGCCGGAGACCCGTCCTGGTCCCCGGGGCCTTCTTTCCGGCCTTCTTCTTCGGCACCCTGTACGGCATCGGGACTAGCATCTCCGTCAGGAGAGCATCCGCTGGATCTTCCGGCAACGGAGCTGGACAGTCAATCTGCTCCGCTGTCTTCACATAATCCTGAGGCAAATATATATAAATACTTAAAACTACCCCCATGAATGTATTGGGAAAAAGCTAAACCCGGTGGCGGTCCCAAAACTCACCGGATTCAGGGGCCGCGCTGCGTGAAGTCCGCGGTCCTCGGATGTGGGAGGAGGTACTTCGGCGGCCTTGAACAACAATTTCCATGCACCTTTGTGCGTCATGCCGTAGAGCTTCCGGAGCGTCTGGTGTTCGGCTGGGAAGAACTCCCACAGATTTACCGCCCGCCTTTGGCAGGGCAGGATCCGGCGAATGAGCATGACCTGGATCACATTGACAAGCTTGATGTTCTTGTCCTTCATGCTTTTGACGCATGTCTGGAGTCCGGCCAGCTCCATGGAATCGCCCCAGGACAGGCCCTTCTCTTCCCAGGAGGTGAGCCGCATAGGGATTCCGGATCGAAACTTCGGGGCCACCGCCCGCTTGGCGCCAGCGGCTGCTCGGTGATGTAGAACCACCCCGATTGCCATCCTTTTACGGTCTCCGCAAAGGAGCCGTACAGCCAGGTGACGTTAGGCATTTTGCCCACCATGGCCCCTCCGCACTCCGATTGTTGGCCGCGTATAACCTTCGGCTTCACGCAGAAGATTTGCAGCCATAGGCCGAAGTGAGGCCGGATGCGGAGGAAAGCCTCACATACGACGATGAACACCGAGATGTTGAGGACGAAATTCGGGGCTAGATCATGGAAATCTAGCCCGTAGTAGAACATGAGCCCGCGGACGAAGGGGTGAAGTGGAAACCCCAGTCCACGGACGAAGTGGGCGACGAACACGACTCTTTCGTGTGGTTCCGGGGTCGGAATGACCTGCCCAACGTCCGGTAGCCGGTGCGCTATGTCTGCGGCCAAGTATCCGGCCGCCCGAAGATTTGTGATGTGCTTCTCCTCGACGGTGGAAGCCACCCAGCCTCCTGCTCCAGACATGTCTAGCTGTGCGGAGGAGACTTGGGCTTGGGCGTTGGAGCTCGAGGGGGCAAGAATGGGTAGAGAAGGAAGAAGGCGTGGGTAAAAATGAGGAAATATTATCCCTTTATAGAGGCGATGAAAGCGGTGCGCCTCCCCACTTGCCCATTGAGAATCGCTTGCTTCCCAAGCGCCACGATTAATGATGTGGTGGGACTACCCGTACCCGTATTGATGAGAATCCCGTGATAAGGGGGAACGATCTCTGCTTTGAAAAGACGTGTCAAGGAAACCGCCTCGCAATATGCGATGTGGCTGGTTGCGGGAAGATGGTTCGAATAATGACCCGACCGTAATGACACGTCGCGTTGCTTGAAAAGTTGTCAGCAGATTGCATTTGCGAAACATCATTCTCTCTACGGTGGCATACGAAAATCATCTTGTGGATCCGGACACGGTTTGAGTGTTCGATAATTACCTTGGAGTATTCGGAGGAGGAACCCGCCCTGCAATGCCGAAGACAAGACTGCGCGCCGGACTCATCGTCATTGAAGCCTGGTTCAGGGGCTACTGAGGGAGTCCTGGATTAGGGGGTATCCGGACAGCTGGACTATGTACAACGTTCGGACTATTGAAGCATGAAGATACAAGACTCAAGACTTTGGCCCGTGTCCGGATGGGACTTTCCTTGGCGTGGAAGGCAAGCTTGGCAATCCGGATATTATATTTTCTTCCTTGTAACCGTCTCCATGTAAACCCTAGCCCTCTCCGGTGCCTATATAAACCGGAGAGATTGGTCCTTAGTAGGCTATCTCAATTACAATCATACCATCATAGGCTAGCTCTTAGGGTTTAGCCTCTACGATCTCGTGGTAGATCTACTCTTGTACTACCCATATCATCAATATTAATCAAGCGGGAAGTAGGGTTTAACTCCATCGAGAGGGCCCGAACCTGGGTTAACATCTGTGTCCCTTGCTTCCTGTTACCATCAGCCTTGACGCACAGATCGGGACCCCCTACCCGAGATCCGCCGGTTTTGACACCGACACCGAGTAGGCCTCGGCTTCGTCCGAGGAGTCGGTGAGGATGTTGCGGTTCCGGTGGAGCAGGTTAAGGCGACGCTGTGGGGATGGAGCAGCCGCGATAGACGAGGCGATCGTCGGAGCACCTCCTTGGAGGTGGAGGACGGGGCGGCTGAATCGGCGGGACGATGAGATGGATGAGGATCCTCATCCGGGGAGGTGGACGAGGGACGTCGAGTTGTTGCAGTGGACGATGTTGTTGGGGAAGAGGCTCCGGCTGGGTATCGGTGAGGTGGCGGACGGAGGAGGGTGGGGTTTCGCGGCTGGAGCGGAGAGGTTATGGTGGCCTAGGATTTCGAATGGCAAAAAGGAGGCGATAGGAGGGGGTGAACCATGACTTAGGGACGTGCTTGTCCAAAATGTAGGGTGTGTTACAAAAGTACCCCCCACCGATTTGAACTAGTGGCCCTTTCGGCTCAGGGTTAGAAGGGGGATTTCGTGTGTCGGGATTTGGCAGCTGGAGGGAGTTTTCGCGCGCGTTGTAATTTCGGGATAGCAAGGCGCGGGTTGTGAAGGCGCCAGTTTTGGGAGCACGATATCTGAATTTTCGGGATATAACAAGGCGGGGTTGAATTTTAGGGACAATCCTAACGTGTAATATTGTACTTGTACGTACCAAATCAGTTCGCACTTCCCTCAACCAAAAAGAAAACAAAAAAATAAAACTATTAACACCACACAAAGAGAGAGTCTTGCCCCGTTTTACTATAAAAATGCTATTCAAAGCTACTCCCTCCTTCCATCTATATAGGGCCTAATGCGTTTTTCGATGCTAACTGTGACCAAATATTAGAGCAATAATATATGACATGCAACTTTCACAAAGCACACCGTTAAATTCGTCTGTGAAAGGTTCTTTCAATGATATAATTTGCACATTGTGCATGTCATGTACTATTAATCTTGTCAATAGTCAAAGGCGGTCTTAAAAAATGCATTACACCCTATATAGATGGAAGGAGGGAGTATGAATCCATGTTATGTCCAATTAAATTTTTTCGCTTGCTGTATAATGCATGTAACCTACTCATACCAACATTTTAGTGCATTCCAAATGTCTATACTACGCTGCAATTTGAACTGAATTTGAATTCATTTCTCTATTTCAATAAGAATCTACAATCATGATTGTTGCCAACTTCAACCATCATTCATGTATTACCTTAATAACACACCACATGATTACTATAGAGATAGATATGAACTATGTGTACTACATGAACTCAATTCTATTTTTCAAATACACTTGATGTTGATTCCAAATAATAGTACATTTGATGTACTAACTATATATTCATAATCTAAACCATGTTCCATACGTACACCGTGTTTATCACACATAGTATAGTGCCCGACCCCTACATTATGACAAGTATTTAGAACTGAGCTGCAAAAGCCACACATTAGCCCAAATTATGATCAATGTTCTATATATTATACGTAGTACTAGAAAGATGCCCATGTGTTCCACAGAACATCAACATGATCAAGGGGAGGCCTAATTTGCAAATATGGAGAGGGGTGTGGGTATCTTTTTTCAAAATTGCCATAGTTTCCTTCCTATCCGTCAGATATAAATCGGACGGCCTATATTGCAGGATGGCAGGCACACCATCATCAACAACTCCGTTTTTTATAAGAGTAGAGATAAAATATATTATATGTAGTATAACATGTTCATAACCACACCATGTGTATCACCGTTATATATATTCACACATGCGTCGGTTTAAAACACTATGATAAATTCTTCAAATATCCGAACTCACTTTTTATAATGAAGTATGATCTCTATTCGTCTTTTACAACCACACAATCCTCTTATCCTTGTAGCTAGCGCTAACTTTCTCTCGTGCATGCACACGCCCGCATCCCTCTCACCCTCCCTCAGCATTCTCTAGCTCCATAGTGCAAATTCGTCTTTTCACTTTAGGTCGCTCACCCACGGTGTGTGTAGGCCCCCCAGCTCCTTCTTTACGGCACACATCGATCAATATGCCTCTCTAGCCAGGTGTGCCTAGCACAAACACAAGCTTCCCCTCTTCTCTTATCACCGTCCATGCCTCACTCCCACCACTCTTTTCATCAATCTCGTACTCGCACACTCCTTCCCCCTCAATATAATATGACTCTCGCACCACCTCCTAGATGCATCCCTCTCTCTCTATCCTTCTCCCCGTGCCTCATTTACTTCTAACACACACATGCATGTATACCGATCTATCTCCCAACATATACCTAGGTCGACTTTAAGTATTCCCCCCCCCATTGATCGACGTACCTCACAAGTTATGTCTCTCCTTTCTCTGACAAAGGACGATTGATCTTCTTATGTAGTTATGTCTGCTTACCACAACCATATCGTCCCCCTCATCATTCGTGCATGCCTCCTGACCCGTCTCTCACACGCACGTGCACAGATAGGCAGCCATCCCCTCTCTTATTGATATTGCAGGCATGCCCTCCGGTTGTCTAGCAAGCCTATCCCACCATTTGTTAGAAGCAACTCCACTACCACTGTAACACCCCGGAAGTAACTTTCCATATTTGTAACTCCAACTCTTGCCATTTTCGGCATTGTTATATGATATTCCCTCCGTGGTTGGGTTTTTCTTCTTTTTGCATTTTGTCTATGTCATGCATTTTTATCATGTCATCATGTGCATCGCATTTGCATACGTGTTCGTCTCATGATTCCGAGCATTTTTCTCGTTGTCCGATTTGCAATCCGGCACTCCTATCTTCCCCGGCGGTCCCTTTTACGTTTTTTTCCGTGTGCGGGTATTAAACCTTCTCGAAATGGACCGAGGTTTGTCTAGTGGCCTTGGTATACCACCCGTAGACCACCGGTCAAGTTTCGGGTCATTTGGAGCTCGTTTGGTACTCCAACGGTTAACCGCACTCTCGCAAAGGCCTCTTTTAAGTTGCAGCCGAACACCCCTTCAAAACAGCCCAATAACCCATCTAAGTCACTTCCATGCTCTCCGTCGTTCGATCACGATCGTGGGCGAAAACTACACCTCATTTGGACTCTCCTAGCTCCTCTATGCCTATTTAAACACCTCCCCGAAATTCGCGGTCAATCCACCCCTAACCCTAGTAGCTTTTCCTCCTCGCGCCGGACGCGTCTGGTCCGCCCGGACACGTCCACCCGCCACGCCGCCGGACTAATCCTGGGCGACACGTCATCGCCGCCGCCGCCCTCAGCCAACCCCTCGCGACATCGCCACCGCCGCCGCTCCCGCCCGCACAGAGTTCTGGCGAGCCAGCACGCCCTCGTCCCGCCTCCGTGGCCACACCGCGCCTCGCGCCACCGCCCGCCGCCCTCAGCAGCTCCGCCGCCCTCGCCGCCACGCCCGCCGCGCCGCTCTCTCCCTCCGCCACCGGCGGCGGCCTCGCCGCCGCTCCTCCCGCCCATGGCCTCGCGGCCATGCCCTCGCGCCCGGCCGGCGCCTCGCGAGCTCCTCCACCGCCCCTCGGCGGGCGCCCGCCCGGCTGCCTCCTCCTCCGGCGACCTCGGCGCCGCCTCGCCGATCCGATCCGATCCGTCCGATCCGCCTCGAATCGCGCGTTGACCTCTCTCTCCTTTCTTTTCTAAGTCCTTGATATATTTGTTATTTTGTTGCATTTTCGAAGTGGTATATCTTTGCATCTGTAGATCCATTTTGCACGTATAATATGTCAAAATGTTCGTCTCGAAGAGTAGATCATTTCATCTCATTGCATCATTTTCATTTGAGCTCATCTTGATGCCCGAAATGCTGTTGGAAGAGTGCTATGTGATGTTAGTTTCTGATTTTTATCAGAACTTGCACTTTTGTTATTTTTGCCATGATTAATGTGTGCACCCTATGTATTTGAGTCCTACATGTGTTTTGAAATATGCCATGCCATATTTCCAGGGATATATGCCATGTATTTTTGTGATCTATGTGGTGACTAGCACAAGCATGCAAAGTAGGTGTCCTGATGTTGCTGATTTCAGTCCTGTTTTAGCTGATTTTGATGCCATGTTAACTTGATGCTACCAAGAGATCTATGCATATTTTGGGATACTTCAGTAAGGGTGTTTTGTAAAACATGTCTTGCTCTATCCATCCATGCCTTTGTTTGCAATTATGGAGTGCCATAGCTTGAGTCAATCGAGCTCTACTTTTGCTATCAAATGTTTCCTGGCAGATTGTTTACGTGTTATTCAATTTTGCCAAGCTTGTTGTGGTTGATCCATTTATGATATGTTATTGTTCTTGCCATGTATGTCTTCTATGTCATGTCTTCTTGATGTATGTATGCTTAGTTTATCATATAAGGTTCTGTAGTGAGTGCATTGAGCTTGTAAACATGCCTACTCGTTATCAGTTTTTGACATGTCATGTTGCTGAATCTGTTAACGAAACTTTCAATATTGACATGGGTGTTACTATATTTTCTAGTCCTTTTTGGCTTATGGTCAGTAAGGGACTTTTGTTCTAGGCTTTGAGTAGATTCATGCCATGCCTTGTTTTGCTATTTTAAGTTCCTCTAGCATGTAGTTTTCTTGCTCTGAACATTGCAACCTGATGCTGTTTTTGCCATGTCCAGCCTGATATTTTGTGCACTTTTGCCATGCTTGTTTGAACCTGTTATGATGTGAACTAGCCGTAGCTCAGTGCTCATCTTTTGTCGAGCATCTTGTGTAGATCACTGCCATGTGCTTTGTTGGTACGTTTGGGTGCAGTAGCTTAATTAATTGTTGCTTGCTAAGTGGCATCATGCTGTTAATGGCAGATTTGCGCCATTCTTGTTTTGCTTGTCATTTGCGAACCGTGCATCCGATTCCGGTGATCTTTATATCGATTTCAACCGAAATCATCTCATCTTTCCAGTGGCATGCTTGGTTTGCCAAGTTGATGCCTGGTTCATCATTTACCTTCCGGAGCGCACATACGCATTGCATATCACATCCCGCATATCATGTCATGTTTTGCATCATGTTGATTGTGCATTGCACCGTGATTTATTGTGGTTCCTTTGTTTGTGTTGTTGCTTTGGGTAGAGCCGGGAGACGAGTACGTGAACGAGGAACCTGTTGAGAACGCTTACGAGGATCAAGCTTTCGACAACTCTTAGAACATTGCAGGCAAGATGACCATACCCTCGAAATCACTTCTATCTTTGCTATGCTAGTTGCTCGCTCTTTTGCTATGCCTATGCTGCGATGCCTACCACTTGCTATATCATGCCACCCATATTGCCATGTCAGCCCCTAACCATCCTTTCCTAGCAAACCGTTGATTGGCTATGTTACCGCTTTGCTCAGCCCTCTTATAGCGTTGCTAGTTGCAGTGAAGTGAAGTTTGTTCCTTGTTGAACATGGAGATGTTGTTCCTTGTTGGAACATGTTTACTTGTTGGGGATATCACAATATATATATATCTGCTATAATTAATACATCTATATACTTGGTAAAGGGTGGAAGGCTCGGCCTTATGCCCGTGTTTTGTTCCACTCTTGCCACCCTAGTTTCCGCCATACCGTGTTATGTTCCTTGATTTCGCGTTCCTTACACGGTTGGGTGATTTATGGGACCCCTTGACAGTTCGCTTTGAATAAGACTCGTCCAAAGAAGGCCCAACATTGGTTTTACCATTTGCCACCTAAGCCTTTTCCCCGGTTTTCGCGAGCCCGAGGGTCATCTTTATTTTAACCCCGGACCAAGGCTCCTTCGAGTGCTGGCCCGAACAAGAGTGTTGTGCAGCGCCCCTCAAGGCAACTTGAGGTCTGGTTTTAGTTGTATGGACTGCTCATCCGGATGTGCCACGAGAACGAGATATGTGCAGCTCCTATCGGGATTTGTCGGCACAATCGGGCGGCTTTGCTGGTCTTGTTTTATTGCTGTCGAAATGTCTTGTAGTCCGGGATTCCGAGATTGATCGGTCTTCCCGTAGAAGGAATATCCTTCGTTGACCGTGAGAGCTTATAATGGGCTGTTGGGACACCCTGCAGGTAATATCTTTCAAAGCCGTGCCCGCGTTATGAGGCAGATGGGAATTTGTTAATGTCCGTTGTAGAAAACCCAAAGTTGACCTCAATAAAATACACATCAATCGCGTGTGTAACCGTGATGGTCTCTTCTCGGAGTCCGGAAGTGAACACGGTGTTGGAGTTATGTCTGACGTAAGTAGTTCAGGATCACTTCTTGATCGCTACTAGCTTCACGACCGTGCTTTGCTCCTCTTCTCGCTCTCTTTTGCGATGTAGCCACCATATATGCTAGTCGCTTGCTGCAGCTCCACTTTACTACTCTGTCCTTCCTATAAGCTTAAATAGTCTTGATCTCGCGGGTGTGAGATTGCTGAGTCCCCGTGACTCACAGATACTTCCAAAACAGTTGCAGGTTCCGATGAGGCCAGTGCAGGTGATTCAACCGAGCTCAAGTGGGAGTTCGACGAGGAACGTGGTCGTTACTATGTGTCTTTTCCTGATGATCAGTAGTGGTGCCCAGTTGGGACGATTCGGGGATCTGTGTAGCATTTGGGGTATCTTCTTTTATTTTGGTTCCGTAGTCGGACCTTGAGTGTACTCAATGATGGATGTTTATTTATGTACTTGTGTGAAGTGGCGATCGAAGCCAACTATGTATCTCTTTCCTTATTTATTACATGGGTTGTGTGAAGATTACCTCACTTGCGACATTGCTTTCAATGCGGTTATGTTTCTAAGTCGTGCCTCGACACGTGGGAGATATAGCCGCATCGGGCGCTATGTTGGTAATCGAGCCTTCCCGACTTAGGAGCCCCTACTTGATTGTTTGTCATGCGTTGTTGAGTCTAGAATGGAAAATGTTTTGAGTCTTAGGATTATATATACGGAGAGTAGGATTCTTTTTACTCCCAGGTCCTTCGCGCCTCTGGTGAGGCATCCCGACGAGAGTTTTGACTTTTCTCTCCTCAATTTTCACTAAATTTTTTTAGGATCACGCTGGTATCTTGGAATCGTTCGATGGTTTTGTGACGAGAACATTGTTCTTGGTGCCTCCTGACATTTAGGGGTTGTGGCGGTGTCCCGGGAGTTGAGCTCGAGGTGTTGTCGCCACAATTTTATCGCTGCGATTCTCGAATACCTGAGTTTTGCCGACATCGAAATCTCTTTTGTGCGCTTGTTGGTGAGATAACCCCGATAGCCCAAAGATCGTGGGCGAAAAGGGAGTATTGCCATGACTTGTATAACGGATGTTTTTCAAGGTCGAGGTACACGATTTCGAGGATTTCTTGGTTATGTGTTGACGGATGGATACAAATGGATCTAGGTATTGTTAGTTTGGGTGATATATTTTGTGTCCCTGTATCCCCAACACCAGATTGCATAACCAGAAAGTTTCGGGAGTTTATAGGTGGGAATTCTAGTAGCTTACGTGATATTCTTTCCGACGGATGTATGATTTGAGATTGGGGTTCAACGCTCTAGTGGTCCGCCCATTCACGGTCGATTCTGATGGTCGCGAGACGCCTTAAAGAATCCTTGGCTATGCTGATTCGGGACGCCTTGTTTGTCATTCGTGACGTCCGCTATACGTCGTGTCCGTGTGGGCCCCACCACTAACACTTTGGGCGTAAATCTCTATCATGTGTTTGTTCCGCTCATTCTAGAAGCCAATCTTTTGTTTTCGCCAGATATTCGATTTGTTTCTAAGATGATGTTGTTTCCATATCTTTATCTAAGTGGCTTCTCACCTTAATGGACGTGTGATGATTAACTTTGAATTCATTCGCTCATTCTTGTTCGAATGTTTATTGTGAAGACTATATGTTGCAATTTCTATCCGCTGATTCTACTTATCTTTTGTCTATCAAAGGACTAACGGATGTCACCCTCTTCAGATGGCTCCGCCAACGCGTCTGAATCCGGATTGCAATGATGGGGATCACCGAACCTCCACCTCCACCTCCGCCTCCGGAGGCCCGGCAAGCTATCATGGCAGCCACCAATGCCAATGCTCGATGATTTTGCAGCTCTTGCAAGAACGCATCGGGGCAAGGCAATCAAGGAAATCAAGGTCAAGGCAACAATCAGCCGCATTTTGCTACTCTCAGTCAGTTCCTCGCTAATCAGCCGAAGTCTTTCAGTTTCTGTGTCGAGGCCACAGACGCTGACGATTGGTTAGTGGACATCTGCAAGCACTTTGACTGTAGCAATGTCAGACCTGAGGACTTTGTCAAGTTTGCATCGCTTCAACTCAAGGATCAAGCTGCCGAGTGGTACCAGAATACAAAGATTCCAGAGGAGGTCGTGTCATTACCTGGGATGAGTTCCGCCGTGATTTCAGAGCTCATCACATTCCGAAAAGTGTTGTTGAGAGCAAGCGTGAGGAGTTCCGCAATCTCAAGCAGGGCAACATGTCTGTCTATCAATACAATATCCAGTTCCTGTAAGCTCGCTGCTTTGCTAAGCAAGACGTGCTGATGAAAAGAGTATGATCTATCAATTCAGAGGTGGTCCGAGAGAAGATCTGCAATTAGCTCTTGTGCTTTTTGAGCCGATAAGTATGATGATTTCTACAACATGGCACTCAAGCAAGAAGCTGCCCAGCTCAAATGTGAGGCTTCTAAGAAGAGAATCGGGGATGCAGTTCGGTCCTCTTCTTCCTCTCAAGTGGCAGCTAAGCAGCAGAAGTTTTACCTTCCTCCTCCTCCGTTCCGCCACCTTACCAAAGAAGAACTCAGGTGGCCGTGGATCTTCCCACCCACCCAACCCAAGCTATCGTAACAAGTCTAATTCTCAAGCTCCAAGGTCAAGTGCTCCTTACCACCGTCCGCTCTCTGAGGTAACTTGCAACAAATGTCAGAAGAAAGGTCACTATGCGAACAAGTGCTTCAACCAGAGGCGCCTTCCGCCTCCTCCTCCTGTGAAATCTTCCAGCAATGCAGTGGTCAAGCATAATCCCAAGTTTGCAAAGGTCAACATGATGAATGCAGCTCAAGCAGAGGATTCTTCAGATGTGATCATGGGTAATCTTCCAGTTAATGATATTCCTGCAAAAGTCTTATTTGATACTGGTGCATCGCATTGTTTCATCTCAAGACCATTTGCATCTAAGCATGAATTGGGTTATCAAGAGTTGCCTAGTTCCTTATCAATTGTGTCCCCGGGTAAGCATATGACAGCTAATAATTATGTCCCGGATGTTTCTATCAAGATGGGCGATTATAGATTTCTTTCTAAACCAATTGTTCTTGGTGACTCGGATATTGATCTTATTCTCGGAATGGACTGGCTTTCTCAGCACAAAGCTCAGCTTGATTGTGCTGCCAGGGAAATTCAGTTGACTCACTCTTCTAATGATGTGATCATTTATGCCGCTCGTGATGAAACCATTCGGTTGTTTTCTCTCAATGAGAAGGGCGAACTGAATGCTATCTCTCGATTCCATCGCTTGTGAGTACCAAGATGTCTTTCCGTAAGAGCTTCCGGTATGCCTCCTCATCGCCGCTTGAGTTCGTTATCGATCTTGAGCCCGCATCGAACCTGTTTGCAAGCGCCCATACAAGCTTGGACCTGATGAGCTGAAGGAATTGAAGAAGCAGCTCGATGAACAAGAGCGTCTGGTTTGATCGGACCGAGTTCATCTCCTTGGGGTTGTGGTGTTCTTTTGTCCGGAAGAAGGATGGCACGGACCGACTTTGCGCCGATTACCGTCCATTGAATAAGAAGACAATCAAGAACAAGTATCCACTTCCCAACATCAATGAGCTTTTCGAGCAACTCAAAGGTGCTACAGTGTTCTCCAAGCTTGACCTTCGATGGGTTATCATCGATTCGCATTCGTGAACAAGATATTCCCAAGACAGCATTCGTAACAAGCTTTGGTTCTTATGAATATACCGTCATGTCTTTCGCCTCGTCAATGCTCCTCCAACATTCTCTCGGATGATGAACTTCATATTCAACCCCTACACCAATGAATTCGCCTTGGTCTATCTTGATGATATTTTGGTCTTCTCCAAGAATAAGAAGGATCATGCCAAACATTTGCGATTGGTGCTAGACAAGCTCGAGAGTATCAATTCTATGCTAAGTTCTCCAAATGTGAATTTTGGCTTGATGAAGTGCTTTATCTTGGTCATATCATCTCCGCCAAGGGCATCGCTGTTAATCCCGAGAAGGTGTCCGCAATTGTGAATTGGGAACATCCTCGAATGTCAAGCAGCTCCATGATTTTCTTGGTCTTGCAAGCTATTGTCAAGATTCGTTGAGAACTTCTCCAAGATTGCAAAGCCTCTTTCCAACCTCCTCCGAAGCATGTTAAGTATGTCCGGTCTCCCGAATGTGACGTTGCTTTCAATACCCTCAAAGAGAAACTCGTCACAGCTCTGCCTTGACTCCTCCCGATGAATCCAAGCCATTTGAAGTTTTCTCGTGATGCTTCTCTTCAAGGTCTCGGTGCTGTGTTAATGCAAGAGAAGAGAGTTGTGGCTTATACCTCTCGCCATTGAAGCCCAACGAGAAGAACTACCCCACTCACGATCTTGAGTTGGCGGCATTGTCCATGCATTGATAACGTGGAGACATCTCTTGTTGGGAAGGAAAGTGGACATTTTCACCGATCACAAGAGTCTCAAGTACATTTTCACTCAACCCAACCTCAACCTCGAGCAGACTCGATGGGTCGAATGATTCAAGAGTACAACCCAAGTATTGAATATACTCCGGGCAAGGCCAATGTCATTGCAGATGCTTTGAGCAGGAAAGCTTATCGCAATGCCTAATCCTCAAGCCCTTTCACCGGATCTCGTGAAGCTTTCCGCAAGCTGAATCTTCAAGTTGTTCCTCAAGGCTTTCTTGCCAACCTCATAGTCTCTCCTACTTTGGAAGATCAGATTCGTGAGGCTCAACTTCTGGATACCATGGTGAAGAAGGTGAAACGTGGTATCGACAAGGGCATTTCCAAGTACAAGTGCTTCCACATTGATGACAAAGATACTCTTTTCTTTGAGGACCGGATTGTGGTTCCTAAGGGTGATCTACGAAAAGTCATTATGAACGAGGCTCACAATTCGCTTCTATCCATTCATCCTGGAAGTACGAAGATGTACCATGATCTCAAGCAGTCTTATTGGTGGACTCGAATGAAGCGAGAAATTGCTCAATTCGTGAATGAATGTGATGTCTGCAGAAGAGTGAAAGCAGAACACCAAAGACCAGCTGGTCTCCTCCAACCTCTTGCTATTCCAGAATGGAAGTTTGATCATATTGAAATGGACTTCGTGGATCGGCTTTCCAAAGTCCAAGCGTGGAAATGATGCTATCTTCGTTGTCATTGACAAGCTTACTAAAGTGGCTCATTTTCTTCCTATCAAAGAATCTATCACAGCAGCTCGGTTGGCGAGCTATACACCTCGTGGATTGTCTCCTTGCACGGCATTCCACAAGTGATCTCTTCTGCACGTGGCAGCATCTTTACCTCCAAGTTTTGGGATTCTTTTCGAAGGCCATGGGCACCAACATTCGGTTCAAAGACAGCTTTCCATCCTCAAACAAGTGGCCAAGTTGAGCGAGTAAATCAAATCCTTGAAGATATGCTCGGGGCTTGTGTCATTTCTTTCGGTATGAAGTGGGAAGATTGTCTTCCATATGCCGAAGTTCTCCTACAACAACAGCTTCCAAGCAAGTTCGGGCAAGGCCCCATTCGAAATTCTCTATGGCGAAAGTGCCGTACTCCTCTCAATTGGTCTCGAGACAGTGAACGCCAACTTCTTGGCAATGACTTGATCACGTATGTAAGAAATGTGCCAAGTCATTCGTGAGAATTCAAAGCCGCGCAATCGCGCGGAAGAGCTATTATGATGATAAGCACCGTGATGTGGCTTTTAAAATTGGAGACCATGTCTACCTCCGCGTCTCTCAATGAAAGGCACTCGCCGCTTCGTATCAAAGGGAAGCTTGCCCTAGATACGTGGGTCCTTTCAAGATAATTGGGAAAAGAGGCGATCTCGCCTATCAACTTGAGCTTCCATCCAACTTTGCAAACGTGCACGATGTGTTTCACGTGTCACAGCTTCGCAAGTGCTTCAAGACTCTGAACGCACTATCAACTTCAAGAAATTGACCTTCAAGAAGATCTCTCTTATCATGAGCACCCGCTGCTATTCTTGATGAAACCGAGCGCAAGACTCGCAACAAGTCAATCAAATTCCTGAAAGTGAAGTGGTCACACCATTCCGACCGAGAAGCTACCGGGAGCGCGAGGATCACCTCCGTTCGAATATCCGGAGTTCTTTCAGTCCTAGATCTCGGACGAGATCCTCTTGTAGTGGTGGAGTGTTGTAACACCCGAAGTAACTTTCCATATTTGTAACTCCAACTCTTGCCATTTTCGCATTGTTATATGATATTCCTCCGTGGTTGGGTTTTTCTTCTTTTGCATTTTGTCTATGTCATGCATTTTATCATGTCATCATGTGCATCGATTTGCATACGTGTTCGCCTCATGATTCCGAGCATTTTTCCCGTTGTCCGATTTGCAATCCGCACTCCTATCTTCCCCGCGGTCCCTTTTACGTTTTTCCGTGTGCGGTATTAAACCTTCTCGAAATGGACCGAGGTTTGTCTAGTGGCCTTGGTATACCACCGTAGACCACCGGTCAAGTTTCGGTCATTTGGAGCTCATTTGGTACTCCAACGGTTAACCGCACTCTCAAAAGGCCTCTTTTAAGTTGCAGCCCAACACCCTTCAAAACAGCCCAATAACCCATCTAAGTCACTTCCATGCTCTCCGTCGCTCGATCACGATCGTGGGCGAAAACTACACCTCATTTGGACTCTCCTAGCTCCCTCTATGCCTATTTAAACACCTCCCCAAATTCCGGTCCAATCCACCCCTAACCCTAGCAGTTTTCCTCCTCACGGACGCGTCGTCCGTCCACGCCGGACACGTCCGCCGCCACGCCGCCCGAACCAATCCCGGGCGACACGTCATCGCCGCCGCCGCCTCAGCCAACCCCTCGCGACACATCACTGCCGCGCCCGCACCCACACAGGCCCGGCGAGCCAACATGGGCCGCCCGGCCCGCCGCCACCCGCCGCCCGCCGGCCTCCGCGCCTCAAGGCGCCCGCCGCCCTCAGCAGCTCCGCCGCCTCGCCGCCGCCGCCCGCCGCCGCGCCCTCTCCTCACCACCACGGCCGGCGCCTCGCCCATCTCTCTCCCGGCCATGCGCCCTCGCCATGCCGCCCGCGCCTCGCCCGGCCGGCCGCTCGGCGAGCTCCTCCACTGCCCCTCCGGGCGCCCGCCCAGCTGCCTCCTCCTCCGGCGACCTCGGCGCCGCCTCGCCCGATCCGATCCGATCCGGTCCGATCCGTCCTCGGGAATCGCGCGCGTTGACCTCTCTCTCCCTTTCTTTTCTCTAAGTCCTTGATATATTTGTTATTTTGTTGCATTTTCGAAGTGGTATATCTTTGCATCTGTAGATCCATTTTGCGCGTATAATATGTCAAAATGTTCGTCTCGAAGAGTAGATCATTTCATCTCATTGCATCATTTTCATTTGAGCTCATATTGATGCCCGAAATGCTGTTGGAAGAGTGCTATGTGATGTTAGTTTCTGATTTTTATCAGAACTTGCACTTTTGTTATTTTTGCCATGATTAATGTGTGCACCCTATGTATTTGAGTCCTACATGTGTTTTGAAATATGCCATGCCATCTTTCCAGGGATATATGCCATGTATTTTTGTGATCTATGTTGTGACTAGCACAAGGATGCAAAGTAGGTGTCCTGATGTTGCTGATTTCAGTCCTGTTTTAGCTGATTTTGATGCCATGTTAACTTGATGCTACCAAGAGATCTATGCATATTTTGGGATACTTCAGTAAGGGTGTTTTGTAAAACATGTCTTGATCTATCCATCCATGCCTTTGTTTGCAATTATGGAGTGCCATAGCTTGAGTCAATCGAGCTCTACTTTTGCTATCAAATGTTTCCTGGCAGATTGTTTACGTGTTATTCAATTTTGCCAAGCTTGTTGTGGTTGATCCATTTATGCTATGTTATTGTTCTTGCCATGTATGTCTTCTATGTCATGTCTTCTTGATGTATGTATGCTTAGTTTATCATATAAGGTTCTGTAGTGAGTGCATTGAGCTTGTAAACATGCCTACTCGTTATCAGTTTTTGACATGTCATGTTGCTGAATCTGTTAACGAAACTTTCAATATTGACATGGGTGTTACTATATTTTCTAGTCCTTTTTGGCTTATGGTCAGTAAGGGACTTTTGTTCTAGGCTTTGATTAGATTCATGCCATGCCTTGTTTTGCTATTTTAAGTTCCTGTAGCATGTAGTTTTGTTGCTCTGAACATTGCAACCTGATGCTGTTTTTGCCATGTCCAGCCTGATATTTTGTGCACTTTTGCCATGCTTGTTTGAACCTGTTATGATGTGAACTAGCCGTAGCTCAGTGCTCATCTTTTGTCGATCATCTTGTGTAGATCACTGCCATGTGCTTTGTTGGTACGTTTGGGTGCAGTAGCTTAATTAATTGTTGCTTGCTAAGTGGCATCATGCTGTTAATGGCAGATTTGCGCCATTCTTGTTTTGCTTGTCATTTGCGAACCGTGCATCCGATTCCGTGATCTTTATATCGATTTCAACCAAATCATCTCATCTTTCCAGTGGCATGCTTGGTTTGCCAAGTTGATGCCTGGTTCATCATTTACCTTCCGGGCGCACATACGCATTGCATATCACATCCCGCATATCATGTCATGTTTTGCATCATGTTGATTGTGCATTGCACCGTGATTTATTGTGGTTCCTTTGTTTGTGTTGTTGCTTTGGGTAGAGCCGGGAGACGAGTACGTGAACGAGGAACCTGTTGAGAACGCTTACGAGGATCAAGCTTTCGACAACTCGAGAACATTGCGTGCAAGATGACCATACCCTCGAAATCACTTCTATCTTTGCTATGCTAGTTGCTCGCTCTTTTGCTATGCCTATGCTGCGATGCCTACCACTTGCTATATCATGCCACCCATATTGCCATGTCAGCCCCTAACCATCCTTTCCTAGCAAACCGTTGTTTGGCTATGTTACCGCTTTGCTCAGCCCTCTTATAGCGTTGCTAGTTGCAGAAGAAGTGAAGTTTGTTCCTTGTTGGAACATGGAGATGTTGTTCCTTGTTGGAACATGTTTACTTGTTGGGGATATCACAATATATATATATATATATATATATATATATATATATATATATATATCTGCTATAATTAATACATCTATATACTTGGTAAAGGGTGGAAGGCTCGGCCTTATGCCCGGTGTTTTGTTACACTCTTGCCACCTAGTTTCCGTCATACCGTGTTATGTTCCTTGATTTCGCGTTCCTTACACGGTTGGGTGATTTATGGGACCCCTTGACAGTTCGCTTTTGAATAAGACTCCTCCAACAAAGGCCCAACTTTGGTTTTACCATTTGCCACCTAAGCCTTTTCCCCCGGGTTTTCGCGAGCCCGAGGGTCATCTTTATTTTAACCCCCCCCCCCGGACCAGTGCTCCTTCGAGTGCTGGCCCGAACTAGAGTGCTGTGCAGCGCCCCCTCAAGGCAACTTGAGGTCTGGTTTTAGTTGTATGTACTGCTCATCCGGATGTGCCCTGAGAACGAGATATGTGCAGCTCCTATCGGGATTTGTCGGCACAATTGGGCGGCTTTGCTGGTCTTGTTTTATTGCTGTCGAAATGTCTTGTAGTCCGGGATTCCGAGATTGATCGGGTCTTCCCGGTAGAAGGAATATCCTTCATTGACCGTGAGAGCTTATAATGGGCTAAGTTGGGACACCCTGCAGGTAATATCTTTCAAAGCCGTGCCCATGGTTATGAGGCGATGGGAATTTGTTAATGTCCGGTTGTAGAAAACCCAAAGTTGACCTCAATAAAATACACATCAACGCGTGTGTAACTGTGATGGTCTCTTCTCGGAGTCCGGAAGTGAACACGGTGTTGGAGTTATGTCGGACGTAAGTAGTTCAGATCACTTCTTGATCGCTACTAGCTTCACGACCGTGCTTTGCTCCTCTTCTCGCTCTCTTTGTGATGTAGCCACCATATATGCTAGTCGCTTGCTGCAGCTCCACTTTACTACTCTGTCCTTCCTATAAGCTTAAATAGTCTTGATCTCGGGTGTGAGATTGCTGAGTCCCGTGACTCACAGCTACTTCCAAAACAGTTGCAGGTTCCGATGAGGCCAAGGTGGTGATTCAACCGAGCTCAAGTGGGAGTTCGACGAGGAACGTGGTCGTTACTATGTGTCTTTTCCTGATGATCAGAGTGGTGCCCAGTTGGGACGATTCGGGATCTGTGTAGCATTTGGGGTATCTTATTTTATTTTGGTTCCGTAGTCGGACCTTGAGTGTACTCAATGATGGATGTTTATTTATGTACTGTGTGAAGTGGCATCGTAAGCCAACTATGTATCTCTTTCCTTATTTATTACATGGGTTGTGTGAAGATTACCTCACTTGCGACATTGCTTTCAATGCGGTTATGCCTCTAAGTCGTGCCTCGACACGTGGGAGATATAGCCGCATCGGGGGCGTTACAACCACCCCCTCCAACACTCTAGCTTTGTCTCTCTCCCAACCTTATTCCTCTCCTACACATATGTATGGATGCCGATCGATCTCCCTTAATACATGAGGTAGATCGATCTCCCTTAATACATGAGGTAGGCCTCTCTCCTCCTCCACACATATACCAGCCATTGTACCTCTATAGTTAATTAGGCCTCCCTCCCCCCACCACACACCGATAGTTGAGCGTTGCCAGGTAGGTATCCATGCCACAGAGACAGACTGCACCTGTCCCTCTCACGCTCCAAAGAGGGCCAGCCACTCTATATCTTTGACGTGGGCACACACAAATTGATGGCACTCTTTATCGATCACACACAGCACACACACACACACATCATCCCTCTCTTTCGATTCTATGGACACCTCAAGTCGATGATACCTCCACTCTCTTCTCGTGGATCGCCTCTATATATATGATATATCCAGACTCTATTTCACACATATTGCATATGTTACATTTTTGATTGACCCCCCCAAAAAAAAACTCTCACGAACCCACACACTATATCTCTCTACGCTTGTATCTCTCTCACACAACCCCACGTGGGTGGTATACGATACAAGAAGAGAATAGGTGCACCGCACACGTACTCACGCTTCGTGCCCAGCCACACCAGCGGGTACACGGTGGAGCTCATTTATGTACGAAATGGCAGCCCACGCTAATTTGAACGCGTGTAGCGGTTGTTTACCTCACGGAGGTCGTGGTACCACGCGTGCACGAAACAAAGTTCGACTTGATGCGTTGGCGCGTCATTTTTAAATAAAGTTATATCGCTCAATGGCACGTACATAGAATATAAAATGATTTTTATGGAGAAAAAGGTAGTCCGCTCCACTATATACAATGGAGCCTGCCTAACTGGTTTGTCTCTCTTCAGAGTATCTGACACAAGGCTGCGGTGGCCTCTCTCTCTCTCTCACCGTTGGTCACTGATTTGGCTGCATCCCATCCGCCAGCGGAAAGGGAGGACGTGCATCATTTCTCCATTCGACGGCACCGAGGCAGCACGTCCTGATCTGCCGTACACGCTGTTCTCTCTGACCAAGCTTCGGCACGGTAGGGCCTACGCCACCTGCTCGCTGCCGCAGTATGGGCAGATTTCGCCCGCCGCCGCTCACCTAGTTACATCCCGACGACCTCCAGGTATCCCCTCTGGCCTTGCTCCACTGCCCGTCTTCCCACGTCGCTGCATGTGGATATTCCATAGTTCTTTGCCCAAAATGTAGCTCGTCCAGCATACTTTCCATATTGCAATCTTGTCCTCACACCGTTTTAGACAAACACAACCGTGTTGTTATCTTCCCTTAGGACAAGGAATATGCTTCTTTTTTGTCGTCGCATGTGTCATCAACTGCTATTGGCCAGTAATTGTTTCCTTTCTACCTCTTTTTTGCCAACAGGGCTATCCATTTCACCTCGTTGCTATTGCGACCTTTTGGTGAACTGCACAAATCACTTTTTTCTTAAGAGTGTTTTGTGCAGTTCTACCAAAATGTCACACGGGCAACGTCTCTACATTTCAGTCCGACTGCACAAAGGGAGATTAGTTTTGCTCTATCCTCCTCATCCAACTCCGATCCTAATCTTCTCCAACTAGTTAGTCTTAAGAGAGACTACAAAGGTGACCGGCTTCTATTTGTGTGTTTATTGTTTCATCAGCAGTCCTCTATTATTGTAATCACACTTAATATCTTTGGAACAGGGACGCTCAGCTCTATTTTAGTGGAACTGCACAAAATGATCGGAATGTCGCATGCTCCAGACAGCTACTTTTTTTCCCAACATGCCTTGTTGATTTAGACAGAGCTGGGGGGACGCTGCTGCCAATGAAAGCATGGATCAATTTTAATTTAACACCTTCTCACAACTTTGTCTTCAGTTGTGATGTAAATATTAGCTCTGATATGCTAATAATTGAGATGCATTAGCAAGGAAGTTAGTTTTTTATTGTTTCCGAAAGAGCATCAATGGCAAGACACACGAAACAAAAGCTGAAAGCTCACACAATTGTACAATTTCATGTAGCTGGAAAATTATTTGTATAGTACGTCAATTATGTAAACAAATGTTGGAAGCTTGATAGCATTGCCAGAAGCCTCTTCGGCATCTGGGTCCATGTGCCATGCACGAAATTATACTCCTTCATTCCTAAATATTTATCTTTTTACAAATTTCAAATGGGCATATTTTAGAGTGTAGATTCACTCATTTTGCTTCGTATGTGTACTCCCTCCGTTCCTAAATATTTGTCTTTCTAGAGATTTCAACAAGTGACTACATACGGAGCAAAATGAGTGAGTCTACACTCTAAAATATCTCTATATACATCCGTATGTAGTAGTCCATTTGAATCTCTAAAAAGACAAATATTTGAGTAGTCACTCATTGAAATCTCTATAAAGACAAATAATTCGGAGTATATTTAAGAACCGAGGGGGTAGTGCACAGCCGCATGGGAGACTCAGCCTGGTCGTTGCGCCGCAATAATAGTGAGTAATGATCAGTCAAATCATAAGCCCCACCTTTCCCACTGTAAGTTGCTCGGAAGAAGCAACCATCAATATGCTCTTATTTGAATCCGCTCATACTACTCCATCCACACTTTGTTTATAGAGCGCTTCGAAAAAAGAAAAATCTCTGGGACCAAGGCAACTAGCGATCGGCCTGAAAAATAGCATTGGTAGTCATAGCACGGCGTCTATTACTAGAGGAAATAATGCGTACACACACGCATGCGGTGCTTCCACCCCGGGTACACACATTCATGCACTTACTCCACTCTGTAGTACACCGAGAGAAAATTGTGGACTTGATTGCGGTTACCACGCCATAATTAATTGAGCATTAAACCAAACGCGTCTAAAGTCTCTCTGGGGGTGGAAATGCATTGAGAGAAATGCATCATAATGTAGCGCGCCCTGTAAACTGTGACGGAGGGAGGAGTAGTATGAAGGTGCAAAACCAAGTACGCGTATGACCAGTCGGTCAACGCACCTCCTCTTGGCATATCACTGACATGTGGGACCGGAGTGTGAGAAAACCGATCTCAATTGACGGCAAAATGGCCAACCCGCCGTTCCTTGAGAGAGACGAGGACAAGAACACATAGACGGGCTCGCACGGAGGCCAAGATATATTCGAGCATGGTTGATCGATATCATCATTACATGTTGGGCTGCCGTTTTCCGCCCTTCTCCGGAATAAATGTGTACATTAAAAAAATAAGAGTACAGAGGCTCCACCATGCGGTTCTAGTAATAGTACTACTCGTACTACTAAACCTTGCGTTTGGCTCTTCGCCTCTTTGTGAAGTCGAACAATGATGGTACTCCGCATGTTCGGTACTACAATGTATGTCTATGGCAATCTGACACCGAATGAACTGATGCATGTCCACCGCCTGGGCGAGGGTATGTTGCATTAGTCAAAAGGCGTAAGCGAGCTTCACCTTGTCCTACAAGCTTCTCCTCGTTCTGCGAGTTGACAGGACACACCAAAAAGTTGTGCTAGTCCATACTCCCTCCTTTCCGGTTAATATGGCTTAATCTTTTTTGCAGGTAAATGAAAGGGCTTTATTCATATATAAGCATTCTTAGGACGATCAGCCAAGACATTGGTCACTAGGAAGCGAGGTACCCCGCAAAAAAGAAGTAGGAAGCGAGGTGTTTCATCAAGCCAGCTCTCGGCCACATTCAAAGTGCAGCAAGCACGGTTTGCACAAAGATGCGCCAGAAGGTTTGCTGACTTGTTTACAAGCTGAATAACAAAAAAGAGAAAATATTACCGAGCGCTCCTATTTGTAACAGGATATGAGCCAGAATTAAGCGAGAATTGTGGCGAGTGTTCCATGCAATCAACTTCCATTATCACATGCGAGAACCCTCGAAGAGAACCAAATGTGTTGAAGATTGCTTTATCACATTTTAAAAATATAATAAGAGTGCAGACGCTCCTCCATCCGGTTCCTAGTACTAGTATAGTACATACCTCTATAGACTATAGTAGTACTAGTACTAGTACTAGTAAACTTTGCGCTTGCCTGTTCGCCTCTTCGGGAAGTCGAACAATAATAGTACTAGTATAGTGTATGCTTCTGGCAATCTGACACTGAATTAACTATTGCACGTCCACCGCATGAGCGAGCGAGAGCTTGCATTAGTCAAAAGTTTCTCCTTGTCCTGCGAGCCACCGTGCGCAAGCTTCTCCCGTCCTGCAAGCTTCTCCTCGTTCGGCAAGTTGACGGGACACAGCAAAGTAATGCTAGTCCATACTGCCTCCTCTCCGGTTAATATGGCTTAATTTCAAATGAGATTAATACACTGTCTGTCACTGTATATTTGTAAAAATACGGTCAGTGGACTTCATAATACGCTCATTGCGCTCAATATATACATTTTCCGGTGTTTAGACGGTCACTAGCTCACCCTGGCTGAGTATGTGTGTGCATGCACGTGTAGGTTGAGCACTTGAGTGTGACCGTGTGTGTTCCTTCGTGTGCTCAGACATGCATGCATTAGGGCGTCGCGCGCGTTTTTGCATCCATGTGTACGTGTGACTGTTGCATACACGTAGGGGGAGTACGTGTAGGGGCCACTAAAGGAGCAGTCAAATCACACAGTAAGTTAGTCGGAAGAAGAAACCATCATTTCACTCTTCAATGACTCGTAGGCAATATAAAATGGTTGATATGGAGAGAAAAAGAAAACCACTATATATACACTTGCAGGAGCCTAAGCTACAAGCCTGCTTGCTTGCGTTGCTCTCTTCACAAGCATAGAACGACGGTGGCCACACCGCTGGTCACATATCTGGCATGATCCCGCAGCTAGGGGAAGGGAACAATGTTCTGCGTAGACGCGGTCGACATCGGCGAGGGAGAAAATCCACAGTCGGTGCATCCCAATCGGGGGTCACCGTGGTATGGGCCGATGTCGCGTCCCAACCGCCCTTCTAGCTACAGCCTGACGTCCCAGGTAGTCCATCTTCCTTTTGGAGCCGGCTTGCTCCACTGCCGCAGCTCCCCATGTAGCTCCATCTCCATGTCGATCTTTCTCTACTTCTACCGGCTTCTACTTGTGATGAGTTTATGTCTCATGAACTAGTGCCAGTACTATTATTCCAATCACACTTCTTCAATATCTTTGCCATCAGGGATGCTCAGCTCGATTTTAATGGAACTGCACAAAAGCATCGTATGATCCGAGGGTGCCAGCCATCTTTCCTTCGACAGGTTCTACCTGGCCAGGAAATTAAATCATGTTTAGGGTTTAGGGTTTAAGTCGTAGTGACCCCATCAGTAGTTTTTCTTTCGTACACGCTCTCACAACTTTTGTTTTTAGTTATGAAGTAAATATTGGCTATGATCTGTGAATCATTGAAATGCATGAGCGTGTGTGTTAGTTTTCCTTTGTATTTGATGGAATGTTGTAACGGGTCAACCTTGGAGTAGGAATGAAAATGGAGTGGAAACTTTCCGTTTTTCTGGAGAAAAAATGGAAACGGAGAGAACCCAACGTTTCGTTTCGTTGGATCGCGCCATCGAGCAAAACCAACGTTTAAATCACGTCTGTCGCATTCGTGTCTCACCCTCCTCCACAGCTCGACCCCACACGATCGCTCGGCATGCCACTCACTGCAAACCGAGTATACGATAACTTTCCCGCCTGCTTGTCGATGGATCGTGCCATGGAGTACCAGTACTACTGGAAGAGATTGACGAGTTCGGGGAGGACAACAAGCTGTAGCACGGACTCCCAAGAACTTTTTACATGCATGTTGTGGCCGGCTATTGCGAAATTTGAACGCAGAGCAGTCGCGTGCACCAGGAAGCGGCACGGGCGACGCTCTCTCAGCCAACGCGCCACTTCAATGCCGGTGCTAGTGAGAGCTCGCGTCCGCTCTGGCCGGGCATGAATGCGGCACTGGCCGTTTTGGGCGGGAAGCACGCGCGGGCGATGAAGAGGGTTCGGGTTGGTCAGGAGCAGCCATGGCAGCGGTCCGGACGCCCGCAAACAAGATATGTTGTACGTTAATATTGCCGTGTATATAATTAACAACGTAAATAATGTGCAAGTTGGACAAATATGATTGGAGATGGAGATGGAAATGGAATTTTACGTAAACACGGATATGCATGTCTATGTCTGTGTGTGTGTGTGTGCAACGACTCTCGCGACCTGGAAGCGAGGGCGTGTTTTTGATCGAGTTTTCTTTCTTGGTACGTTAAAAAATTGTCCGCCAGTTTTCGTTTCTTTTTTCCGGGAATGCGCGTATTCTATTTAAAACCACTGCTATGGAGAGATTGTTTTACTCCATTATAGCCTCTTGTTTGATAGAGTTTCTCGCGTCTCGCTCTCTCACCCTCTCCATATCAAAACAAGATGACAGTGTCCACACTATCTCTCTCCTCACCGGTGGTCACAGATCCGGCTGAATCCCGTCCACTGCGGGAGGTGAGGAGGTGCAGCGTTGACGTTGTCGCCGTCGGTGATGGAGGAAGCCGATGTGCACCGTCCTCTCGGAGCCGGCGCAGGCGCGGACGAAGGTCCTCCACGCCCTTGTTCGCTACCGTCGTGTGGGAAGATCCCGCCCGCCCGCCTAAGCGACATCTCACCCACCTGAGGTATAACTTCTTGTACTGGTCCAGCTCCCCAGGTTGCTGCATGCGGTTTTTCTTCTATGCGACTACTCCCCAACTCCCCATGTATAGTAGCTAGGGTTCGTCGGCTGGTCCAACATCACCTACTATTATAGAGGAAATGCCACTCGAAAAGTTGTCCTGATTTATGCCTCGGTGGAGGTATACATGTTGTTTCGACAAAAAGTACATGGTGGTTGTGCGGTCATTGTCCATATGCTCCTATTGTTGCTGCTAATCTAATACTATTACTGGTTAAATGAAGAAATGTTTTTTCTCGGGTATCCTGGTTTAGTTCCCATCAAGATAATCATGATGCTTCTGTTTGTTGGTGTACTTTTCATAATTCTTATTGACAATTGAGATGTCGTTGTTAATCTTGTAAAACAAAGTAACAACACTATATCCCTTTTTTATATTTTTGGAAACAGCGATGCGTATCTCCATACCCGGGCATGTCTTCCTCAATTTTAGTGGAACTGCACAAAATTGGATGGCCATTGTTGTTCCGCCTCCTCGTCCTCCGCCACGTGGTTCTTCCTTCCTCGAGCTTGACTCTTGAGAAGAAACAGACCACGGTGAGGATTTGTCGAACTTCATAGGTGCCTCACCCAAACTTGATGCCAAATGGATGATGCATCACCACGATGACCTATCGATGCTCATGGTTGCGCCTCATGGTTGCGCCGGCCGGTGAAGCTGATCGATTTTCAATGAAAAACAAGCTGTCTTCCATCGCGTTTTTGCTTGTTACCCAAAAGATGATATCCTTCGCCAGTTCACCTTGGTTGCGTTGGAGACGCAATGCCTTTCACGTTGGTGCAATTTTATCACACAATTGGCTATGAACCAAATGTTTCCTCGAAGAAGGATCGACATTGGTACTAAGAGCATAAGTTTTGTATTGATGTCTAAGCCTTCTCACAACTTTGTCTCCAGCTCCCCTCTAATTTTATTTGTCCAGCTATTAACTTTGATTAAAAAATGGTGTGGACTAAAAACCCGGATGGACGTAGTAGCCCTCCATTTTTATTTACTCCGCATATTAGATTTGACTGAAGTCAAACTTTGTAAAGTTTGACCAAGTTTAGGCCGAACACAACAAACCATAATTATTAGAGAGGGCAAATTGTACATACTCTCAAACCTTTCCAATAATTGAAATTAAAATTCTCTATTTGTACACACTATCACACGTTTCCGATCCTAAATATTTGTCTTTCTAGTGGTTTGCAATTGACTACCACATACGGATGTATATAGACATTTTTTATAGTGTAGACTCACTCATTTTGCTCCGTATGTAGTCATTTGTTGAAATCTCTAGAAAGAAAAATATTTAGGAACAGAGGTAGTAGTAGTTTTCTTCACTGGTACGTTAAATAAAGAGTTTCATTTCGTACTTACACAATTTAAAACGATTGTCATGGAGATAATAAGAAAACCACTCCACTATATATTAGTCGTATACACGACTATATGGACGCAACTTCATTGACTTTAGTGCACCTGCCTTTGGGTTTATGACAGGTGGGTCCAAAATGTGGCTGGCCCACCTGTCATACAACTAAAAGCAGGTGCAGTTAAGGCACCGGAGCTCAGTCCGTACTACAATATATATATAAGCTGGAGCCTCAGCGCTTGTTCGCTAGGGTTTGCACTCTCCACACTCTCGCAGCACTACATATATATACACGCTAGAGGCTCAGCGTTCCTTTGCTAGGGTTTGTTATATTCAAAGTCTCTCACCCTCTTCGCCATATCTAAACAAGACTGCGTTGTGGCCTCTGTCTCTCTCACCCCCCTCACAGCTGGCGAAGGAGGCGTCGGATCCCGTCACACCGGGAAGGGAAGGAGGTGCAGCGTTCACTCTATCGCCTTCGGCGAGGGAGGCAATCCACTGCCGGCTGCGCTTTTCTCTTTCACCCAGCGCCTATGCAGGAGGGCCACCGACCCCTTCTTACTCGCTATTGTACGTAGTGTGGGAAGATCCGACCTCCCGCCGCACGCCTTTCGACATCCCGACGACCCTAAGGTATAAGTTTCTTTGAAACCGTCATTGGTCTAGCTGCATGCGGATCTTTTTCGATTCTGTAGTCGAATCTAGGTCTTGGTTCAAAGAGGAAAGAAGGGTGCGATGGGGTGGAGCATGAATCTAGGATGTGGTTCAATGAGGAAAGGAGGGAGAGAAAGTAGTATAGACTAGCTATCCAGCCGCTTTGTTGGTCGAAAAGGGAAAAAGGGGGTAACCCAGTACACACATCTGTAAGGAACCGACCTCTTTGTTGAAAAGGGAAAGAAACTGGGGGGTCGGGTAGTTTGTGCAGTACTAGATTTGTTGCCCTCACATAGGAAAAAGTTTTAAAGAGAACAAATATGGGACCAACGCAGATATGCTGCTTGGCTACATACTCTACATCACCCATTTATACGTGTGGACGCACATGGTGCTGGCATGTCCCATGTCCCATCCACATGATCGTGCAGTGTGTTTTGAGATGTTGTGCTACTTTTATTTGTACTGTTTTAAATTAATGTTGAATTGAAGCTATTGTATTGCTCTCTTTTCCCATTAAGTAGGGAACAAAAATGGTACCAACCCAGACATGATGCTTGTTGCTTTGTTACAACAAACCCTGCATCACCCCCTTTATAAGTAGATGGAAGCACATGGTGTTGTTGTGCCCACTCGCCCCTGGAACTATTTATGCTTTTTCTTAATCTAATGCTGATGGTAAAATTAAGCAATGCCACTCTCAGAATTAACTACTGGACTATTCTAAGAGAATTTCTCTGTTAATATGAATCAATGCAACCGTTTTAGAAATGCTACTGTCCTATACTTTGTTTTCCATCAAGACAAGGTAGATGCTTCTTTTTGTGGCCGCATGTTTCATCTTCCTTTATTGGCAGTAATTGTTTCCTTTTTGCCTTTGTTAAATCAGGGATATCTATTCAACTTGTTGCTATAGCAAACTTAAATGTCAAACCGGCGACTTTACTTGATTTTAGTGCAACTGCACAAAATGAGATTGGATTTCCTATTCATGTTGGCAGATTCGTATGTGATCTTGTGTGCATCATGACAGGTTGGTACTTGCCTTCATCCACATGATCGTGCAGTGTGTTTTGAGATGCTATGCTACTCATATTGGTACTGTTTTAAATAAATATTGAATTGAAGCTATTGTATTGCTGTCTTTTCCCATTAATTAGTGAACAAAATTGGGACCAACCCAGACATTATGCTTGTTGCTTTGTTATAAGAAACTTTGCATCACCCCCTTTATAAGTAGATGGAAGCACATGTTGTTGTTGCGCCCACTCTCCCCTGGAACTGTTTATGCTTTTTGTTAATCTAATGCCGCTGGTAAAATTAAGCAATGCCACTCTCAGAATTAACTACTGTATCTTATTTCAAAACTGCAACACTTGTTAGGGATTGGCTGGATTACCATCTTTGTGGCCGCATGTTTCATCCTGCTTTATTGGCCAGTAATTGATTCCTTTTTTTCCTCTGTTAAAACAGGGATATCTATTGAACTTGTTGCTATTGCGACATTTTGCTTCGCTTAACTTTGGTGGAACTGCACAAAATGAGACCGGATTTCCATATATGTGTTGAGATCTCTTTTAGATCTTCCTCGGAGTTGTTTCAAATCTTGGTCTTGAAAGGTCAAGACCTAATTTCCTCGTAATTAACTCTGAATCTTAGTTCAAAACTGCAACACTTGTTAGGGATCGGCGGGAGTACCATTTCTGTTAGGGATCGGCCGGAGTACATGTTTTAGAAATGTATTGTTCAGATAATGTCTCTGTTATTATATAAATGTTACAGTGTTTTACAAATGGTACTATCCTGCTTTGTAGTTCTTTCTACATGTAAAACCAAGGTATTGTTAAGATAATGTCTCTATTAAAATGAATCAGTTGAATTGTTTTAGGAATGATACTTTTCTGCTTTGTCGTTCTTTATACATGTTGAAACAAGGCATTGTTAAGATAATGTCTCAGTTAATATGAAAGAATCACACTGATTGAGAATTGCTACTCTCCTGTTTCGTTTCCCATTAAGATAAGGTAGATCAATAGATGTTTTTCTTCGGGGAGTACAAGTCATCAACCGTTATTTCTCAGTAATTGTTTCTCTTATACCTATTGTTGCTTACAGGGATATCAAAATTAAAGCTCGGTTTTATTCTGACTCTGATTTTAGTTGAACTGCACAAAAGGAGCCAATGTGTCTAAGGCAAACTGCTGCATTAGTGGGTCCATTGGTCTTACCACTTTGCGAAAAGAAGCGATCACTGCTTATGCTTACATTACACAAGGAATGATCGAGAAGCTTTACAGAGTATTAGTAGATGCTGGTGACATGACTAGTCTGCAGAGAGCATAGGAAACTATACAGCACGTGGAGTGCACTGGGAAAAAAGTGCCCAAACAAGTACAGGAAGCCAGGACAAGACTCCAAATCTGTCAATGTCATTCTAAGCAACAATGATGGGGCATCTAGGTATATTAATCTGTTTACCGTACTTTCAGTTTGTTAGTGCAACGATTGGTGGGTTGACACTGGGCCAATATTCATGTGTATGCTGCTGTGTCTTTGTTTTCTTGCAGCATATAAATACGATATCCACAGGGATGCTCAGCTTGATTTTAGTGGAACTGCACAAAATGTCCAGATGGTTTGTGTCCTCCATAATACTTCATCATGCACAATACATCGAATGGTTCTCTAATCATTCGTCGTCACTGTTGGTGTCAAAACCGGCGGATCTCGGGTAGGGGGTCCCAAGAAGTACGTCTTAGGATCAATGGTAACAGGAGGCAAGGGACACAATGTTTACCTAGGTTCAGGCCCTCTCGATGGAGGTAAAACCCTACTCCTGCTTGATTAATATTGATGATATGGGTAGTACAAGAGTTGATCTACCACGAGATCAGAGAGGCTAAACCCCAGAAGCTAGCCTATGGTATGATTGTTGTTGTATCTCTATCGACTAGCCTGGCCTCGGTTTATATAATGCACCAGAGGCCTAGGATAACAAGAGTCCTAGCCGAGTACGCTGGTGGGGGAGGAGTCCTTGTCTTGATCGCCAAGTCTTGCGGAATCTTCCTTGTATGCGGCAACTGTCCGGACTGGCCCATGAGTATACGACCATGGGGATCCTCGGCCCAATCCAACTGATCGGGAGACGACGTGGTGAGTACCCCCTAGTCCAGGACACCGTCAGTAGCCCCCTGAACCGGTCTTCAAGTTTAGGGACGCTCCTCGATTCTTCCGAACTGTTCTTCATCTTCAGTCGTCGGTCTTGAAAACTGGTTCAACAAATCTGCTCATCTTCGATCTTGAGGATCGCCTAAGTGCATACGAAGAGTTTACACGTTGGGTATCCAAGGAGCCCCTTAAAGTTTACGGCCTTTATCAATGCCTTGTTATTTTTATGCCATGCCTCGGGTTTGAAGTTGTTCCCAGGAGGCATCGTCATCTTGCGTCCGAGCCCTAACGCCGGACTGCATTCGAGGTATCTTTTGCAGTCGAGCACCAACGTCGGACTGCTTCCCAGCTCTATCGCCGGACTATGTATCCGAGCTCCAACGTCGGACGGTATCCGAGCTCCAACGCCGGACTATGTATCCGAGTTCCAACGCCGGACTGTATCCGAGGTGTCGTAAATCACCTTGGTTCAAAGAAGTTTGAAGGAGTTTAGCCGAGCTTAATGCCGGAAATGCCCTCTATGGAGCCAGCCACTAGCGTCCGAGCTTTATGCCGAACTGCTTCCGAGGTGGTGCACCACCCCGAATGTGGGCCGGTTTTTGTCAATATTTTTGATTGGTGCAATTTATTCTCTGCCGAGATACATAGCCAGTAGCCCTCAAGGTGGGTATCGGTCTAAAACCCGAGATGCACATGAAGGATGACATAAGACCGCTGATCCCGTAGCTGTTGAGACTCAAGTTGATTTGCAAAATCGGTCTGAGGATCAAGTCCTAGCTCGCGAATACTTCGGACACAAAAGCGGCGTGCTCAGTCCTCAAGACTCAGGTTGGGTGCGGCCGACCAACCTGAGGACCAAAATCTCCTCGGAGACTATAGTACACTTAAAATTTTCTGCATTGGACAGGTAATGCAGTAGCCCCCGAGACACTGGTCGGGTGGCAATACCAGCTCAGGGGATTGATGTGCCCCTTTAATATTTGTAAATAATAAGCCCGAAGCCCAAGAGTTCCCGAGCCTTAATGCGGCACGGGTGGCGAATTAAGGATCGATATCCATAGTAAAATCACAAATTATGTGTAATGACTCAATGTATCCAAGTACTTTATGTCATTAATGCTCGGATCCGCATTGTACAAAACTTTATTGAGCGACCATCGACTTCAACCTCCTCGGCCAGTAGCCGAGGAGTGTTTGTCCTACTTTATAAAGCCTTTATGAGGGCAAAGATTTACGACAAACAAGGCAATCTGGCCATACGGTTTTATAAACAATGGTAAGCAGAGAGATATGTTATATTACTGTTTAACCGAAGAAATGTCTTCCAAAGAAAATAGTCCCGCTATCGGTTCCTTTCTTTGGGTTGCCATGCTAAGCATGATCATGAAACCTCAGCTCCAATGTAAGAGAAAATATTGAGGATTTAGTTTGGGAGGCCGCCATTAGCCCCGGTAGTGTTCGCGGACAATCGAGGTCAAGCGGAAACACTTCGGCCAATGTTATGAATGGCCCGTCATTTAATATAGTCATCGGATCGCTGCCCAGTTTACACCTATTGTGACAGTCAGTTTTCGGCTTTCTCCACTGAGGTGCTTGACAATGCGAGCTGGAAGCACAATCGCAGTGGTTCTTCCTTTGCACACCTAGCCGAACAAAGCGGAACGTAGGAGGCAAGCGCGGGAGCCGTGCAACCCAACTATTGACCGAAGACACAATTCGAAACTGATGCATATATAGCAATATCCGAGAATGTTTTTGCCGAATCTCTAAAGGTCTCCGGCGTTGCACTGCGAGACTTGTGCTGAAAACACATAAATAGTTTAAAAGTGCCAAAAGCTTGGAAAACCAAAAAACGTAAATAAAACATGACGTCCGAACAAGATCAAGTGTTCGATGCCAATCCGAAAATTGGACTTTAGAGAAAAAAAGTGCTTCTGCCGTGCTTTAACATGACACATCCTATCTCAAGACTTCAAGCGGGTCAGCCTACGGCTTCAGTCTCCCATCCCGAAGGCGGAGTACTTCTCATTAGGCCAGTTTAGAAAACTAAACTCTAGCGGTTTTGAGAGAGAAATTAGGCTCCCCGGCTAGTGATCGCACACTCGTGTCGAGAAAAGGAGTGATAGATAATAATAATAATAAAACTTTGCAACGACTAAGAAGAAAAAACACTTATTATAAAACGGCTCATATAAATTTAAGAGCCCCCAAGTGACTTGGGTAAAAGAATGATTGCATGTACCGAAGTACTTATATCATATCTATGTTCAACCGAACTTTAAACGCGTCTTAACCGACCGTCGGCTTCTCCCTCTTCGGTTAGAGACCAAAAGTGTTAGTACTCCACATCGAGAATATCGACGTTGTTTCCAATAACGAGCAATCAGGTCATAAGGCTGTAATGCATAAAGCGCTCGGGAACTTATGCTATATTATCGATAAAGTGTAAGAAGCATCTTCGAAGAAAATAGTACCCCCACCGATACCTTTCTTAGGTGCTCATTGTTAATATGAGACTTGTGCAATAGATTTTTTGTACTCATGAGTTCCGTTGTGTGCCGACCATCATTGAAAACTATAAGAGCGCTTAGCTTCGGCTTCACCAGTCGAGGTCCGCTCGGGTGACCCGATCGTGATAATCGCAGAGGTGCTCCTTTACTCCCTAGCCGAACAATCGGGAACGTAGGGGTAAACACAGGAGCGAGGCAACCCAGCTTGCAAATCGCTTAAGTCAATATGGTGCATATTGTGGCGTAATAGACGAACAAGGAACGAAACCGTACAAGTATAATCATATGCAAGAGGAAAAAGCTTCATGAAGGAAGCCCCCAAGTAAACGGGGTATTTGAAGTTGCACGTCACAAACAAAGTTCGGACAAGGAAATTTTTACAAGAAACTTTTTTCCAAAAAAGTATAATGCTTGGTCGAGCTAAACACAAGTTAAAATTTTAGAACTTTGAGCCTGAAAGCAACTTAGCTGGTTAATGTGTTCGGTATTGATGACGCGGTCCGAGCTTGATGCAGGACAAGGTTCCATCCCCCAAGCCGGTCCCAAGGTGGCGGAGCAAAGAGCTCGGCACTCCGAAGTAGTGACATAGCACGGTCAATGCAGGACGGCAGGGTGATGCCGAAGTCCACGGCATGGGGTAATGAAGTGTTGACGAAGCCCCCCGTCCAGCCGAGGTGACGACAAAGGATATGGTCCGGCTGGATCATTTTCCTGTGCACAAAAAATAGTGCAAACCGGAGATAATAGTAATAATAATAATAATAATAATAATTAGTTGCATAACAAATAATTTATGCAAAGTGAGTAATAAAAGAAATATGGCCTGGCGCCGAAGTCAATGTCGATGCAGGGCGGCGGCGTGATGCGGTAAAGGCATGGCAAGGCCTGAATTCACAGGTCGGTTCGAGTTCCGGATGCGGCGTTCGCCGGACTATGTACGGAAACTGACCGAACCACCATGCGACCATCGTTAATGCGGCCACCATTTGATAGACCTGGCTTATTTGTTGTAGCAATCCGAAGAAAGGTGATTCCCAAAATTGGGACTCGATTCGCACACCTATCGCCTGATGGGCGATAAAGCAACGGCATGACGATGCTGGCAAAGGTTGGCTCGCCGAGGCAAAGCTCTCGGTCCAGCTAACATGATGAAGCTGGTCGGCTGGTGACGCCGAATTCTCTGAAGTAAGTTGATGAAGAGATGGCGAAGTCCTCAGTTTAGCTGAGGTGACGGAGCAGGTCGATAAGGAGACGTTGCAGCCGCTGTGTCAGCCGAGGTGTTGAAGTAGTTCGGCGTGATGGACATCGGCTCAATGAAGCAACAGTTCGGCCATGCCGATGCAGGTCGTAGCTCGTGACGTGATCAATGCTGGCTTGATGAAGTGACCGTGCGGCGATGCCGGTGTGCCCGCTCCATGTAATCCGTGGGGCGGAGATGTTGGTGACGATTTATCCTTCGCGATGCCGAACTATTGTTTGGATGGCCGAGATGATGATCCGAAGAAATTGAGCTCGGCTCAACAGAGCGACGACGTGTCTACCGCAGGTCGGCCGCCGTGGAGTGATGTTGTCGGGCTGGTTTGACACCGGCGCGACGGTGAAGTTCGTATTGTAAGAGTACTTTTAACAATAGTGGGATGTGTTTGGAAATAAAACACAATACCCCATACGAAAACATCCTTCAAAAAGGATGTCCGAAATCCCGTTCGTAAAGAAGATGAACTTGGGTCGGATTCGTTCTCGCGCAGAAAACAGATCCGAAAACTGATGCACTAATCGGAAGGTTCCCGGAGTTCGGACGATCGGATCGAGCTGAATTTTTGGCAGGTGGTAGATATGTGAATTCCGCAGCCGATCAACGGTTGGATCTTCCAAAGGACGTCTGAGCTAGATGCTGGACATCCCGCTCCAAATTCGTCCGGATTCTCGTCCAGATTCAACATGGCTCCGGTATATCGGAGATTGCCGGAGATTCCTCCATCGGAACTCGACGAAATTTTCCAGGGTTGTTGTAGATTCAATTCCGCACTATTCCACCAAAGCAATCGTCGAACCGATGCTCAAGGAGGCGGTGACGGCGGACACAAGTTCGCTGTCCAGAAAAAAAGCACGGTCGCCCAAGGGCAATGTTGACGTCGAGCCCCTGGGCTCCCTGGATGATTCCTCCATGATCTTGATAGAGATCGGAGTTGATGTTGATGAAGGCCCTCATCCAAACATGACGATCGGAGGTAGGGCGCAGTCCTCGGTCAAGCCAAGGTGACCAGTCGAGCTGGTGACGAAGAAGCCGACATCGCAGTTGACTTACAGTCGAGCCATTGATCCTTTCGCCGATCACACAGCGGAACTCTCAATGAAAGCACCAATGTCGGTGTCAAAACCGGCGGATCTCGGGTAGGGGGTCCCAAGCAGTGCGTCTTAGGATCAATGGTAACAGGAGGCAAGGGACTCAATGTTTACCCAGGTTCGGGCCCTCTCGATGGAGGTAAAACCCTACTCCTGCTTGATTAATATTGATGATATGGGTAGTACAAGAGTTGATCTACCACGAGATCAGAGAGGCTAAACCCTAGAAGCTAGCCTATGGTATGATTTTTGTTGTATCTCTATTGACTAGCCTGGCCTCGGTTTATATAATGCACCAGAGGCCTAGGATAACAAGAGTCCTAGCCGAGTACGCCGGTGGGGGAGGAGTCCTTGTCTTGATCGCCAAGTCTTGCGGAATCTTCCTTATATGCGGCAACTGTCCGGACTGGCCCATGAGTATACGACCATGGGGATCCTCGGCCCAATCCAACTGATCGGGAGACGACGTGGTGAGTACCCCCTAGTCCAGGACACCGTCAGTCACCTTGAGCCACCGGACTATATGTTTGAATGGTGCTGCCAGCGTCGGCCATTAAGAAGGGTAAGAAGAAAGACAAAAGGAGAGATGGCTGCTTTACTTGTGGTTCGGAGGAACACTGGGCAAACAAGTACCAAGAAGCCAGGACATGACTCCAAGTCTGCCAATGTCACTCTAAGCAACAATGATGGGGCATCTGGGTATGGTAATCTATTTACCGTACTTTAAGTTTATTAGTCCACCGATTGGTGGGTTGACACAGGGCCAATATTCATGTGTGTGCTGATGTGTCTTTGTTTTCTGGCAGCATATAAATACGGAATCCACATGGATGCTCAGCTTGATTTTAGTGGAACTGCACAAAATGTTCAGATGGTTCGTGTCCTCCATAATACTTCATCATGCACAATGATATGTCTCCGTCGTATCTACTTTTCCAAACACTTTTGCCCTTGTTTTGGACTCTAACTTGCATGCTTTGAATGGAACTAACCCGGACTGACGTTGTTTTCAGCGGAATTGCCATGATGTTATTTATGTGCAAAAACAAAAGTTCTCGGAATGACCTGAAACTCCACGGAACAACTTTTCAGAAATAATAAAAAATCGTTGCAAAAGATGAAGACCAGGGGGCCACGCCCTGTCTACGAGGGTGGGGGCGCGCCCCCCTACCTCGTGGACCCCCTGAAGCTCCTCCGATGCCTACTCCAACTCTATATATTTGCTTTCGGGGAGGAAAATAAGAAGAAATCATTGTGTTTTACGATCGGAGCCACCGCCAAGCCCTAAAACCTCTCAGGAGGGCTGATCTGGAGTCCGTTCGGGGCTCCGGAGAGGGGGATTCGTCGCCGTCGCCATCATCAACCATCCTCCATCACCAATTTCATGATGCTCACCACCGTGCATGAGTAATTCCATCATAAGCTTGCTGGACGGTGATGGGTTGGATGATATCTATCATGTAATCGAGTTAGTTTTGTTAGGGTTTGATCCCTAGTATCCACTATGTTCTGAGATTGATGTTGCTATGACTTTTCTATCCTTAATGCTTGTCACTAGGGCCCGAGTGCCATGATTTCAGATCTGAACCTATTATGTTTTCATGAATATATACGTGTTCTTGATCCTATCTTGCAAGTCTATAGTCACCTACTATGTGTTATGATCCGGCAACCCCGAAGTGACAATAATCGGGACCACTCCCGGCGATGACCATAGTTTGAGGAGTTCATGTATTCACTATGTGCTAATGTTTTGTTCCGGTTCTCTATTAAAAGGAGGCCTTAATATCCCTTAGTTTCCGTTAGGACCCCGCTGCCACGGGAGGGTAGGACAAAAGATGTCATGCAAGTTCTTTTCCATAAGCACGTATGACTATATTCGGAATACATGCCTACATTCCATTGATGAATTGGAGCTAGTTATGTGTCACCCTATGTTATGACTGTTACATGATGAACCGCATCCGACATAATTATCCGTCACCAATCCAATGCCTACGAGGTGTTCCTATATTGTTCTCCGCTTATTTACTTTTCCGTTGCTACTGTTACAATCACTACAAAACACCAAAAATAATACTTTTTCTTCCATTACTTTTGTTACCGTTACCACTACTATCATATTACTTTGCTACTAAAAACTTTGCTGCAGATATTAAGTTATCCAGGTGTGGTTGAATTGACAACTCAGCTGCTAGTACTTGAGAATATTCTTTGGCTCCCCTTGTGTCGAATCAATAAATTTGGGTTGAATACTCTACCCTCGAAAACTATTGCGATCCCCTATACTTCACCTATCTGTATTGCCGATAAGGATTATGAATTCTCTGTTGATCCTGATATAATTACTTTGGTTGAATCTGATCCTTTTCATGGTGATGAATCTGAAACTGTTGTGGCACATCTTACTAAATTAAATGATATAGCCACCCTGTTCACTAATGATGAGAGATCTCGTTACTTTTATATCCTTAAAATATATCCGTTCTCATTAAAGGGTGATGCTAAGATATGGTTTAATTCTCTTGATCCTGGTTGTGTGCGTAGTCCCCAGGATATGATTTATCACTTCTCTGCTAAATATTTCCCTGCTCATAAGAAACAAGATGCTTTAAGGGATATATATAACTTTGTGCAAATTGAAGAAGAGAGTCTCCCACAAGCTTGGGGGAGGCTTCTCAAGTTACTTAATGCTTTGCCTGATCATCCTCTTAAGAAAAATGAAATACTTGATATCTTTTATAATGGACTAACCGATGCTTCCAGAGATTACCTGGATAGTTGTGCTGGTTTTGTTTTCAGGGAAAGAACACCGGCTGAAGCTCAAATTTTGTTGAATAATATGTTGACAAATGAAAATAATTGTACACTTCCTGAGCCTATTCCTAAACCAACTCCGAAGAAGAGAGGTGTTCTATTTCTCAGTCCTGAAGATATCCTAGAGGCAAAGAAATCTATGAAAGAAAAAGGTATTAAAGCCAAAGATGTTAAGAATTTACCTCCTATTGAAGAAATACATGGTCTTAATTTACCGCCTGTTGAAGAAACATATGATCTTAATTCATCACCTATTGAAGAAACTCATGGTCTTGATAACCCGAAACAGGTAGTAAAGGTAAATTCTCTCTATAGATTTGATGAAGGTGATATTCCTCACTATAAGTCTACTAGACAATGCTTAGAAGAGTTTGATAATTTTATTGGAAAACAAGAAAACTTCAATGCTTATTTTGGTAGACAATTAAAACAAAATACTTATATGATTAATCACTTGGGTGATTATATGGCTAATGTTAGAGGTGAACTTAAACTTGTTTGCAAACATGCTTCTATGGTTACCACTCAAGTAGAACAAGTACTTAAAGCTCAAAATGATTTGCTCAATGAAATGAATAGTAAGAAAAATGATTATGCTGTTAGAGCGGCTACTAGAACTGGTAGAATGACTCAGGAACCTTTGTATCTTGAAGGCCACCCTAAGAGAATTGAGCAAGATTCTCAGAGGAATAATATTGATGCACCTAGTTCTTCTAAAAGGAAGAAAAAGAAAAATGATAGGACTTTGCAAACTTCTAGTGAACCTATTACTGAACCACCTGAGAATCCAAATGATATATCTACTTATGATGTTGAAACACAATCTGGTAATGAACATGAACCTAGTGAAAATGTTAGTGATGATGTTCATGATGATGCTCAGCCTAGTAATGATAATGATGTAGAAATTGAACCTGCTGTTGATCTTGATAACCCACAATCAAAGAATCAACGTTATGATAAGAGAGACATTGTTGCTAGGAAACATGGTAAAGGAAGGGAACCTTGAGTTTAGAAACCCATGCCTTTTCCTCCCAAACCATCCAAGAAAAAGGATGATGAGGATTTTGAGCGCTTTACTGAAATGATTAGACCTATCTTTTTGCGTATGCGATTAACTGATATGCTCAAAATGAATCCTTATGCTAAGTATATGAAGGATATTGTTACTAATAAAAGAAAGATCCCGGAAGCTGAAATTTCCACCATGCTTGCTAATTATACTTTTAAGGGTGGAATACCAAAGAAACTCGGAGATCCAGGAGTACCCACTATACCATGCTCCATTAAAAGAAATTATGTTAAAACTGCGTTATGTGATCTTGGAGCCAGTGTTAGTGTTATGCCTCTCTCTTTATATTGTAGACTTGACTTGAATAAGTTGACACCTACTGAAATATCTTTGCAAATGGCTGATAAATCAACTGCTATACCTGTCGGTATTTGTGTGGATGTGCCTGTTGTGGTTGCAAACGTTACTATTTTAACGAACTTTGTTATTCTTGATATTCCTGAGGACGATAGTATGTCTATTATTCCTGGAAGACCTTTTTTGAATACCGCAGGGGCTGTTATTGATTGCAACAAAGGCAATGTCACTTTTCATGTTAATGGTAATGAGCATACGGTACACTTTCCGAGGAAACAACCTCAAGTTCATAGTATCAACTCTATTGGAAAAATTCCATCGATTATATTTGGAGGTTTTGAATTTCCTCTTCCTACTATCAGGAAGAAATATGATATTCTTATTATTGGGGATGTGCATATCCCTGTTGAGGTAACATAGTGTTATTCGAAATTTCTCCGGTTCCATGTTATTCGGAATGAGTTTGTTAACAAGACTTGATCAACCTTGTTAGTGGATTCCTTTTGACGAGCATGAGATGGATGAAACTAGAAGACACAACCTTCTGTACCCTCTTTCTACTTTCTATTATTTAGTTGAAATAAAGTAAAAATAGTATTTTTCCTGTCTGTTTCCTGATTTATCCGTGCAATATAAAAATACCCCAAAAAAAAGTTCTCCAAATGCCCTGAAAATGAAATATGATTTTTTCTAGAATATTTGAGAATTTCTGGTACTGAAAACACAGCGGGAGGAGCTGCCACCTTGCCACGAGGGTGGAGGACGCGCCCTACCCCCTAGGGCACGCCCCCTGCCTCGTGGGCCCACGGTGGCCCTCCTCCACTTATTCCTGCACCCATACACTCCTTCTTCCTCCCATAAACACGAATATCCAGCTCAAGCACGAGTTCTAGCTCATTTTGCTGCGATTTTTGATCTCCTTGCTCAAAGCAGCTCTCACAAAACTGCTTGGGGAGATTGTTCTTTGGTATGTGACTCCTCCATTGGTCCAATCAATTTTTTTTCTAGTGCTTTATTCATTGCAAATTTGTGCTGCATAGGTGGCCATGTTCTTGATCTTGCATGTCAAATTTATATGGTTCCAAGTAGTTCTAATGCTTGATATAGGCTCTAGGCACTTGTAGGAGTAGTTGCTATCAATTTATTGAGTTTTGTTTACTTTTGTTTGAAGTTACTAAAAATTTCAGAAATTTTTCAGAGGAAGAAATATGCTTAGGAAAATGTTCCAAGGCGGTTCTTCAAGGAAGCAAGGACCCAGGCTTGCAATGCGTGATGCTGACGAGGAGCCACCAAGGGACGCTCCTGTGCGGCCCTGAGAATGGCCTTCAGAAAATTTTATGGATCGAGCTGGAATCAAGGAAGAATTTAATGCATATTTGCGTAATGCCGATCTTGTGAGCTTTGAGGCAGACAAATGCCCCCAGTACCATCATCTCACTAGCTCATTTGTGAGGAGGTTTGAATTTTCATCTTCACGTAATTCTCCAACGGTCATGTTTGATCTTTATGAAAAATCTTATACCATGGACTTAGAGGATTTTACTTCTGCTTGCAAACTTCCACAATGGGGTAGTGTTAGGGATCCCCGTAAATCTGAATTTAGAGATTTCTTGCTGATATAACCGTAGGGGAATCTAGAGATATAGCACAAACTACCATAGGGAGCATTCATTTTCCTGCTATACATTATTTCTCTCTCTTCATAGGTAGATGCATAAATGGTAAAGATGAAGCATGTCACATGTGTGTCTTTGATCTCAGTATTCTTAGGAGTGCTGTGTTTGGAGACCAATCTTATAATTTGGGAGCCATTGTTGCACGTAGGTTGCATCATAATAGATTTAATGGAGATTTCTTTGGAGGAATTTATGCAACCCGCTTAGCTGATTATCTTGATGTGGACATTCGTGAGGATGATATGGAGTTGCCTCCTACTTATTTAGACTATAATTATATGGTCTACCATCAGTTTGTCGAGAGGAATGAATCACGTCTCCAGTATCGACTAATCTTTGACAAACGGCATGCTGTCCGTATTACTCTCCCTGCTCCCGCCTTCTTTGATTATCAGGCAAAAGGAAGATATATTATTACCAGAGAGGAGTCAGATGAGTACGAGAGGAGGGCGGAGGCAACTCGACGCCACGCTGCAGCTCAGGAGGCGATAGCCGCTGCATCGCAGTACGACCCCCGCTACACCTACGGGTATCCGCCAGGCCATCTGTGGCAATGAACCAACTTAGGCCAAAAGCCTAAGCTTGGGGGAGTACGTATTTCCCATCGACATTACATTTATGTTCACACACTCATTGCTAGATGTTGGTGCTCATACTCTTTCACTGTAATATCCATGCTAGTTTATTTTCTTTTTCCTGCTTTCTTCTTGTGTGTTTGTTAGACCTTAAGAAAAACAAAAAAAATAGTAGTAGCTTCTAGTTAGTTTACTTTCTTGCTGTAGTAGTAATAATTAAAAAGAAAACCCAAAAAGATTTCCCGTTCTTCTTTTGCTTGTTGGGAGCTTTCACGTGTAAATAGTTTTATTTCTTTTCTTTTCTTTGGGGGTCGTAGGAGAAGACCATGATTAAATTGTTGAAGTGGCTCTTATATGCATTATTGTTGATTTAACCAAGAGCCCATATTTCCTTGTCTTCTCCTGTTTATTGAATGCTCGCAGATTCAAGCTTAGTCCAATGCATGTGCACTCTTATTATTATTCACATAGTTCGGCCGTGTAAGTGAAAGGCAATTATGACGATATATGATGGACTGACTGAGATGAGAGAAGCTGGTATGAACTCAACCTCTCTTGTTTTTGTAAATATGATTAGTTCATCGTTCCTAATACAGCCTATTATGAATAAACATGTTTGCAATGACAATTAGAGATCATAGTTGTTCGTGCCATGCTTGATTAGCTATGAGTTATAATGGTTTACCTTGCATGCCAACATGCTATTAAAATGGTTGTGATGTGGTATAGTGGGGTGGTATCCTCCTTTGGATGATTTAAGTGACTTGACTTGGCACATGTTCACACATGTAGTTGAAACAAAATCAACATAGCCTTCACGATATTTATGTTCGTGGTGGATTATATCCTACTCATGCTTGCATCCAATGTTTATTAATTTTAATGCAAGTTCATGATTGTTGGTCGCTTCCCAGTCTTTTGCTAGCCTTCACTTGTACTAAGCGGGAATACTGCTTGTGCATCCAATCCCTTAAACCCCAAAGTTATTCCATATGAGTCCACTATACCTTCCTATATGCGGTATTTACCTGCTGTTCCAAGTAAATTTGTATGTGCCAAACTCTAAACCTTCAAATAAACTTTCTGTTTTGTATGCTCGAATAGCTCATGTATCAACTAGGGCTGCCCTTATCTTCCATGTTAGGTGGGTTATTCTCAAGAGGAGTGGACTCTGCTTCTCATTCACAAGAAAATGGCTGGTCTCCGGGATGCCCAGTCCCATGCCTTATGCAAACTAAATCAAAATAATTGCAAACAAAACTCCCCCTGGGACTGTTGCTAGTTGGAGACACTCGTTGTTTCGAGCAAGTCATGGATTGATGCTTGTTGGTGGAGGGGGAGTATAAACTTTACCATTCTGTTTGGGAACCACCTATAATGTGTGTAGCATGGAAGATATCGCCATCTCTTAGTTGTTATGTTGAAAATGAAAGTATGCCGCTCAAAATATTATTTATCTCTATTTCAAAACCGAGCTCTGGCACCTCTACAAATCCCTACTTCCCTCCGCGAAGGGCCTATCTATTTACTTTATGTTGAGTCATCACCCTCTTATTAAAAAGCACTAGCTGGAGAGCACAGCTATCATTTGCATCCATTACTATTAATTTATATTGGGTATGACTATGATTGGATCTCTTTTACCATGAATTACAATGTCTAGTCAGTCCTTGATCTTTAAAGGTGCACTGCATTTATGTTTTGCGGTCCCAGAAAGGGCTAGCGAGATACCATCCTGTTATATCATATTATGATTGTTTTGAGAAAGTGTTTTCATCCGAGATTTATTATTATCGCTCGCTAGTTGATTATGCAATTGATATGAGTAAACATGAGACCTGAGAGTTATTGCAGATGTGGTTAGTCATAATCTTTGCTGAAAACTTGAATGCTGGCTTTGCATATTTACAACAACAAGAGCAAACAGAGTTTGTAAAAGTTTTCTTTATCTCTTTCAGTTTATCAACTGAATTGCTTGAGGACAAGCAAAGGTTTAAGCTTGGGGGAGTTGATACGTCTCCGTCGTATCTACTTTTCCAAACACTTTTGCCCTTGTTTTGGACTCTAACTTGCACGATTTGAATGGAACTAACCCGGACTGACGTTGTTTTCAGCAGAATTGCCATGATGTTATTTATGTGCAGAAACAAAAGTTCTCGGAATGACCTGAAACTCCACGGAACAACTTTTCAGAAATAATAAAAAATCATTGCAAAAGATGAAGACCAGGGGGCCCACACCCTGTCCACGAGGGTGGGGGCGCGCCCACCCCCCTAGGGTGCGCCCCCTACGTCGTGGGCCCCCTGAAGCTCCTCCGACGGCAACTCCAACTCTATATATTTGCTTTCGGGGAGGAAAAAATCAAGAAGAAGAAATCATCGCATTTTACGATATGGAGCCGCCGCCAAGCCCTAAAACCTCTCGGGAGGTGAGGGAGTCCTGGACTAGGGGGTGTCCGGATAGCCGAACTATCATCTTCGGCCAGACTCCCAGACTATGAAGATACAAGATTGAAGACTTTGTCCCGTGTCCGGATGGGACTTTCCTTGGCGTGGAAGGCAAGCTTGGCGATAGGGATATGTAGATCTCCTACCATTGTAACCGACTTTGTGTAACCCTAACCCTATTCGGTGTCTATATAAACCGAAGGGTTTTAGTCCATAGGACGAACAACAATCATACCATAGGCTAGCTTCTAGGGTTTAGCCTCTCTGATCTCGTGGTAGATCTACTCTTGTACTACCCATATCATCAATATTAATCAAGCAGGAGTAGGGTATTACCTCCATCGAGAGGGCCCGAACCTGGGTAAAAATATCGTGTCCCTTGTCTCTTGTTACCATCCGCCTAGACGCACAGTTCGGGACCCCCTACCCGAGATCCGCCGGTTTTGACACCGACATTGGTGCTTTCATTGAGAGTTCCTCTGTGTCGTCACCGATAGGTCGGATGGCTCCTTCGATCATCAACAACGACGTATTCCAGGGTGAGACTTTTCTCCCCGGACAGATCTTCGTCTTCGGTGGCTTTGCACTGCGGGCCAATTCACTTGGCCATCTGGAGCAGATCGAAAGCTACGCCCCTGGCCATCAGGTCAGATTTGGAAGCTTGAACTATATGGCCGATGTCCGCGGAGACTTGATCTTCGACGAATTCGAGCCACAGCTGAGCGTGCCGCACTGTCTCGATGGGTGCGATATAGCTCTGCCACGAACGGTGCCACGGAGGCCGCACTGCCCGCTCCGACCCTTAATCCGGGCCGGTTCCCCGATCGAGGACGAGTGGTTGGACACCGCCTCGGGGGCTACGATCTCAACGACGATTGAGCCGAACTCCATCCCTGTCCTTTGCGAAGACCGTGACTCCAAGGTGCCGGACTCCTCTCCGGACTCCGAACCCTCGCGCCCCTGCTAATCGAATCCGATTGGGCGCCCGATCATGGAGTTCATCTGCGCGGACATCCTTCAGCCCTCGCCCTTTGGCGACATCCTGAATTCACTAAAGTCTCTCTTTATCCGAGAGCCCTGGCGGACTACGGTCAGGAAGGTTGGGATGCGGACGACGAAGAAATTCAACGCCCACCCACCACCCACTTTGTAGCCACTGTCGAAAGCTTAAACAACATGCTCGATTTGGACGATCTCACGCCGGACAAATTGGTGGAGCAGAAGAACCTCCACAAAAGGCTCGTCGCCACTGCGCGTAGCCTGAAAAAGCAGAAGCGGAAGCTCAAAACTGCGGAAGATGCACTCAAAATCAGATGGAGCAAAGTACTCAACATCATGAGACAAATCTGGCGACGATCGCCCGAACAAAGAACTACCCAAAGAGAAAACTATTGCTCAAATTTGATGAGGAGGCCGAGAGCCCCACAATCAAAAAGCAAGAAGGCCACCCGGTCGGATGGACGACCCCACGGAAAAGCGAGAGCGGCAAATGGCGCCAAGACACAAGCCGATGCGCGATCCGCATAAGGATTCGCATCAAAAGATGGCCCGATTAGGTCCATCTATGGGCGAGAAAGCAAGCTCTTCAAAGCAATGCAACAAGCCAAATATCCGAACATCACGGCACACCCAAATATAGGGGTGCCGCACACCCCCTATGTTTCACCGATGAGGTGTTGGATCACGAATTCCCAGCGGGATTCAAACCCGTAAACATAGAGGCATACGACGGAACAACAGACCCTGGAGTCTGGATCGAGGATTACATCCTCCACATACACATGGCTAGAGGAGATGATCTCCACGCCATAAAGTACCTACCCCTCAAGCTCAAAGGGCCAGCTCGGCATTGGCTTAAAAGCCTTCCCGAAAACACCATCGGAAGTTGGGAAGAGCTCGAGAATGCATTTCGGGCAAATTTTCAGGGGACCTATGTCCGCCCTCCGGATGCAGACGATCTAAGTCACATAACTCAACAGCCCGGAGAGTCAGCCCGGAAATTCTGGAACAGGTTCCTTATCAAAAAGAACCAAATAGTCGACTGTCCGGATACCGAAGCCTTAGCAGCCTTCAAACACAACGTCCAAGATGAATGGCTCGCCAGACACCTCGGCCAAGAAAAGCCGAGAACAATGGCCGCACTAACAAGCCTCATGACCCGCTTTTGCGCCGGAGAGGATAGCTGGCTAGCAAGATGCAGTACCAGCGACCCAAGTACATCCGAAGTTAGGGATGGGAATGGGAAACCACGACGCAGCAAGGACCAACGCCGGATTAAGGGGGACGGTCCAAAGAGCGCGGCAGTAAACGCCGGATTCAAAAGCTCACGGTAGAACAATAAAAAACTGCCCCTTAAGGACAATAGCGATGAGCTATCCAACTTAAACAAAATCTTGGACAAGATATGTCAAATCCACAAGACTCCCGGAGGCCCGCAAACCATACCCACAGAGATTGTTGGGTCTTCAAGCAGTCCGTAGACTCAACGCCGAACACAAGGGCTCGACACACCAAGTGAGGATGATGACGAGCACCACAAGCAGAGCCCGGAAAACAAAAGAATTTCCCACAAGAGGTTAAAACAGTAAACTCACTTCACGTGATAAAAGGGAAAAACAGCGCGGCGCCCACTAAACTGCGCGCCGCACATACTACCCTAGCGGAGTACCAACACTGGTTGTGAAAACCAATCACCTTCGACCATCAGGACTACTCCAAAAGTATCTGGAACGCAGGATGGACTGCCTTGATATTGGATCCTATAATTGACGGATTCCAATTTACACAAGTCCTCATGGACGGCGGCAGTGACATAAACCTGATATATCAGGACACAATCCGCAGGATGGGAATAGATCCAACCAAAATTCGCCATAGCAACACCTCCTTCAAAGGGGTAACGACAGGCCTATTTGCCCATTGTACGGGCTCCCTACTGTTAGAAGTTGTGTTCGGCTCATCCGACAACTTCCGCCGCGAAAAGCTAACCTTCCACATCGCCCCATTCGAAAGTAGCTATCAAGCACTCTTCACGTGAAGCTTCGCCGCTTTAACGCAATACCGCATTATGCATCTCTTACACTTAAAATGCCCGGTCCACGCGACATCATCTCATTAAAAGGGAGTATTAAGTGTTACTCGAGCATGGAAGAGTGCAAGGCTGCCTTGACAGCCCCACATCAATCCGGCTCCGCTAACCAAAGCACCTGAATAGGTAATTCGAACCCCGGACACGGCTAGACGAGTCCGACGCCTACTAGCGGCATACCCCCGTACAAGGGGCTGCACGCATGTACAACAAGAGACAATAAAGCTCAATTTTATTTACTTTTCGAACCATACTCTGTTTATTTCATATAAAGTACATTTTTTGCACAATCCTTTTTCTTTTCAACTAAGTTCCTCTCTCTTACAGATGAACAACGTGCTACACCCGTCCCAGATACGGCTGCGCGGAGACACAGCGCAGACGTGCGAGAGGACCCGTTGCAAGGATTCTTTTCAGATTAAGACCCTACGTAAACCTTTTTTACTGTCTCTTGTTGATACACATCCCCCGGTTCCTAGCTATAACCGAGGAGGAGGCTGGCGCTTTGGCATCAGCCGCACCAGAATTTTTGCACGTACCTGGACACCAGGGGCTTAGGGCATTATTCTGCCCGCTTTTATAAAGACTGAATACCCTAGGGAGTGTTCAGCGTCTCGAGTTAGGCCTTATATGCATCAGCTCCGAATCATGTCTTTGGTCAAATGTTGGGTTTGCGGGCTCCTGTGTTTTGCTGCCTTACGTTCCGTTCTATCGGCTAACGCGCACCGGGAGAACTCTTCGTGATTGTGCCCCGATTCGGCGGCGCGAGCACCTCAAGATGAAAGCCGAAAACTGATCGCATGATATAGTGAGAGACTGGTCAACCACTCGATGACTCACGGAATGTTTAGAATTCCTCCGCATTAACGAAGGACCATTTTTGGTCAGCACATCGCACCCGACTTGGAGAGTGCGGTGCCCCCAGGGGCTATATAGTAGCCCCACCCTCGAACCCCTATGGCTAAGTGAAAGTGATAAAGCATTATAGTCCGGTTGCCTAGTTTGCTACACTACCACCTCCTTTACAGGACCAAGACATTGGATTAAGTGTGAAAAGCGCGACTTCTTTGCAAACACCCCCGCACTATGTGCGTGGGGGCTGAAGCCGAAGACTGCCATCTTTCAGGTTATATACATATATACATCAACGGCCGCACAGGAGGTAGTTTACTACTTGAAGGCACAAGTATAAAAAGCTCTTACATTAAATTGAAACGTCGTTTAATAAAATTATACTTGTCATTCGAACATAACATCCTTCGAGCACTGCGCCTCTATTAAACGAGCGCCCGGAAGAACTTCCTCAAAATAGCGCTCGACTGGTACTCGGCTTCCGTCCGAATCTGGGGACGCAACGTCGGTGGCCTTCATTTCTGCCCAGTATGTCTTGACACGGGCAAGAGCCATCCACGCACCCTCAATGCACGCCGACCGCTTCATTGCTGCACTAAGCCAAAATAACTCTTCGGCTGCTGCACTAAGCCAAAATAACTCTTCGGCTGAGGCCTCCCAAGCCACAAATGAGTCATGACATGCTTCATGGCAAGTCCGGACAATCGATTCAGCTCGGCCCATTCGGCCAACCGATCGGATAATGGAACAGGACGCTTCGGACTATGGAACTGCAACCAAAACAGCTCTTCTTTTCTGTGCCTCTTTTGGCCTCGGAAGCGCTCGATCGCGTCCGCGGCACTCGCCGCTAAATCCAGATAAGCATCCTCCGAACTCCACAACCGGTCCAACGAAGCATACTTCGGATCCGTGAACTTCCTCCGTAGCAGAAAAGGCTTTCCAGCAGCCACATCCACAACCTGACGCAGCTCCTTCTTTGCAGTTCTCATTGCGGAACGGGCATCCTTGGCTTCGTCGGTGGCCTTTTTCAGGTCCTCTTGCTCCGCTTGATGTTCTTTTTCAAGAAACCCGCAGCGGTCGGTAGTATTCTTCAACTTTATGGCCATATCGGCCATTTCCTCTTTGCTTCGGCAGTGAACAGCCCGTACGGCTTTTAGCTCTTCGGCCGCCCTTAAAGCGGCCGCATTACTTTTTCTGGATTGCTCTTTAGCCCGGGCGAGTTCCGCCCGCAGCTCCTCCACAGCAGCGGCACCACCTACATTAAGCATACAAGTAGTAAGGCACGGGCGTCAAGCTCCCTTACCAGGCGTCGGCGAAGAAGTTGCATTCCTCGTGACTCGTCAAACCGCTTATTGACAAGCGCGATGTCCGCACCTGCCTCGTTAAGTTGCCGCTTTAGTTCGGCAAATTCATCAATCCGGCTGGCCACCGGACGCCCTGCCACCTATTTAGGAGCGGCGATATGTTATAACTGAGATTATGATCCTCGGCACGCTGTCAATTTTGACAAACATACCGAGTCTCAGGGGCTACTATCTATACAGGGCGCATTTTATATGCATAACTGTCAGAAGGTACATTATTTTTGCGTACCTCGAACCCCGTCAGTAAGCTTCTGACGGCTTCATGCAATCCGCTCTCAGCGGATGCAATTCTTTCAATCACCATACCCATTAGCGCACGGTGATCTCCTGAGATAGCCGCTCGCCCCAGCAGATCCTTCAGCTCCTCCGACCGCACGCCAGTTGGCGCCAGACCTTCCGCCCGCGGACCGGGAAACCTCGCGAAGACACCTCAGGGTCGTCCGCCTCGCATGAAGGTGCGACAGGCGGAGGCGTTTCGCTCTCCATCATCTCCGGAAGAAGATCCCCCGAAGACGAGCTCTGCTGAGAAGGGCTGAGATCTGAACTACAACGTACAATTTCGATTATCTTCAGAAATAAATGCAGGGATGTTCTTTATTCACAGGACCCCTTCTTTATACGGCTCGCTGGAGGGCTGATCCCCTTGGGGAAATTGTGCGGCTGGGGTACTTCCCAGCGCCGGACTCTCTGACGAAGATTTCTTTCCCCTCTTTGAGGCCTTGACCTCCGGATCTTCCGAAGCAGTCCTCTTCTCTCCTTGGAGGCTGGGACTTTTGATCCCTCCTTCCTTGAAGGCCTCCTTCGTGGAGGCAGTTGCTTCCCCGCTCCCCCCTTCGCCTTCTTCAAAAGGCGCGGCCTTCAACATGTTGGTCAACATGGGATCCGGCGTGGTCTCTGGGAGGGGAGCCGGACACCTTATCAACTTTGCCTTCGCTATCCACTCATGTTCAAAAAACAGCTCCTTTAAGGGCAAGTTTATGATTAATGAACGGACAGCCTGTCCGGGTACAGGACTACTTACTTGAGTATCTGGGCGATTGCAACTTAGTCCTGCATCCTCAGTCAGGTCCGGAAACTTCTCTTCTGATCTGAAGAACAGTTTATACATCTCCACGGGCGTCGTACCCATAAAATGTTGGAGAACTCGTGGTCCCTCCGGATTAAATTCCCACAGACGGAGGGGGCGATGTTGGCAGGGCAGAAGGCGCCGAATCAACATAACCTGCGCCACTACGACCAGATTGATCTCTCTTTCTTTGAGGTCTCGAATATGGCCCTGCAACAGAGGAACGTCCTTGGATGGCCCCCAGTCGAGCCCCTTGTTGACCCATGGCGCCACCTGTGTGGTGGACTGAGCGGAAGGCGGAGGCGCCACCCATTTGGTGCCCCCGGAGCGGTGATATAGAACCACTCCCGTTGCCACAAACCAAGCTCCTATTGAAAAGAGCCCTAGGGCCACGAGCATCAGCACACTTGCTTATGACCGCCCCTCCAAGACTGCTTGTTGCCCTCGATCATCTTCGGTTCCACCTTGAGGGTCTTGAGCCACAGTCCAAAGTGAGGGGTATCTGGAGGAAGGCTTCACATATGACAATGAATGACGAGATATGGAGGATGGACTCAGATTCAAGTCATGGAAGTCCAGCCCATAATAAAACATGAGCCCCGCACAAAGGGATCCGTGGAAGCCTCAACCCGAAGGAAGTGAGACACGAACACCACGCCTCACGGGCTCGGGTGGGAATAACCTGCCCCGAGCAGGCAGCCTATGTGAAATCTCGCGGTTAGATACCGGCGTCTCGCAGCTTTAGCACATCTTCTTCTGTAACGGAAGAAGACATCCATCGGCCGAGCTGATCGGAGCCGGACATCGTCGGAGGTCCGAAGCGCCTAAATCTGAAGCTTTGGGTGTTATAACTCGAAGCGCGAGGCGAACTCGATGGAGGGTGGAAAAAATAAGGGGGCCTTGGTCTCATTATAAAGAGGTTGAATACCAAGAGCACTCCCCGTGGTCGATTGGGACTCGCCTTCGATAGAGGAGGCGCGCCAACGGGCTCGGTTGGGTTACCCACGTCCGTATTGATGAGAATCCCGGAATAAGGGGGCACGATCTACGCTAAACGCACTGAGGTGGGACAGTAAAAAACAATTCGAATAAAGCCCTGGCCGTGGTGTGATGTCACACCGCGGAATACGTCAGCAGATCTGTGCAAAAAGTTATTCTCTCTACGGTGGTATGTGGAACTTGTTTTGCGGAGCCGGACACTATCCTGGTGTTCAAAACCTTCTATGAAGTATTCGGAGGAGGAACCCGCCTTGCAATGCGAAGACAATATGCGCCCGGACTCGTCGTAATTGAAGCTTGGTTCGGGGAGCTCTTGAGGAGTCTGGACTAGGGGTGTCCGGATAGCGAACTATCATCTTGGCGGACTCCCAGACAATGAAGATACAAGATTGAAGACTTCGTCCTGTGTCCGGATGGGACTTTCCTTGGCGTGGAAGGCAAGCTTGGCGATACGGATATGTAGATCTCCTACCATTATAACCGACTTTGTGTAACCCTAACCCTATTCGGTGTCTATATAAACCGAAGGGTTTTGGTCCATAGGACGAATAACAATCATACCATAGGCTAGCTTCTAGGGTTTAGCCTCTCTGATCTCGTGGTAGATCTACTCTTGTACTACCCATATCATCAATATTAATCAAGCAGGAGTAGGGTATTACCTCCATCGAGAGGGCCCGGACCTGGGTAAAAACATCGTGTCCCTTGTCTCCTGTTACCATCCGCCTAGACGCATAGTTCGGGACCCCCTACCCGAGATCCGCCGGTTTTGACACCGACAGGAGGGCTGATCTGGAGTCCGTTCGGGGCTCCGGAGAGGGAGATCCATCGTCGTCGTCATCATCAACCATCCTCCATCACCAATTTCATGATGCTCACCACCGTGCATGAGTAATTCCATCGTAGGCTTGCTGGACGGTGATGGGTTGGATGAGATCTATCATGTAATCGAGTTAGTTTTGTTAGGGTTTGTTGCTATGACTTTGCTATGCTTAATGCTTGTCACTAGGGCCCGAGTGCCATGATTTCAGATCTGAACCTAGTATGTTTTCATGAATATATGTGTGTTCTTGATCCTATCTTGCAAGTCTGTAGTCACCTACTATGTGTTATGATCCGGCAACCCCGAAGTGACAATAATCGGGACAACTCCCGGTGATGACCATAGTTTGAGGAGTTCATGTATTCACTATGTGCTAATGCTTTGTTCCGGTTCTCTATTAAAAGGAGGCCTTAATATTCCTTAGTTTCCGTTAGGACCCCGCTGCCACATCGGAGGGTAGGACAAAAGATGTCATGCAAGTTCTTTTCCATAAGCACGTATGAATATATTCGAATACATGCCTACATTACATTGATGAATTGGAGCTAGTTACATGTCACCCTATGTTATGATCGTTACATGATGAACCGCATCCGCATAATTCTCCATCACCGATCCAATGCCTACGAGCTTTTCCTATATTGTTCTCCACTTATTTACTTTTCCGTTGCTACTGTTACAATCACTACAAAACACCAAAAATATTACTTTTGCTTCCCTTACTTTTGTTACCGTTACCACTACTATCATATTACTTGGTACTGAATACTTTGCTGCAGATATTAAGTTATCCAGGTGTGGTTGAATTGACAACTCAGCTGCTAATACTTGAGAATATTCTTTGGCTCCCCTTGTGTCAAATCAATAAATTTGGGTTGAATACTCTACCCTCGAAAACTGTTGCGATCCCCTATACTTGTGGGTTATCACACAATACATCGAATGGTTCTCTAATCATTCGTCGTCACCTTGAGCCACTGGACTATCAGATGACAAACTGATGACAAACCCTGCCCGTTCCAAAATCATAGGCATTACATATTTTGAATTGGAAAAGCTTGTCAAAGTTGACATTAGTTTAATATATTGGAATTGGAAAACCTTGTCAATTTTTGCTCATTGATGTTAGCCAGAAGACGTGCATTTGATATTTTTAAGTGGGACGCCCTTTGCTATGAGCAACGTCGATCGTTTTTTCCTATTCATGTCTTCAGTTCGGAAGTAAATATTTACTCTACTGAGATGCATAGTCACATGAATGTTGACTTATGTAAGATATTTTAAGAGTTTGTTCTGAATATTGTCTATGTAATGCCAGGCCTTGTGTTTGATTGCAAAGTTGATCTTGGAATGTTGTGGCATGCGGCATCACGAGATATTCACCGTGCCTCCTGAGAATATCGTATTGTTTTGCATGTCGATCTAATGCCAGTGATTTGCTTGTTAGGAAGATCATCCTCTTCTGTTGTTTCCGTGCTTAAGAAGTTCATCGTCTTATGTTTCATTCATAGCCTATACGACAAGTCGGGTAGGTTAGACGTGAAACCATATGATCTTCTGAACAACTCATCATCTTAGGCCGTAATTGGATCATCGTTTTCCAACAAAACCGCTTGTAAAACTGACGCTTGTAAATAAAAGCATATGGTCTCGGGCGAAGTGCTTGGTTGGTCGATTTCGACTAGTAAAATATACACTGGGCAAATTACATGCGTAACCCGCCGGTTTTACTTACAGACCTCGGGCCCTCGGTTTCACTACGCCTGTATTTTATGCATTGTTTCCGATGACGAGTAAATTACACTTGTATCTTAATACATGTGTGAAATAAAACAGAGCTCCCAAGCGCGGCCTTACCGTTTCATGTTGTCTCAGTCTCTCGAAGGTGCTCATAGGTGTCCGATGATCCTGGCTTCCTGAATGAGCAGCGGGCGCTATATCAGACCATCCGTAGGGCCCGCGAGGCCCTCTCCGCCGTCCTTCGAGTTGTTGCACCCGCCGTAGCGCCGAGCATTGTTAACATGGTCAATGAACATGAGGATTCAGGAGATGACTTTATTTTGACTGGATGACAGTAGGGACCCACTAGGGCCATAGCCGTACGTACGCAAGTGCCTCCTTATTATGTACAACTATATATATTTTTGCTTCCTCCTGGTTTCCTGACATCACGGTCCCACACCATTGTCAACCTATGTAGTCAATATAAATGAGATAATTGCACAAGGTGCGGCCGACAGCTGGGACCAAGCAGCTCGAGCAGTATTTGTGTTTTTGAGGCGTGAGCACTACAGAGTTTTTCTTAGCGATGTTTTCATTGTTGTTCAGAGGAGAGCAGGGTATTAACTGGGCGGGTTGTGGCCCATCTAGCCCAGGACATATATCCATCCCAGATATTAATTTTTTTCAACATGAAAATGGCTAGCCCAGCTATACGTTTTCTTGAGGAATACCCAGGCAAGGTCAACTTGTTATTCTCCGCCCCGCTGGGCTACAAATCTTTTCTAGGAGGGATGCATTAGGCTTAACAGGAAAATGGGCTTTAAAAAATAATAAATGGGATGTAATTATAAAAACTGGGCAGTAACTATAAAAAATGCACCAAACACGAAATTAGTTTATAAAATATTATTTATGGATTTTGAAATCTTAACTTTTAATTGTTGCACACGCAATGTTTCGTTAGATTTTTACGTACTACAAATTTATATTTAATCTGACTAGAAATTTCGGGATAAAAATATTTCGAATCCCATCAAAATGTGGGAAATTTTATTGAATTCTTTCATGAACGGTTGGTTGAAATTATTACTTGTTGTCCTAGCTAGAAAATGGGTTGTACTTTAACAAACTGTAAATGGGCTGTAGTAAATTCCATTAGAATTCAAAAATGGGTTGTACATTCTTACAAATCGTAAATGGGCTATAAGTTCTCTGCCACACACTTGTGGGCCTACTAAGTTGACGCATCCCCTAAAAAAAGAAGTTGACGCGTATGCAAGGCTTTGTCAACTTATTATAGTCAACACACGGTTCTAGTAGCAGTGGTCGTTGGATGTCCATCCAACGGATGCCGTGCTTCTTCAATCTCGGATATTCTAGCTTCACCCGCCCAAAAAATGATTCCTCCCCCTAACATCTGGGGTGCACCGTTTCGGAAGCTGACCTGTGGGCCTACTAAGTTGACGCGTACCAAGGGCATTGTCAACTTAGTCAATATGAATGATTCTAGCTGCAATGACCGTACGATGTCCATCCAACGGCCGTAGTGCTTCTTCAACCTCTGGTCTTGTTGCTCCAGCCGCCCAAAGCAGCGCCGGTCGTGCCGCCTGCTCCTGCCTCCCGTGGCGGATGTCTTGCCGAGGCCTCACGCCCCTACTACTCCCACCGCTGGCCAGGCCATCTCTCCACTCACACACACCCCCTGTTATTCTGCGGCGACGGCGGCAGCCTCACACCGCAGCCGAAGCAGTGAACCCTCGTACTCCTCTCCGTGCGGGCTTCCACTGCCGCTCTTCCCCGGCTCCACGTCATCCCCTTCCTAGGCCTCGTCGTCGTCCACCGCCCTGGTGCTCTCAACGCGGCGTGGTCAACGTGGTCAAGGAACGGCTTCCATCGGACGTGGACTGTACGTGGAGAGGGTGACACCTGGGTCCACGGCCGCAGCAAGGAAGTGCCTCCTTATTACGCGGAAAATAATTATTCCTCCACCTGATAGCAAGGACCCACCAGACGGGCCAGCTTATTTGGCGAAAAAACGTTTCCCCCTGACTGTTGGGACCCACCAGACGGGCCACCGTATTTCGCGAAAAAAAGTTCCGCCCGCTGTCAACTCGGACCCACCGGAAGTGCCTCCTTATTACACAAAAAAATGAATACTCCCCCTGCTAGTTGGGACCCACCTTGGTGGGAGGCTGACTTGTGGGCCTACTAAGTTGACGGGGACGGAGTGCTTTGTCAACTTAGTCAATATGAACGATTCTAGCTCCACTGACCGTACGATGTCCATCCAATGGCCGTAGTGCTTCTTCAACCTCTGGTCTTCTTGCTCCAGCCACCCAAAGCAACGCCGGTCGTACCGCATGCTCCTGCCTCTCGTGGCCGGCTGTGCTCCCGCGGAGGCCTCACCGCCCCCTACAATTCCCACCGCTAGCCAGGCCCTGCGGCGACGGTAGCCTCACACCGCAGCCGAACCAGTGAACCCTCGTACTCCTCTCTGTGCGGGCTTCCACTACCACGTCTTCCCCGGCTCCACGTCGGCCCCTTCCTAGGCCTCGCCGTCGTCCACCACCCTGGTGCTCTCGGTGCAGCGTGGTCAAGGAACGACTTCCAACGGAAGAGTACTGTACATGGAGAGGCTCACAGCTGGGTCCACGGCGGCCGCAAGGAAGTGCCTCCTTATTACGCGCAAAATAATTATTCCTCCACCTGACAGCAGGGACCCACCGGACGGGCCATCGTATTTTGCAAAAAAATGGTTCCCCCTGATTGCTGGGACCCACCAGCTACATCTTCGCACGCAAGGAAGTGCGTCCGGGCAAAAAAAATGATTCGCCCCCTGACTGCTGGGTCCACTAGCTACATCTTCGCACGAAAGGAAGTGCCTGATAGTCGGGACTCACCTGGTCGAACCGTACATAGCGTTGTCATTCTGGTCGCGAACGTGTACGTACATACTGGTCGATGTAGAGGCGCGCACGTGTCGTAGTAGAGGCGCACACGTAGCATGTACACGTACGTACAGCGGCCAGGGTGCAAGAAAGAAAATATGGCCACGTACGTACATATGGGCGGGGTCTCGAATGCCTACTCGTGCATACGTACGGCCAGGGCTCGTGTACATGGTTGGGTCAAAATGGAGAAACTGCATCATCTCGTGTTCATGGGGAGGCAACGGAATGCATCGTGTTCATCGGGAGGCAACAGAACGCGTGGGAGCCAACCGGCTTGGACGGAACAGCCGATGGAAACAAGGCCTGGCGTACAGCAGAACGGAGGAAACGGCCTTGTGTTCGACCGGCCACGTTCGAAACGGGATCCTGTTCATCGAGAGGTGCAGCGTGCCGCAAAACGGAGAAGCAGACCTCCTACGGTCGAAATGGGGGTCCTGTTGATCAGGAGGGGTGTGGCATACCGCAAAACGGAGGAAACAGACTTGTGTTGGAGCACTACGGTCGAAACGGGGGTCCTGTTCATCAGGAAGGGTGTGGCATACCGTAAGCGGACTCCACGGATCTTGTTCATCTCCACCGTCGACCCTCCACCTCCACGGACTCTGCTCATCCACCGTCGACCTCCTCCATCCTCCACCTGTGACTGTTCATCCATGGGCTCCTATTCATCCAGCCTCCACCGCGTGCTACTCCACCGGCTACTGTTCAACCAGCCCTCTCCACGGGCTCCTATTCAACCACCCCTCCACGGGCTACTGTTCATCCAGCCCTCCACCATCTACTGTTCATCCAACCCTCCACGGGGTGGTCCTGTTCATCCAGCCCTCCACGGGGTCCTGTTCATCCAGCCCCAACCTGCTCGATCGATCGGGGTCCTGTTCATCTAGAGGCAACACCACGGGGTCCTGTTCATCCACCCCCACCGGGAACTGTTCATCCAAACCCCACAGCAACGCTCACTGTTCATCCAGAGGCAGCATCGATCGGCTTCAGTTAGCAGCAGTAGTGAAGGAATCGCTCGATCGGATTCAGTTAACAGCCATCGATCGATCGCTCGGGTTCAGTAATGCGTAGCCTGCAGTGCAATCACTCGGGTTCAGTTAGAGCCCAACGCCTCGCACCCACACGCGTGCGTTGACGAGAGAAACACGCATCACTCGGCCCCGACCACCCACCGTAACCAGGAACACCCCCATATTTTCTTCGCCCTCGCTTCTACCACGGTTTTTTCCGTCATGGATGACCCAAAGAATGTCATGCAGCTGCGTCTCTGGCCCGCCCAGGACGAAAAGCCCATTTTCTATCATAGAAGTAGGAGCCCGCCACATCTATGATGATACCGGGTTTTGTCACAATTATCGTCATAGAAGTGTCATAAGTATGACAGAAAAAAAATTGTTCGGCCCAAAATGTATGTGTCTTTTTTTTGTAGTGGTAGGATTCGCCCCCCCCCCCTTTCCTATTCCAACTAGAAGGAGGGAAGGGGGAAGAGGGGAGAAGTAAGGAGGGGGGTGTCGTGGTTCTAAGCCTGACAATAGAATGGGGGTAGGTATGGAGAGGCAAGATCCTAGCTATGGAGTAGTTGTATATGCAAGATGTTTACGAGTTCAAGCCCTTCTCGGAGGAAGTAACAAACCTACGTCTCGGAGCCCGGAGGCGGTCGATCAGTATTATATGCGTATGAGTTACAGGGTGTGAACCCTTTACACCGAGGAGGGGGTGGCTTATATAGAGTTCGCTGCACCCTCCAAATTCGATTATGTAGGGATTAAGGTACATTAAGAGAGGGAGTTCTTGGTAACGTCCCACATAAAGTGCTATGATGACCATAAAGCCGCTTAATGACCGACCGTTCGCGTCTTCGGTATTTGAGATCTTCGGCGGTCGAGTGGCTCTTGATGGTCGAGTGTCTTCAGGTCCGTCGAGTGGAATCCTTCCAGGTCGACTAAAAGGTGTTTTCTTCAAGAGATGTCCTTGGGGAGGGTATCTTGGACAGGTCCGTGACCCTACCCTAGGTACATGACTTCATCAGTAGCCCCTGAATGGATCGAGGTTTGAGTGGGGAAGGAGTTGAGAACTCTTCCGACCCACTTTTTGTGCGATGAGCACGTCTTGTCCTGGATCAATAAGCTTAGGTGACGGCTTCAACTTCTTTTTCAGTCGCCTTGATCCATTCTTTGTATCTGTCGAGTGTGCTTTTCGTACTTGGAGAACTCCGAATGACAGGACGGCGGAAATCTTCTGTCTGACGATTTGCTCTGTGGCGTGCGGATTTAGCGGATTCAATTTTCAGAAACGAAGGGGCGAGAGAATCCATGATGTCGGACGGGATAAGGCAGGGACACCTCGATCCTCGCGCCACCTTTTTCGCCACATATCGCGCGGGCGACTGTTGCGGGATTTGATAGATCGCCGGGCCTACCAATCGACCACTTTCAAAGCAACCTCATATAAGGCCTCGGACGGGAGTTTTTGAATAGTGCATTCCCCTTTCCTCCTCCCTTCTCCAGATTCATCCGCCGCGAGCGATTCCTCCTCAGCGCTGCTGTTCCGTGCGTGTTTCGCCGGCGACAACGGTGAAGGAGAAGACGGCGGCTTTGGAGCGGGCGAAGAAGGCGACAGCGAAGCGAAGGAAGAGCGACGGTCCGGCGGATCTTCGTCGAGGGCCGGCTTGCCGCAGGGCTGGATCAAGGGTGACTTGATCCGCTCGACGATCAGCCAGAAGGATCTCGATGACATGGCCAATGAAGGACGGATCCTCCATGGAACAGTGTGGCTCCCGGGGAAGGAGTGGACGCCACAACCTCTGGAGGGTGAGTGTGTTCTCTTGGCCACCCATGTCGACTGCGCGTTTTCTCTGCTGCCTCACCCTTTCTTTCGGGGATTTTTGAACTTCTTTGGGGCACAACTTCACCACTTCACTCCCAACTCCATCGTGTATCTCGCTGCTTTCGTGTCTTTGGGCGAGAATTTCTTGGGTTGTCGGCCTCATTGGGGCCTTTTCAAGCACATTTTCACTTGTCGCTCCCAGACGGTGAAAAAGGCCAATCCGAGTGACGAGAGAACTCAAGTGATTCAGATGTGTGGGGGTCTTGGGGTTCAAATGAGAGGAAAAAGTTCTTTTCCGGCCATGATCTTACATGAGTCAGTCCGTGGATGGCAGTCGACTTGGTTCTACTGCAAGGGCCAGCCAATGCCAGGGCAGTCGACTGGGCTCCCTCATTTTTCCATGGACCGAGTAAGCAAACCATCTTCTTTGAAGGTGATCCCGGAAGAGAAGGCGCAGGTGAAGGTGTTGGTCAAACGAGTTGTCCAGCTCATTAGAGATGGGGTAACAGACATGGATCTCTTGGAGGTCTTCCTTCGACGACGCATCCAGCCGCTTCAAGCCCGAGACCATCCGATGTGGTTGTACTCTGGCACTGAGGACACCACTCGGATCCACCCGGAGGAGATCGAGGATGCCATGCTGGAAGGTGTCTAGTGGGCATCACAGGAAACAAGGATAACCCTCGAGGAGCCAGGAGGATCCCCCCACTCGACCAGTCATACGACGTAGACAAGGTCCATTCCTGCATCTTTGACTGTGATCCTGCTTTCTCCATCTTGTTTGCTTAAAATCGGTCGATTGACTTTTGTCTTGTTTGTTGTCTTCCAGGCCACCACTGAGATGTACTCGATGCCCAACGGGGCGCAAGAACCAGTCGAGGAGGAAGGGAGCGGAGGTGAAAGCCAGGAGGAATGGAAATCTGATGGTGCGGAGGACGAAGATGACGACAGCTCCGGCGAAGAAGAGGAGGAGGAAGAAGTCGACCCTCCTCGCATGGAAAGGCGATCCAAGCTCACCCATGACCCCGCGGTCGAGCGTGGCAAAACTTATCGCGCTGTCGGGCGATCAACAACGCCCTCGGACGACGTCTCTGGTGCCGACTGAAAAAGCGCTGAAGCAACCCCGAGCGACGCCATCAAAGCCGACGAAGGCTTTGCCCAAGATGAGGATGGCCATTCCCACCATTTCCGAGTCTGATGAATTTGTGTTTTCTTGTTTGGCACGGACACACTTTTGGTCGACTTGTTGGTGATCAACTGATTTCGAAACCTGCAGCGCTGCTACCTCCGAGACCTCGATCAGGAATGAAGACCAGAGATGGAAGATGCTGCCACCTCTAACCTTGGTATGATCTCTGTAGTTTCGCTTTTGGTCGATTGGACTTCCGTTTTAACTTTGAATCTTTCTTGCAGTCCCTCCTCATGTCATTGATCTCCTGATGATGACGATGAGGCGCCGTTAATGCGGAGGAGGAATAAAAGGCGCTTCTTGGCAAGACTGCCAGTTGTATCGATGCACGAGGCGCTGGTTCATGAGGGTGGCAACATCACTCGGACTTCTGTGTCTTTCGCTGTGCCGCTGACGAGTATCCGGCCTTCATCGTCGACTGCTGATCCACCCTCCCTTTTCGCCACACACCACATCCCGGAGGACCAAGTGGGTGCTACTCAGGAAGCTATACGCCAGGCGGCGATCATGATGGAGCAAGTGAAGGTGGTCCGGGAGGCCAGCCAGGCGGCCTATGATGCCAGCTCAGCTCTTCAGAGCAACGTCCAGGTTAGTTGATCATCACCACTTGTTCTGTTAGGATATGCTACCTGAAAAACTCTTCTTTCTGAAGATCTTCGTATCTGAACATCCACTGGGTGTGTCGATTGAATTTTTGGACTGGTGGGGGCACGCTGAGTGCACCCACTGGGTGTAGTCCCCGAGACTATGGTGGACTGTTGGCAGTCGACCGTAGTCTTTATACTTTGAATTTCTTTGTCAACTTCTTCACTCGGTCTGGTCGGACCATGTCGAATGGAATCTTGAAACCGATGGCGGCACGCTGAGTGCACCCACTGGGTGTAGTCCCCGAGACTATGGTGGACTGCTGGCAGTCGACCGTAGTCTGAAGAACTCTTTTTTTAGATACCTAGGCTGACTTCTGACAGTTAGCTATGGGTTTGGGACCGTAACCTTTTTGTCTCTTTCGGTCGACTGATCGAACCGAGTCGGTAGGACCAGTGGGGGCACGCTAAGTGCACCCACTGGGTGTAGTCCCCGAGACTACTGTCGAATATTTTTATTTAGCTGTATTCTTAGAAACGCAATGATTTTTCTTAGTCACTCGGAAGTAACCTATCTTTGATGTATGTCGATAGATTCTTCGCAGAAATCCTGCGAGCTTGTGGCTCGCTATACTGAATTGAAAAAAAAACAGATCCAGCTCAACCTTGACTTGAAGCTTTCTCAGGAGAACTTGCAGAAGGCTTGAGACGAAGCAAAAGGTATGGCTGGTGAGAACTTGACGACTGTCTTTGTCTTTCTGCCCCTTCCTAGTTCTGATCTCACTGTCATTTTGCAGACAAAATGGAGGAGGCTCTGAAGAAGAAGGATCATGACCTTGCCGAGGCGCAGAAAACGGCTTTGAACAAAACCAAGCTCGCGGAAGAAAAGCTGTCTTCAGTCGGAAAACTTGAAGAAGAGAACGCCAATCTGAAAGCTGATCTCGACGCGGCTAACAAGGAGGTTAGCCGACTGAAGAACGACAAGATAGCTCTGAGCGACAAGGCTGGCGAACTAGCAGGGAAGAGGAACGATCTAGAGGCTTATCTGGGAGGGCTCGCCAAGAAGTTATTCCTCATGCTTGAAGGTAATTCCTCTTATCCGATTGACTTGTTATCACTGACTCATCATAGAACCATTAGCTTGAACTCGAGTTGTGTTTGCAGAATTCTGTCAGAACTTCGAGGAGGAGACTAGTCGAGTGGAGACAGGCTTGGACCCCATCAACTCCCCTGTGAAGGATGAAGCCGCTATGAACATCCTCCGACTGGAGTCTCGTGTCGCTGCTGTAGTGGACTACCTCGCTCGATTGAAGGCTGCGGTGTCGCGCATTGACTCAACACTCTGGCCAGACGAGACGCTTCAAAATGACCTCGAGTCTTTAAGGTTACACCAAAGCTTGTCCCAATTTGGCCAAAAATATTACCGCAGCATGTTGGTGCCATGTCATGACACCATGCCAAGTTTCATGATTTTCAGGCGTGTTTTGGAATTACAGGAATAAAAAAACCAAGTTTCACAATCTTTCTGGACGAGCCACGGCGCACAGATGTTTGAATTTCACTCCCATCTCTTGCATGGGACATAGAAACTCATCCAAGGACACACATGTGATTTTTCAAACAACTTTGGTGCACTGGAGCATGTGATTGTAGTTCAAATTTGAATTATGCACATTAAATACCCAGAAACTCAATTAATGTATAAAAAAAGTGAAACGAGCCCGGAATAATTCCAAAATTTAGCACGGTACTTCTATTTGGTCTAATCTGGTTGTGTAAAAAAATAAGGCGGGAGAAGGCAGTGTACGTATGTTGTTTCGCACACGGAGGTGACACGTTCTCTCTCGGAACCACGAGCATTCTTGAGGGAAGCTCCGGTTTGCAAGAAGCTTACACCGAAGCTTGTCCCAATACGGCAAAAATATTACCGCAGCATGTTGGTGCCATGTCATGACACCATGCCAAGTTTCATGATTTTTAGGCGTGTTTTGGAATTACAGGAATTAAAAAACCAAGTTGCCGAGCCACGATGCCCAGATGTTTGAATTTCACTCACATCTCTTGCATGGGACCTAGAAATTCACCTAAGGACACACATGTGATTTTTCAAACAACTTTGGTGCACTCGAGCATGTGCTTGTAGTTCAAATTTGAATTATGCACATTACATGCCCAGAAACTCTATTAATGTATAAAAAAGGGCAAACGAATCCGGAATAATTCCAAAATTTAGCACGGTACTTCTATTTGGTCTAATATGGCTGTGTAAAAAGTAAGGCAGGAGAAGGCAGTGTACGTATGTCGTTTCGCATACGGAGGTGACACGTTCCCTCTCGGAACCACGAGCCTTCTTGAGGGAAGCTCCAGTTTGCAAGAAGCTTACGCCAAAGCTTGTCCCAATTCGGCCAAAAATATTACCGCAACATGTTCGTTCCATGTCATGATACCATGCCAAGTTTCATGATTTTCAGGCGTGTTTTGGAATTAAAGGAATTAAAAAACCAAGTTTCTCAATCTTTCCGGCCGAGCCACGACGCCCAGATGTTTGAATTTCACTCCCATCTCTTGCATGGGACCTAGAAATTCACCCAAGGACACACATGTGATTTTTCAAACAATTTTGGTGCACTGGAGCATGTGCTTGTAGTTGAAATTTGAATTATGCACATTAAATGCCCAGAAACTCAATTAATGTATAAAAAAGGCCAAACAAACCTGGAATAATTCCAAAATTTAGCACAGTACTTCTATTTGGTCTAATCTGGCTGTGTAAAAAATAAGGCAGGAGAAGGCAGTGTACGTAAGTCGTTTCGCACACGGAGATGACACGTTCCCTCTTGGAACCACGAGCATTCTTGAGGGAAGCTCTGGTTTGCAAGAAGGTTACACCAAAGCTTGTCCCTTTGCCAAAAATATTACCGCAGCATGTTGGTGCCATGTCATGACACCATGCCAAGTTTCATGATTTTCAGGCGTGTTTTGGAATTACAGGAATTAAAAAAACCAAGTTTCTCAATCTTTCCGGCCGAGCCACGACAACCAGATGTTTGAATTTCACTTCCATCTCTTGCATGGGACCTAGAAATTCATCCAAGGACACACATGTGATTTTTCAAACAACTTTGGTGCACTGGAGCATGTGATTGTAGTTCAAATTTGAATTATGCACATTAAATACCCATAAACTCAATTAATGTATAAAAAAGGAGAAACGAGCCCGGAATAATTCCAAAATTTAGCACGGTACTTCTATTTGGTCTAATCTGGCTGTAAAAAAAATAATGCGAGAGAAGGCAATGTACGTATGTCGTTTCGCACACGGAGGTGACACGTTCCCTCTCGGAACCATGAGCCTTCTTGAGGGAAGCTCTGGTTTGCAAGAAGCTTACACCAAAGCTTGTCCCAATTCGGCCAAAAATATTACCGCAGCATGTTTGTGCCATGTCATGACACCATGCCAAGTTTCATGATTTCCAGCCGTGTTTTGGATTTACAGGAATTAAAAAACCAAGTTTCTCAATCATTTCGGCTGAGCCACGACACCCAGATGTTTGAATTTTATTCCCATTGCTTGCATGGGACCTATAAATTCACCCAAAGACACACATGTGATTTTTCAGCAAACTTTGGTGCATTGGAGCATGTGATTGTAGTTCAAATTTGAATTATGCACATTAAATGTCCAGAAACTCAATTAATGCATAAATATGCCAAACGAACCCGGAATAATTCCAAATTTAAACACGACACTCATGTACTAGTTGCATGTTCACTGTACGTAAATGTTCTAGCAATTCAAACACCATCCTTTCCCTCCGTAACACCATTTTATCTTTCAAAACATAATGAAAAAAATCAGGTATACCACAAATAGTTTACCAGAAAGAATCGTGTGGGATGCGATATAAAATATCTTGGCGCACCGTCTTGTCTGGCTTATGCAGGAAGCTTCATCATCTACAGTCCGCCGCCCCCGCTAGAACCACACTTGCGCGCCAGTTTCTCGCGGCACCGAGCGAAATTTTTTTGCCACCACGGAAATATCTATCTCCCCGCCCCCTCCCTCCTACCAAAAGCCACATTTCCACTGTTCCTTGCTACGTCTTGAGCTTGCGTTGGTTTTCCCCGAAGAGGAGAGGATGATGCAGCAGAGTAGCGTAAGTATTTCCCTCAGTTTTTAAGAACCAAGGTATCAATCCAGTAGGAGGCCACGCGCAAGTCCCTCGTACCTACACAAAACAAATAGCTTCTCGCAACCAACGCGAATAGGGGTTGTCAATCCCTTCACGGTCACTTACGAGTGAGATCGATGAGATGATAGATAATATTTTGGTATTTTTGGTATAAAGATGCAAAGTAAAATAAAAAGCAAAGTAAAGAGCAAAGCAATAATAAAGCGTAGGAAGATTAATATGATGAAAATAGACCCGGGGGCCATATATTTCACTAGTGGCTTCTCTCAAGAGCATAGATATTTTACGGTGGGTGAACGAATTACTATTGAGCAATTGACAGAATTGAGCATAGTTATGAGAATATCTAGGTATGATCATGTATATAGGCATCACGTCCGAGACAAGTAGACCGACTCCTGCCTGCATCTACTACTATTGCTCCACTCATCGACCACTATCCAGCATGCATCTAGAGTATTAAGTTAATGAAAACAGAGTAACGCCTTAAGCAAGATGACATGATGTAGATGAATAAATTCATGCAATATGATAAATACCCCATCTTGTTATCCTCGATGGCAACAATACAATATGTGCCTTGCAACCCTTTCTGTCACTGGGTAAGGACACCACAAGATTGAACCCAAAGCTAAACACTTCTCCCATTGCAAGAACTACCAATATAGTTGGCCAAACCAAACGGATAATTCGAAGAGACTTGCAAAGATAACCAGTCATACATAAAAGAATTCAGAAAAGATTCAAATATTGTTCATAGATAATCTTGATCATAAACCCACAATTCATCGGTCTCAACAAACACACCGCAAAAATAAGATTACATCAAATAGATCTCCACGAGAGAGGGGGAGAACATTGTATTGAGATCCAAAACGAGAGAATAAGCCATCTAGCTACTAACTATGGACCCGAAGGGCTGAGGTAAACTACTCACACTTCAAGGAGAGGCTATGGTGATGATGTAGAAGCCCTCCGTGGTGGAATCCCCTTCCGGCGGAGCTCCAGAACAGGCGCCAAGATGGGATCTCGTGGATACAGAAAGTTGCGGCGGTGGAATTAGGTTTTTGGCTCCGTATCTGATATGTTGGGGGTATGTAGGTATATATAGGAGGAAGGATTACGTCGGTGGAGCTTCGAGGGGCCCACGAGGCAGGGGGCGCACCCTAGGGGGGCGCCCTCCACCCTCGTGACCGCCTCGTGGCTTTCTTGATGGAGGGTCCAAGTCTCCTAGGTCTTATCCGATGAGAAAATCACGTTCCCGAAGATTTCATCCCGTTTGGACTCCGTTTGATATTCCGTTTCTTCGAAACACTGAAATAGGCAAAAACAGCAATTCTGGGCCGGGCCTCCGGTTAATAGGTTAGTCCCAAAAGTAATATAAAAGTGGAAAATAAAGCCCAATATAGTCCAAAACAATAGATAATATAGCATGGAGCAATCAAAAATTATAGATACGCTGGAGACGTATCAGGCATCCCCAAGCTTAATTCCTGCTCGTCCTCGAGTAGGTAAATGATAAAAAGAGAATTTTTTATGCGGAGTGCTACTTGGCATAATTTCAATGTAACTCTTCTTAATTGTGGTATGAATATTCAGATCCTAAAGATTCAAGACAAAAGTTCATATTGACATAAAAATAATAATACTTCAAGCATACTAACTAAGCAATTATGTCTTCTCGAAATAACATGGCCAAAGAAAGTTCATCCCTACAAAATCATATAGTTTAGTCATGCTCCAGTTTCGTCACACAAGAATGCTCTCATCATGCACAACCCCGATGACAAGCCAAGAAATTGTTTCATACTTTATTAATCTCAAACCTATAAATTTTCACGCAATATATGAGCGCGAGCCATGGACATAGCACTATGGGTGGAATAGAATATAATGATGGGGGTTATGTGGAGGAGACAAAAAAGGAGAAGGTCTCACATCAACGAGGCTAATCAACGGGCTATGGAGATGCCCATCAATTGATGTTAATGCAAGGAGTAGGGATTGCCACGCAACGGATGCACTAGAGCTATAAATGTATGAAAGCTCAACAAAATAAACTAAGTGGGTGTGCATCCAACTTGCTTGCTCATGAAGACCTAGGGCATTTGAGGAAGCCCATCTTTGGAATATACAAGCCAAGTTCTATAATAAAAAATTCCCACTAGTATATGAAAGTGACAACATCTGAAACTCTCTATATGAAAAACATGGTGCTACTTTGAAGCACAATATATGAGACTCGCTATATGAAGAACATGGTGCTACTTTGAAGCACAAGTGTGGTAAAAGGATAGTAACATTGTCCCTTCTCTCTTTTTCTCTCATTTTTTTGGTGGGCTCTTTGGTCTCTCTTTTTTATTTGGTGGGCTCTTTGGTCTCTTTTTTTATTTGACCTCACATGGGACAATGTTCTAATAATGATGATCATCACACTTCTATTTATTTACAGCTCAATGATTACAACTCGATACTAGAACAAAGTATGACTCTATATGAATGCCTTCGGCGGTGTACAGGGATATGCAATGAATCAAGAGTGACATGTATGAAAGAATTATGACCGGTGGCTTTGCCACAAATACTATGTCCACTACATGATCATGCTAAGCATATGACAATGATGTATGTGTCATGACGAACGGTATGGTGGAAAGTTGCATGGCAATATATCTCGGAATAGCTATGGAAATGCCATAATAGGTAGGTATGGTGGATGTTTTGAGGAAGATATAAGGAGGTTTATGTGTGAAAGAGCATATCATATCACGGGGTTTGGATGCACCGGCGAAGTTTGCACCAACTCTCAATGTGAGAAAGGGCAATGCACGTGCATCAAGAGGCTAGCAATGATGGAAGGGTGAGAGTGCGTATAATCCATGGACTCAACATTAGTCATAAAGAACTCACATACTTATTGCAAAAATCTACAAGCCATCAAAAACCAAAGCACTACGCACATGCTCCTAGGGGGATAGATTTGTAGGAAAAGACCATCGCTCGTCCCCGACCGCCACTCATAAGGAGGACAATCAAATAACACCTCATGTTTCAAATTTGTTACATAACGTTTACCATACTTGCATGCTACGGGACTTGCAAACTTCAACACAATCATTTCTCAAATTAACAACTACTCAACTAGCACGACTTTGATATTATTATCTCCATATCTCAAAACAATTATCAAGCATCAAACTTTTCTTAGTATTCAACACACTCATAAGAATTCTTACAAATCTTGTATGCTTAGCACATTAGGATTATTTAAGAAAATTACCATGCTATTTAATACTCTCAAAATAATCTAAGTGAAGCATGAGATTTCATCTATTTCTTCAAAATAAAACTACCACCATGCTCTAAAAGATATAAGTGAAGCACTAAAGCAAACAACAAACTACTCCGAAAGATATATGTGAAGATCAATGAGTAGTCGGACAATTATGCAACTATGTGAAGACTCTCTAACATTTAAGAATTTTAGATCTTGATAATTTATTCAAACAGCAAGCAAAGCTAAATAAAATGACATGACGCTCCAAGCAAAACACATATCATGTGGTGAATAAAAATATAGCTCCAATTAAAGTTACCGATGAACGAAGACGAAAGAGGGGATGCCTTCCGGGGCATCCCCAAGCTTAGACGCTTGGTTATCCTTGAATATTACCTTGTGGTGCCTTGGGAATCCCCAATCTTAGGCTCTTGCCACTCCTTATTCCATAGTCCATCGAATCTTTACCCAAAACTTGAAAACTTCACAACACAAAACTTAACAGAAAACTCGTAAGCTCCGTTAGCGAAAGAAAACAAAACACCACTTTAAGGTACTGTAATGAACTCATTCTTTATTTATATTGGTGTTAAACCTACCGTATTCCAACTTCTATATGGTTTATAAACTATTTTACTAGCCATAGATTCATCATAATAAGCAAGCAACACAATGAAAACAGAATCTGTCAAAAACAGAACAGTCTGTAGTAATCTGTAACTAAAGCAAACGTCTGGAACTCCAAAAATTCTAAAATAAATTGGTGGACCTGAGGAATTTGTCTAGTAATCATCTGCAAAAAGAATCAATTAAATAGAACTCTCCAGTAAAAATTTCTATCTAATCTCGTGAGCGCTAAAGTTTCTGTTTTTTACAGCATGATCATAAAGACTTCACCCAAGTCTTCCCAAAGGTTCTACTTGGCAAAAACACTAATTAAAACACAAAACCACATCTAAAAAGAAGCTATATTGATTATTTATTCCTAAACAGATCCAAAAAGCAAGAAACTAAAATAAAATTGGGTTGCCTCCCAACAAGCGCTAACGTTTAACGCCCCTAGCTAGGCATGATGATTTCAATGATGCTCACAAAAAAGATAAGAATTGAAACATAAAGAGAGCATCATGAAGAATATGACTAGCACATTTAAGTATAACCACTTCCTATGCATAGGGATTTTGTGAGCAAACAATTTATGGGAACAATAATCAACTAGCATAGGAAGGCAAAACAAGCATAACTTCAAAACTTTAAGCACATAGAGAGGAAACTTGATATTATTGCAATATGTAGAAGCACCTAAAGCATTCTTTTCATGATCTACTTGCATAGAAATTTTACTTCTCTCCACATAAGCAAAATTATTTTCATTCGGAATAGTGGGAGTATACTCAACAAAATAACTATCATGTGATTGAAAATTAAGATCAAGATGACAAGTTTCATGGTTATCATTATTCTTTAAGGCATATGTGTCATCACAATAATCATCATAGATAGGAGGCATGCTTTCATCATAGTAAATTTGCTCATCAAAGCTTGGGGGACAAAAAATATCATCTTCATCAAACATAGCTTCCCCAAGCTTGTGGCTTTGCATATCATTAGCATCATGTATATTCAAGGAATTCATACTAACAACATTGCAATCATGCTCATCATACAAAGATTTAGTGCCAAACTATCTATAGATTTCTTCTTCTAGCACTTGAGCACAATTTTTCCTTTCCATCATACTCACGAAAGATATTAAAAAGATGAAGCGTATGAGACAAACTCAATTCCATTTTTTGTAGTTTTCTTTTATAAACTAAACTAGTGCTAAAACAAGAAACAAAAAGATTTGATTGCAAGATCTAAAGATATACCTTGACTTACCTAGCCTCCCCGGCAACGGCGCCAGAAAAGAGCTTGATGTCTACTACGCAACCTTCTTCTTGTAGACGTTGTTGGGCTTCCAAGTGCAGAGGTTTGTAGGATAGTAGCAAATTTCCCTCAAGTGGATGACCTAAGGTTTATCAATTCGTGGGAGGCGTAGGATGAAGATGGTCTCTCTCAAGCAACCCTGCAACCAAATAACAAAGAGTCTCTTGTGTCCGCAACACACCCAATACAATGGTAAATTGTATAGGTGCACTAGTTCGGCGAAGAGATGGTGATACAAGTGCAATATGGATGGTAGATATAGGTTTTTGTAATCTGAAAATATAAAAACAGCAAGATAGAAAATGATAAAAGTGAGCGTAAACGGTATTGCAATGCTAGGAAACAAGGCCTTAGGTTCATACTTTCACTAGGTTAATAGGTTAGTCCCAAAAGTAATATAGAAGTGGAAAATAAAGCCCAATATAGTCCAAAATAATAGATAATATAGCATGGAGCAATAAAAAATTATAGATACGTTGGAGACGTATCATTCCTCCTTGCTTTCCAAGTTCAAACCTTCACTGCTGCTTACTGGCAGCTCAGCCTCATCGTCGGCGACCCTTCTTCTTGCAGCGCCGCCTCCTTGCCGGCCACCCTTCTTCTTGCAGCACCGCCTCCTTGACGGCGACCGTTCTTCTTGCAGCACCGCCTCCTCGCCGACGACCCTTCTCCTTGTTGCGCGGCCTCCTCGCCGCCGACTCTTCTTCTTGCTGCGCGGCCACGTCGATATGGTCAGGTAATCCACACCCCACCCACACCATCCTCCTCCTTTCCCGTCCCACATGCCCCGACTGACGGAGCGACACCTTCCACCGAAATCACTGCCCCCCTCCTCCAATTAAGCACCGCCAACAGCCATTTTACACGCAGTATAACATGGAGCTGAGTAGCATGCGGCCGCACGCGCGAACAAGGTCGCTGCGGCTGACATGCGTGTAGACCACCAGATCTTGGAGGAGCACCCCGTCTTTGAGGCCACCGTCGACACCGCCGCGCGGTTGTCTACTTTAAAATATAGTTCGTGATGTTTTCTCGAGGCCACCGCCAGTGCCTTCTAGTGATTTGTCCTCTGTAATATTAATATGCAGTCTGTTGGCCGTATGCATCATTCTGATGCAGAGGCCGGGGAGACCCCCCTTTTCGAAAAAAAGTTAACAGTTTGGTCCTCTGAAATGTAATGTCCAGTTAACACTTTGGTCCAACAATTGCTACATTTCGTAGTACTGTACTCAAGAATTATTTGTTTTGTTAACTGTCTTATCTTCTAGTACATGTTTCTATTCTGCAATGTCGTGCTCAGTTAAGTATTTTGGTTCATTTGGTCTGCTGTCCATTTAACTGTTTGGTTCAGTTCTGCAATTTGATTTTCATTTGTTGTGGGTACAATTTTGTATTTAGGTTTCTTACAACTTGGTCTTGCACATGTAGGTCCTGCTGTCAGAGGCTTAGACCCACTGTTCGACCCATTTTGCATATGGGGAAATGAGATGTCCATGAATATCAGTCAAGTCAAGAAACTCAGAAAGATTGTTAGTATGAAGAAACTTGCGACGAATAACAGCAAGATCTTTGTTTGCACAATGAAGAAGACATCAGTCAACTATAGGATGGTACCAACTCTTTTACCTTTGTTTTTACCCCTTGCGCCATTTCAAAATTTACAACAGTGATTTATGCATAGCTTTGTTTTCAGTACTTTTCAAAGCAGTTCACCGATGATTACCTCTCAAACCACCTGCATGGTCAAGAGGCGAGGAAGGTATTCATTCAACACCCACGGTACAATATTGAAGTATTGCTGAAGAGGACTAAGGTCGGGCAGGCAATTATCCATAGCCACCGGCCTAAAGTTGCAAGGACATTCAACATCACTGAAGGCTCAATATTTGCCTTCCGCTTCTGCAGTTTCCCAGATGAGATTCATGTGTCTATTTACCGTGTATGATGCTACTTTCCAAAGGTTTTTGATGCTGCATGTGAAACTTGGTGCTGTTGTGTAATGGCGTAACTGAGTTCCAAAGCTATCTGATGTAATTCAATTATGAAATCCTGGTTGCTTTTATACATATATGAAATATCTGGCATGTTTTATAAGAAATATCAGTTTGATTAGTACATGGATTATCAATAATAGGCTAATTACCCTGCTTATTGGGGTTTTCAATTGCAAACGGTTAGTCAGACAACACTGTGGGTGATGAACTCAAACAACCCGCACGGTTTCTAGAGAGTAGGCGTGTTCGATCAACTAACAATCACACACGGCTTCCGACAGCGAACTGTTTGCGTTAGGCCACCTTGCACACACGTTTCCACACAAAGAATTGTGTGGGATGTACATAGCTATGGAAATGATTTTCTGGGATTCACCGTGTGGGATGTACATACCTACAGAAATGATTTTTGGGATTCACCGTGTGGGATGAACATACCTACAGAAATGACTTCTGGGATTCACCGTGTGGGATGTACATACCTACGGAAATGATTTCTGGGATTCACCGTGTGGGATATACATACCTACGGAAATAATTTCTAGGATTCACCGTGTGGGATGTACATACCTACGGAAATGATTGGGTTTCCTTGCCTCGCTCGATCGCACACGGCCCCAGCCTGGGTCCCAGGAGGGCCTATCCCCGACAATTTCTGGGTCATGTGGGAAGGACCCCCCCCCTATCACCCACACTCACTTGGAGACGGTTCCATATGCCGTCACGGAAAGGGGTTTTAAACCGTTTGTTTAGGACGTCGCTGCACCAGTGATGGTACTAGTGAAAGTTGCACGGCACTAGAAAGGTTAGCAATGGTGGAAGGGGGAGAGTGCGTATAATCAGTTGACTCAACATTAGTCATAAAGAACTCATATACTTATTGCAAAAATCTATTAGTTATCAAAAAGAAGTACTACACGCATGCTCCTAGGGGGATAGATTGGTAGGAAAAGACCATCGCTCGTCCCTGACCGCCACTCATAAGGAAGACAATCAATAAATAAATCATGCTCCGACTTCATCATATAACGGTTCACCATACGTGCATGCTACGGGAATCACAAACTGTGACACAAGTATTTCTCAAATTCACAATTACTTACTAGCATGACTTTAATATCACCATCTTCATATCTTAAAACAATCACAAGGAATCAAACTTCTCATAGTATTCAATGCACTTTATATGAAAGTTTTTATTATATCCCTCTTGGATGCTTATCATATTAGGACTAAATTTTAACCAAAGCAAATTACCATTCTGTTTAGAGACTCCCAAAATAATATAAGTGAAACACGAGAGTTCATCAATTTCTATAAAATAAAACCACCGCCGTGCTCTAAAAAGATATAAGTGAAGCACTAGAGCAAAATTGCCTAGCTCAAAAGTTATAAGTGAAGCACATAGAGTATTGTAATAAATCACGATTCATGCGTGTCTCTCTCAAAAGGTGTGTACAATAAGGATGATTGTGGAAAACTAAAAATAAAAAACTCAAATCATACAAGACGCTCCAAGCAAAACACATATCATGTCGTGAATAAAAATATAGCCTCAAGTAAAGTTACCGATATATGAAGACGAAAGAGGGGATGCCTTCCGGGGCATCCCCAAGCTTAGGTGAAGTAAATATGCCCTAGAGGTAATAATAAAGATGTTATTTATATTTCCTTATATCATGATAAATGTTTATTATTCATGCTAGAATTGTATTAACCGAAACTTGATACATGTGTGAATACATAGACAAATCAAAGTGTCCCTAGTATGCCTCTACTTGACTAGCTCGTTAGTCAAAGACGGTTAAGTTTCCTAGCCATGGACATGTGTTGTCATTTGATGAACAAGATCACATCATTAGAGAATGATGTGATGGACAAGACCCATCCGTTAGCTTAGCATAACGATCATTAAGTTTTATTGCTATTGCTTTCTTCATGACTTATACATATTCCTCTGACTATGAGATTATGCAACTCCCGAATACCGGAGGAACACCTTGTGTGCTATCAAACATCACAACGTAACTGGGTGATTATAAAGATGCTCTACAGGTGTCTCCAAAGGTGTTTGTTGGGTTGGCATAGATCGAGATTAGGATTTGTCACTTCAAGTATCGGAGAGGTATCTCTGGGCCCTCTCAGTAATGCACATCACTATAAGCCTTGCGAGCAATGTGACTAATGAGTTAGTTGCCGAATGATGCATTACGAAATGAGTAAAGAGACTTTCCGGTAACGATATTGAACTAGGTATGATGATACCGACGATCGAATCTCTGGCAAGTAACTTACCGATGACAAAGGGAATAACGTATGTTGTTATGCAGTTTGACCGATAAAGATCTTCGTATAATATGTAGGAGCCAATATGAGCATCCATGTTCCGCTATTGGTTATTGACCGGAGATGCGTCTCGGTCATGTCTACATAGTTCTTGAACCCGTAGGGTCCCCATGCTTAACGTTCGATGACAATTTGTATTATGAGTTATGTGATTTAATGACCGAAGTTTGTTCGGAGTCCCGGATGAGATCACGAACATGACAAGGAGTCTCGAAATGGGCGAGAGGTAAAGATCGATATATTGGAAGGTTATATTTGGACACCGGCATGGTTCCGAAGTGTTTCAGGTATTTTCCGGAGTACCGGGAGGTTACCGGAACCCATCGGGAGAGTAATGGGCCTTAATGGGCTTTAGGGGAAAGGAGAGAGGGACCTCAAGGGTAGGCTGCGCGCCCCCCATGGGCTGGTCCGAATTGGACTTGGAGGGGCGGCGCCCCCTGATGAAGTCATGTACCTAGGGTAGGGTCACGGACCTGTCCAAGATACCCTCCCCAAGGACATCTCTTGAAGAAAACACCTTTCAGTCGACCTGGAAGGATTCCACTCGACGGACCTAAAGACACTCGACCATCAGCAGCCACTCGACCGCCAGAAGATCTACAGTCAGTCTGCGCGCGAACGGTCGGTCATTAAGTGGCTTTATGGTCATCATAGCACTTTATGTGGGATGTTACCAGTAACTCCCTCTCTTAATGTACCTTAATCCCTACATGGCGAGGGCTGGAGGGTGCAGCGAACTCTATATAAGCCACCCCCCTCCTCAGTGTAAAGGGTTCACACCCCTGTAACTCATAGGCATATAATACAGTCGACCGCCTCCGGGCTCCGAGACGTAGGGTTGTTACTTCCTCCGAGAAGGGCCTGAACTTGTAAACATCTTGCGTATACAACTACTCCATAGCTAGGATCTTGCCTCTCCATACCTACTCCCCATTCTACTGTCAGGCTTAGAACCACGATAGTTGGCGCCCACCGTGGGGTAGGTGTCTTAGCGACTTGTTGGAGAAGTTGCAGTTTTTCCGATCCCATTCATCATGGTTTCAGGTGGAGTTTTGGTTGCCGTGACATCCGTCTCGGCGCGCTCACGTTCATCGCCGACGACTCTGCTTGGTTGCAGGAGGCTCCACTCGACATCGGCGCTCCCGTCCGGGAAACGCGCACTTCGCAGGCGTCGTCATGGCGTCCTCCTGCGGCAGCCGCTGACCCAGTATCGGGCAGCTCCTGTGTCGTCCTCCCTCCCAGTCTCTCGCCGGCGCAAGTGCTCCGGTCGGTCGAGGCTTCAACGGTGGGTGAGGCACGCAGTGGCCCGCCAGTCGGCCACTCCCCAAGTCGCGGCAATCGAGCCCGACGAATCTCTCTACGGCCTGTTCGACTGGCTTCGCAGAGACTGCATCCGAGTGAGATAGCAGCGATCCAGCGGTGGAGGTTCTGATGGTCGACGGACCACGTAGTCCTCCTGGTTTCCCCCGCGTCGACGGAGGCGTTGGCGGAGGCGAGTCGGCGCAGGTTCACGAAGAGTATCAACCCGAGCCCCTCACTTCGCTGCAGAGGGAGGAGCTTCGCCGCTGGAACATGGATGCGCTTCACACTCCTATTGTTGGAGAAACCCCCGAGGCCCTTGCCTTAGAAGATGCGCGTTTGGCCAACTTGGCTGAGCGCACTCGACTGGAAAATCTCCAGCGAGTGCTCGACGAACGAGCGCAACAACGGGTCCTGTCGTCCAGTCGATGTCAACTCTTTCCACAACCGACTCAGGTATACCGAACTCCCATTCAAATCTAGCAACGCAGCCCGTATAGCGAGTCCATTCAGCCTTCGGTCGGAGGCTGGCGGATGCTACTCGGATCGTAGATTTGCTCCGGGCAGCGGGAGATCAAAATTCAGCTGTATCGCGATCGCGAACAGGATTCACAGCAGATTAAATCGCTGCGAATACCGTCGATCGGCTCATAGCCCAAGATCGCCCTCGGCGTGAGGGACATGGAGGCGGCGTGATCGATATGAGGACCGATTCGATCGTGATGATCAACGTCAGTGCCCTCCTCTCCCAAGGGTGGGTCATATCGCCTCGGCAACAAGATGACGAGCCTTGACACGTGTTGGGCGAAGGATTCGATCAACCCCTGGAACCAAGCTTTGACGCGAGATCCATCATCGTTCAAGGCTTGGTCGGCGAACAAAGCTCACCGAGAAGGCCATGGCAAAATCGCCCACCAGCAGCAGAGTACCGTCTCGGGACGAGTGTTTTAGCAGAGCCATCAGAGCAGCGGTGATTCCTCCCAACTTCAGGTTGGCGACTGGAGTCAGTAAGTTCACTGGTGAGTCTAAACCGGATAGTTGGCTTGAGGACTACCGAGTGGCTGTTCAGATTGGTGGCGGCAACGATGAAGTGGCCATGAAACACCTGCCTCTTATGTTGGAGGGCTCGGCCAGAGCATGGTTGAATCAGTTGGCACCCATCAGCATTTACACTTGGGAAGATCTTGCCCGAGTGTTTGTTAGGACATTTGAAGGAACTTGCAAGCGGCCAGCAGGGTTGACAGAGTTGCAGTCGTGCGTGCAGAAGTCGAATGAAACTACGAGGATTATATCGAGAGATGGATCACTTTGCACCACACAAGAGAGAATGTATCGATCATCGAGCGATCTGTGCCTTCAAGGAAGGTGTTAAAACGAGAGTTAAGTTTGAAATTGGTCGGACCGAGACATGACCCTGAGTCGAATGATGGAGATTGCCACCAAGTACGCCAATGGTGAATAAGAGGATCGGCTCCGGAGTGGCAAGTACAAGTCAGCCGCTAATGAAACCGGGGGAGGGAACTCCAGTCGGAAGCAGAAGCGGAAAGCCGAGCCAGCTGCTCCTGGAGAAGCCTTGGCCGTGACTCTAGGAAAGTTCAAGGGGAAATCCAAGGGTCCTTGGAACCCCAAGAAGGTGAAAGACCAAGATGGAAATGATGTATTGGACTTGCCGTGTCACATTCACACGAAGAAGGACGAAGAGGGTAAACTCATTTACCCAAAGCATACCACTCGACAGTGTCGGCTCTTGATTCAGGAGTTCCAGGGGAAGCAGCCCAAGGATAAGGAGAAGGAGTCGAACAAAGTTGAGGACAAGGAAGATAGTGACGGTGGATACCCCCAGGTCAATTCCACCCTGATGATTTTTGCTGACGTTGAAAGCAAAAGTCCATTGAAAGTTATCAACCGGGAAGTGAACATGGTCGCTCTGGTGACACCTAGTTATCTGAAATGGTTGCAGACCACCATCACGTTCGACCAGTCTGATCACCCGACACACATAGCCACCCCTGGGAGGCAAGCTTTGGTGGTCGACCCAGTCGTCGAAGGCACTCAACTAACTAAGGTTTTGATAGATGGTGGCGATGGCTGAACATCTTGTATGCAGAGAGGCGTTGAAAGGGATGGGCATTCCGATGTCCGGACTCAGCACCAACAACATGAGCTTCCATGGAGTCATTCACGGAAAGAAGGCTGAGTCACTCGGCCAAATTGCTCTCGATGTGGTTTTGGTGATTACAAGAATTTTCGTGAAGGAAAAGTTGACCTTTGAGGTCGTGGATTTCGAGCGCTTATCACGCTATTCAGGAAGCCCGGCGTATGCTGCGTTCATGGCTCGACCATGTTATGTATACCTCAAGCGAAGATGCAGGCCCCAAAGGTGTGATCACTGTCACTCGCAATCGGAAGAAAGCAGAAGAGTGTTTTCAGAAAGGCTCTAAGATCGCTGATGCTTAGATGGCAGTGGTAGAGTTGCAAGAGTACCAGAAAACTGCAGACCCGAGTGATTTGTTGTGAGCCAAGAAGCCCGCCACGGAGTCAGCATTTCAGTCGTCCGGTGAGACGAAACCGATTCATATTCACCCGACTGATCCCAATGCTACTCCGACTCACATCTCAACAACACTCGACTCCAAATAGGAAAAAGCGCTCATCCAGTTCCTCCATGAGAACTGGGACATCTTCGCATGGAAGACTGCTGACATGCCGGGTGTTCCCAGGGGACTGGCTGAGCATCGTCTACGAGTCGACTCAAAAGTTAAAGCTGTCAAAGAATATCTTCGACGGTCCGCCGTCTAGAAGAGAAAGGCCATTGGCGAGGAGGTGGCTCGGCTCTTAGTAGGAGAGTTTATCCGAGAGATTTACCACTCCGAGTGGCTCGCCAATGTTGTCATGGTCCCTAAGAAGGACAAGTCACTTTGCATGTGCATCGACTTCAAACATATCAATCGGGCCTTACCGAAAGATCATTTTCCTCTCCCCCGCATCGACCAAATAGTCGACTCGACTGCGGGATGTGAGCGGTTGTCTTTCTTAGACGCCTATTCTGGTTACCATCAGATCCGTCTGTATGGACCCGGCGAGATCAAAACAGCTTTCATCACTCCATTCGGGTGCTTCATTATGTCACCATGCCATTCGGCCTCAAGAATGCGAGCCACGTTCATGAGGATGATTGAAGTGTTTGCTCACTCAAATCAGTCGAATGTGGAAGCATACATGGATGATATTGTGGTCAAGTCACGGAAAGGTTCCGACCTGTTGGTGACCTTGCTGAAACATTTGCCAATCTCGGGAGGTATGATATCAAGCTCAATCCATCAAAGTGCACATTCGGAGTTCTGGCGGAAAGTTACTCGGTTTTCGTTTACGAGCGAGGAATCGGCGCCAACCGAAAAAGTTGGCACTATACTCCGAATGAAGCATACATGCGTGTGCACCATGTCCAAAAGCTTACTGGATGCTTGGCCGCTTTAAGTCGATTCATCTCCCGTCTCGGTGAAAAGGCATTGCCTCTTTACCGGTGATGAAGAAGTCGAGACAAGTTCGAGTGGACTCCGAAGCTGATGGGCGTTCGCGAGCTAAAAGCTCTGCTCTCCACCAACCGGTGCTTGCTGCCCCAATCAGCAAAGAGCCTTTGCTGCTTTACATCGCAGCCACAGGACAAGTCGTCAGTACAGTACTTACGGTCGAACAGGAAGAAGAAGGAAAAGGCTTCAAAGTTCAGCGCCCAGTATATTATCTTTCTGAAGTATTGACCCCATCAAAGCAAACATACCCTCATTATCAGAAGCTTGTTTATGGGATTTACATGACCACGAAGAAGGTTGCTCATTACTTCTCTGAACATTCCATTACGGTCATCGTGACGCCCCATTGTCGAGATTACACTGTGAGAGATGCAACTGGTCGAGTGGCGAAATGGGCGATTGAACTCCTTCCCCTTGATATCAAGTTTGAGGCAAAGAAAGCCATCAAGCCCCAAGCAATAGCAGATTTCATCGCCGAGTGGATTGAACAACAGTTGCCGACTCAAGTTCACTTGGAGCACTAGACCATGTTCTTTGATGGTTCCAAGATGCTGAATGGTTCCGGTGCAGGGGTAGTGTTGGTTTCCCCCCGAGGAGATAAGCTCAGATATGTGCTCCAGATTCACTTTGATTCTTCCAACAATGAAGCAGAATACGAAGCACTGTTGTATGGGTTGCGTATGGCCATTTCACTCGGCGTCCGTCGCCTCATGGTTTATGGCGACTCAGATCTAGTGGTTAATCAGGTGATGAAGGAGTGGGATGTCGAAGTCCAGCCATGACTGATTATTGCAATGCGATGAGGAAGCTAGAGAAGAAGTTTGAGGGTTAGAGCTTCATCATGTACCCGACCAAAAATCAAGCTGCGATGATTTGGCGAAAATAGGGTCCAAGAGGAAGCCATTCCCAGTGATGTGTTTTGGAGCACATCCACACACCGTCAATTCAATAGGATCATTTCACGAAGAAGCCCCACAGCCAAAAAGTGCCACCGATCCGGTGAAGTTGAGGTCCCACCTGGTCGACCGGTCATGAAGTCGTGGTCATCACTCCCGGTGGACGAGTGCCGTACATCGCGTATATCCTAAGGAGAGAGCTCCGGAGAACGAAGAAGAGGCTCGACGGATCGTCCGTCGATCCAAGGCCTTTCTTGTTATCAAGGGACGGTTATACAGAAAAAGCGCGATTGAGTCGGCCGAAGTGCATAACACGGAAGAAGGTCGAGATAATTCTTGATGATATCCACTCGGGGACTGTGGTCATCATCGTCCTCTCGGACCATTGTGGCTAAAGCATACCGGCGGGATTTTCTTGGCCAAAAGCAAATGAAATGGCAAAAGAAATAGTCGACAAGTGTGAAGGGTGTCGGTTCTATTCCAATATGTCACACAAACCCGCCTCAGCCTTGAAGACCATTCCACTCATCGGCCCTTAGCTGTTTGGGGTTGGATATGATTGGACCATCGAGAACTGGCGAAGCGGTTTCACTCACTTGCTAGTGGCGATCGACAAGTTTACGAAGTGGATCGAAGCTAAACCTATCAAGAACCTCGTCGTGCCTTCGCTATCGGTTTCATCGGAGAGTTGATATTCAGATATGGAGTTCGCATAGCATCATCATCGACAATGGGTCAAACTTGATTGTGACAAGTTCAAAGCCTTTTGCGCCTCTCGAGCACGCGAGTCGACTATGCTTGATTCCTCACCCCGGTCGAATGGACAAGCGAGCGAGCAAACAGTCTAATTCTCAAAGGATGAAACCTCGGCTGATCGCGATCTCAAGCATGTAGCAGGGCGTGGGTCGACGAACTTCCGTCGGTTCTTTGGGGATTGAGGACCACTCCTAATCGGTCGACTGGGAGAACTCCATTCTTTCTGGTCTATGGAGCTGAAGCAGTTCTGCCGAGTTACCTGCTTCACAATATACCCCCAGTCGAACTCTACTCTAAAGATGAAGTGGAGCAAGCCCGGCAAGATGCAGTCGACCTCCTTGAAGAGGAGAGAGAGATGGCCCTGATATGCTCGACCATCTATCAGCAGGACTTGCATCGATTCCATGCTAGAAATGTGAAGAGCCGAACCTTTCAAGAAGGAGACTTGGTCCTCCGAGTGGATCAACAGAAACCACACAAGCTCGCTCCCACTTGGGAAGGTCCCTTCATTGTCACCAGAGTTCTCCACAATGGAGCATACCATCTTTACAACGTCGATCACCAGATTGATGAGCCTCGAGCTTGGAATGCGGAGTTGCTCCGCCCATTTTACACTTAAGTACTCACTCGGGTGAGATGTAATAAAAGTACCTCTGTAGTTTGTTTATCAAAGACAAGAATGTTATAATTTTCCCAGTGATTGTTATTACTTTTCGTTTACATGAGAAATTTCCCCCAGTGGGTGGCTTAGCCGTGAACCCGTTTCGCCTAAGTTTGTTAAAAAAATCCCTGCCGAGTGGAGAGCCAGCCTCCCACTCGGGGGCTTAGCTACGAATCTGTTTCGCCTAAGTATCTGAAAATCCTACCGAGTGGTGAGCCAGCCTCCCACTCGAGGGCTTAGCTGCAGTCCAAGTACTCGCCTAAGTGTTTAAAATCCTACCGAGTGGTGAGCCAGCCTCCCACTCGGGGGATTAGCTGCAGTCCAAGTACTCGCCTAAGTGTTTAAAATCCTACCAAGTGATGAGCCAGCCTCCCACTCGGGGGCTTAGCTGCAGTCCAAGTACTCACCTAAGTGTTGAAAATCCTACCGAGTGAGGAGCCAGCCTCCCATTCGGGGGCTTAGCTGCAGTCCAAGTACTCGCCTAAGTATTTAATACAATGTGCGCTTTGCAAGGACGACGAGGTACATGTCGACTGTTGCCTTCCCCTTCAGAGCTACGACACAAAAAATCCTCCTCGGAGGCTTAGCTGCAGTCCAGTACTTGCCTAAGTTTGAAAAATCCTACCGAGTGGAGAGCAAACCTCCCACTCGGAGGCTTAGTTGCAGTCCAGTACTTGCCTAAGTTTGGAAAATCCTACCGAGTGGAGAGCAAACCTCCCACTCGGGGGCTTTGCAGCAGTCCATTGCTCGCCTAAGTTTGAAAATCCTACCGAGTGGAGAGCAAACCTCCCACTCAGGGGCTTAGCAGCAGTCCAGTACTCGCCTAAGTTTGAAAAAATCCTACCGAGTGGAGAGCAAACCTCCCACTCGGGGCTTAGCAGCAGTCCAAGCTAGCCTAAGTTTGAAAAAACCCTACCGAGTGGAGGCGAACCTCCCACTCGGGGCTTAGCGATGAGTCCATGCTACGCCTAAGTTTGAAAAATCCTGCGAGTGGAGAGCGAACCTCCCACTCGGGGCTTAGCTGCAGTCCAAGACTACCTAAGCATCTAAAAATCCTACAGAGTGGAGAGCAACCCTCCCACTCGGGGGCTTAACTGCAGTCCAAGACTACGCCTAAATACGAAATCCATTCCAATCCATAAGGACGACGAGGTGCAGGTTGACTGCTACCTTCTCCTTTGAAGCTGCACCACAAGTACAACGTGCGCTCCATCCCAATCTGCAAGGACGACGAGGTGCAGGTCGACTGCTACCTTCTCCTTCGGAGCTGTGCCACAAGTACAACGTGCGCTCCATCCTGATCTGCAAGGACGACGAGGTGCAGGTCGACTGTTACCTTCTCCTGCGGAGCTGCGCCATAAGTACAATCCGAACTCCATCCCTACCTGCAAGAACAATGAAGTGTAGGTCGACTGGATTTTTCACCTCAGGGCAGCATCTCAAGCACTGAAGTATATTCCGAGTGAAGAACAAAGTTCGCTCGAAGGCAAATGAAAGCATATTCAACGATAAGTAAAGTTCGGATAACATCCTACGGATTCAAAAGTACTCAGGCGTCGAGCCTGTTAAAATTTATCGGTTACAAGACCACTCGGCATTCCGAGGCAAATTTAAGACGAAGCATAGAAGTTTTTTACTCCTCAGGTGGAGGACTGGAAGGCGCGACAAACTGGTCCAGGTCGATCCCGTCAGCGATCCGAGTGGCAGCAGGAATGAAAGTCTCCATGAAAGAGGGAACGTGTCACCTCCGTGTGTGAAATGACATACGTACACTGCCTTCTCCCACCTTATTTTTTTACACAGCCAGATTAGACCAAATAGAAGTAATGTGCTAAATTTTGGAATTATTCCAGGTTCGTTTGGCCTTTTTTATACATTAATTGAGTTTCTAGGCATTTAGTGTGCATAATTCAAATTTGAACTACAAGCACATGCTCCAGTGCACCAAAGTTGTTTGAAAAATCACATGTGTGTCCTTGGGTGAATTTCTAGGTCCCATGCAAGAGATGGGAGTGAAATTCAAACATCTGGGCGTCGTGGCTCGGCCGAAAAGATTGAGAAACTTGGTTATTTAATTCCTGTAATTCCAAAACACGCCTGAAAATCATGAAACTTGGCATGGTCTCATGACATGGCACCAACATGTTGTGGTAATTTTTCTGTCCGATTTGCGAAGGCCCACACATTAACAATCAACAAAGTCATTTTGGAACAAGTGTTGTCACGTTACAAATCAGAAACACAAGTATTATTGAAACCGTGGGCGTTCGACTTACCAATTACGTGCGGCCACACGTCCCCTTTTTTATTGGCTAGGAGGTGTCGTGCGGGGTAGCTATTTGAGTACGGGAGGCGTGCGATCAGACCCCTGCGCGTGCTCATCGGAAGAGAGCCCTTTGACCGCTACCCGCTGCGCACCTCCCTCCCAACGTCTCCATTAATGGCGCCCAAGCACCTGTTCTACGGCGTGCCTAAATGTCTCACTGGACTGATATTTAAGAGAGAAAAATAAAAATCTCAAGAGAAAGTTTTGCATGGATCTTGATTTAAGATCTGACGGACCTATATATCATCGACTGGGACTTATAGCAAGCATGATGAAAATAAGGACGATGACAGTGGATAATAATTGTCTTACATATTTAGAAACATAATTAAAAAAATCCACATGCGGCAACACCCGAAATACACAAGGGCAAAAGAAGAAGGAAGACAACGATCTGGCTCGCTGATCTCTACTTTATTGATGTGTTGCTGCAGGCCGCGGGAACTCTTCTCCGTGGCGAGCAGCGACGAGCTCTTTCTTGTCCTCAAGATGCTGCTTGAGAGCATCCACGGATTCCTCCACCAGCCTTCTACGCTCGATGCGCAGCTTGTTATTCTCGTCCATAAGTTTCTCGACGATGACGCCGGTCCTCTTCAACAAGGCAGTGGTCTGCTCCTGCTGCTCCGCACTTCCGACGATCTCCGCCCTCAGCAGGTTGCGCTCGGCCCGGAGCTTCGCATTGCTCTCATTTAGTTTCCGGATGACGTCGGTAGACTGTTCAAACGGGGCTTGCAGGTCATCCTGCAACCTCGCCCACCTGGAGATCTGATCCATCTGCCTATGGACGAGGGCACGCATGCGCCTGTAAGGGTCCTCACCTGCCCGCGAGGCATTTTCCCACGCCACTGCGGCAAGGGAGGACATCTCTGCTGCATTCGCGGCGCGGCGGGACATCACTTCTGCTTTCGCGGCGCGGCCGGACCAGTCTGCTGCATCGACGGTGCGGCGGGTCATCTGTACTGCTTCGGCGGCGTGGCTGGACCTCTCTGCTGCTACGACCATGCGATAGGACATGTTGGATGCTATCGCGGCGAGGCGGGACATCTCTCGTGCTCCCTCTTCCAGGCTTGCCTCTCCATGGTGGCAATCTCTCGACCCAGAACTCACGCTGGCCATGGCGGACGCAAGGGAACGATGATGAATGACTTGTTTGTTTTTGACATTTTGTGGATGAGGAGTTGAGGAGGAATGTGCAGTCATCTTGGAGTAGTAGTATTTATAACCGCATAGTAATACACTCCTAAGTGGGAAACCGTTTAGGTTTTGATCGGTGTGAATAGGTTTGCAATTTGGAATGTGACAGGTCGCATGCTCAAAATTTACTGATGGTTATAAGTGCGGCACTATTCCCGGAAGGCGTAACGTGGGCACGTACGCCTTCTCGGCCGCGTACGTGGCGTTTGCACCATAGGGTGCACGGCAATAGGCAATGTCAGCACACGTCTTTTAATTAGAATGGGTGTGCCCATCTAGCACACACACGTTGATCTATCTAACTGTTTCAGTTTGTTGTGGCTAATCGCAAACAGTTCATCCATGTGAAGTGTATGCCATCAATCGCAGACACTTTGATCTGGCTTACCCATTTATGTTCTGCTGCCTAATCACAAATAGTTAATCCTTCTGAAGCGTATGCCCTCAATCACACACACCTTGATCTGGCTTACCGTTTCTTTTGTGTTTCCTAATCACAAACAGTTCATCCAAGTGAACTGCTTGTTGTATATCGCACACACCGTTGATCTGGCTGACCGTTTCTTTTGTGTTGCCTAATCACAAACAGTTCATCTGAGTGAACCGTATGTTACATGTCGCTTTGCGCCTCCATCGGCTACCCGTTTCTTTTTCCTCCTCATCGCAAACAGTTCATTGAACTGAACCGTATGCCCTTCATCGCACACGCAACTAAAACCTGAACCATGTTTGATGCATCCATCATCGCAAACGTTTTACACATTTCTGACGGTTTTCATACAGCACCATTTGTGATTATGGCATCGCACATAGTTTCTGGAAGGGTCTCTGATCATAGTGTCGCGTTAGTAGCATCCTGCAGTAGTGCATAAACCCACCATATACCTTCCTCAAAACAGCCACCATACCTACCTATTATGGCATTTCCATAGCCATTCCGAGACATATTGCCATGGAAATTTCCACCATTCCGTTTATTATGACACATTCCATCATTGTCATATTGCTTTGCATGATCATGTAGTTGACATCGTATTTGTGGCAAAGCCACCATTCATAATTCTTTCATACATGTCACTCTTGATTCATTTCACATCCCGGTACACCGCCGAAGGAATTCATATAGAGTCATATTTTGTTCTAAGTATTGTGTTGTAATTCTTGAGTTGTAAGTAAGTAAAAGTGTGATGATCTTCATTATTAGAGCATTGTCCCATGTGAGGAAAGGATGATGGAGACTATGATTCTCCCACAAGTCGGGATGAGACTCCAGACGAAAAAAAAGAGGCCAAAAAAATGAGAGAAGGCCCAAATAAAAAATAAATGAGAGAAAAGAGAGAAGGGGCAATGCTACTATCCTTTTACCACACTTGTGCTTCAAAGTAGCACCATAATCTTCATGATAGAGAGTCTCCTATATTGTCACTTTCATATACTAGTGGGAATTTTTCATTATAGAACTTGGCTTGTATATTCCAATGATGGGCTTCCTCAAATTGCCCTAGGTCTTCATGAGCAAGCAAGTTGGATGCACACCCACTTAGTTTCTTTTTGAGCTTTCATAAACTTATAGCTCTAGTGCATCCGTTGCATGGAAATCCCTACTCACTCACATTGATATCTATTGATGAGCATCTCCATAGCCCGTTGATACGCCTAGTTGATGTGAGACTATCTCCTTCTTTTTGTCTTCTCCACAACCACCGTCTATTCCACCTATAGTGCTATGTCCATGGCTCACGCTCATGTATTGCGTGAAAGTTGAAAAAGTTTGAGAGCGTCAAAAGTATGAAACAATTGATTGGCTTGACATCGGGGTTATGCATGATTTAAATATTTTGTGTGAAGATGGAGTATAGCCATACTATATGATTTTGTAGGGATAAGCTTTCTTTGGCCTTGTTATTTTGAGAAGACATAATTGCCTTGTCAGTATGCTTGAACTATTATTGTTTTTATGTCAATATTAAACTTTTGTTTTGAATCATACGGATCTGAACATTCGTGCCACAATAAAAGAAATTACATGAATAAATATGATAGGTAGCATTCCACTTCAAAAATTCTGTTTTTATCATTTACCTACTCAAGGACGAGCAGGAATTAAGCTTGGGGATGCTTGATACATCTCCAACATATCTATAATTTTTTATTGCTCCATGCTATTATATTATCTATTTTGGATGTTTTATATGCATTAATATGCTATTTTATATTATTTTTTGGACTAACCTATTAACCTAGATTCCAGTGCCAGTTTCTATTTTTTTCCTTGTTTTAGAGTTTCGCAGAAAAGGAATACCAAACGGAGTCCAAACGGCATAAAACTTTCGCGATGTTCTTGGACCAGAAGACATCCAAAGGACTTGGAGTGCAAGTCAGAGAAGCCACGAGGCGGCCACAAGGACGGACGGCGCGCCCAGGGGGGTAGGGCGCGCCCCCACCCTTGTGGGCCCCTCGTGACTCCACCGACCTATTTCTTCCGCCTATATATTCTCATATATCCCAAAACCAACAGAGAGAGCCACGAAAACACTTTTCCACCGCCGCAACATTCTGTACCCATGAGATCCCATCTAGGGGCCTTTTCCGTCGTCCTGCCGGAGGGGGATTCGATCACGGAGGGCTTCTACATTAACACCATTACCCTTCCGATGAAGCATGAGTAGTTTACCACAGACCTACGGGTCCATAGCTAGTAGCTAGATGGCTTCTTCTCTCTCCTTGATTCTCAATACCATGTTCTCCTCGATGTTCTTGGAGATCTATTCGATGTAATACTTTTTTGCGGTGTGTTTGCCAAGATCCGATGAATTGTGGATTTATGATCAGCTCATCTATGAATATTATTTGAATCTCCTCTAAATTCTTATATGCATGATTTGATATATTTGCGAGTCTCTTCGAACTATCGATTTGGTTTGGCCAACTAGATTGGTTTTTCTTGCAATGGGAGAAGTGCTTAGCTTTGGGTTCAATCTTGCGGTGTCCTTTCCTAGTGACAGTAGGGGCAGCAAGGCACGTATTGTATTGTTGCGATCGAGGATAAAAAGATGGGGTTTTCATCATATTGCTTGAGTTAATTCCTCTACATCATGTCATCTTGCCTAATGCGTTACTCCGTTCTTTATGAACTTAATACTCTAGATGCATGCTGGATAGCGGTCGATGTGTGGAGTAATAGTAGTAGATGCACAATCATTTCGGTCTACTTGACACGGACGTGATGCCTATATTCATGATCATTGCCTTAGATATCGTCATAACTTTGCGCTTTTCTATCAATTGCTCGGCAGCAATTTGTTCACCCACCGTATTATTTTCGATCTTGAGAGAAGCCTCTAGTGAAACCTATGGCCCCCGGGTCTATTTTCCATCATATAAGTTTCCGATCTACAATTTTAGTTTCCTATTTACTTCCTTTGCAACATTTTACTTTCCAATCTATAAACCAAAAATACCAATAATATTTACTTTACCGTTTATCTATCTCTATTAGATCTCACTTTTGCAAATAACCGTGAAGGGACTGACAACCCCTTTATCGCGTTGGGTGCAAGTTGTTTGATTGTTTGTGCAGGTATTTGGTGACTTGTTCGTTGTCTCCTACTGAATTGACACCTTGGTTCTCAAACTGAGGGAAATACTTACTCTACTTTGCTGCATCACCCTTCCCTCTTCAAGGGAAAAACCAACGCAAGCTCAAGAAGTAGCATCCGGCTCCATGATAACCCCTAAAAAGTCATCGGCTTCCATCACAGGATTACGACGAACGAATACCTATGCTCCTGCACCATCCGCTCGTCGATGGCCGGAGCATGCTTTGACAACCAATCCTCGTCCTCCTCTCCATACTCCTCCACCATTTGCTCATCTTCGGGCGCATGCCTTTCAATGGTCCTCAGAAACTCCTCCACATTATCGGGCATAATTATATCTAGAGACATACCAGGGGGAGGTTGCTCATAGATCACCCCCAGAATAGTTGTGAGCTCTCATTTGACCTCTGGATCCGGCAGCCCGCGTCGAGACCAATATGAATACTAGAGAGCTCGTTGATGAGGATCTGGCGACTCCATTGCCTCATGCATCGCCTAGATGAAAACCCCGATACAAGTCACCCCATCGACTCGATCTAGAATTATCCACGGAATCTCGTCCATCCTCACATCTATCAACAATTGCAATGCATGCTTCGGCAGAGCTTTGGTGCTTGGAAACCTGGAGCAGATCTCCTTGCACTTCTCTAGTAAGACAACGTTACCGGTGCAGAACATCTCCAACGACATCATCATCGCCGACAGTGGCTACGCAATTGGGAGTGGGGGAGGGGGAAGGTGGAGGTGGGCTGCTCGGGCTGCGGGGGGTGCGAAATGAGAGAGAGAGAGAGAGAGAGAGAGAGAGAGAGATTTCATCCTCTTTCTTTAGACAAATGACCCAGCCATCCACTAGTCGGTCCCACATGTTAGCATTTCAGTTGGCCCACGCGTCAGTACCGGGCGAAGTAACGGTCAACGACTTTGACCCGACCAGAAGGCACGGGTTGGCATTTTGTGAGGCGCAGGCGAGTAGAGGGGAGGGGAAGTGATCAATTGATGGGCAAAACTAAGCACAAGTAAGGAAGGAGGGGCATAGAAATAGATATCTTTTTATATATATGCCTCTGCAACATTTTAGAAAAGAGGTTCCAAAGACAATAGGACAATCTTTATCCTCAGAAATCATGAACACAAAAATGTCAATAGGATAAATTAGTGAACCAATAATAACCTTGACATCCTTGATGATGCCACAAGGCTTCCTATCAGTCTTATCTGCAAGCTTAATAACCACGTCAGTTGGCTCAAGAGTATGTGGTGAGATTTCATCACAATTTTCTGCATAAAGACTTTAAGGAATAATATTGACTGGAGATCCGGGATCACACAAACCAAAATAAGACTTGCTACCAAAAGAGCATGACAATATTTTTTATCTGTATCTTTACCTTCAGCGCAACCTTTTAGATAAGAGATCGTATCTTGATGTAGTCGGACTTCTTCATTTACCACTGATATAGGTGTAGCAAGTTCTTTCACAATATTCACATGTGGTGGGATCCTGTATTGTTCCTTGATACTCTTTTTATGCTTTGCTGAAAGTGACTCTCCTTTTTCTTTAGCCTTCCTCTGAAAGTAAGCCTCTCTTCGGTTAGGAGGCGGGGTAGATTCCTTCATTATTGCTTCCACCATTCAGATTGTTTTAGATTGTCTATTATGTTTCACAAATCCTTTACCTGGTATCTGCAAAAACTCAGAAAAGTCTTCTAAAATTCATAAAGCAGGGTCAGTTCCAATACCGAGCTCATGGTGAATATATTTTTCATCTTCTCAGTTTTAGAGGATAATTTAATATATCATAACTAGGATCAATCTTCTCCTCCCCTTTGAGCCTAGGAACCAACTTTCAGCATTTTGGCGCATTCTATCAAGCAACCCCCAAACTTGGGAAATATTAGTACCCATAAAGGATCCTTGGGAAGCAATATTTGATGTTTGCTTACTTTGCCGATCAAGTCCCCCATAAAAGAAATTCACGATCAACTAATCAGAGTAATAATGCTCAGGAAATTCAAAGAGTATATTCCGGTACCTTTTATAAGTGTCAACCAAACACTCACTTGGACATTGCCAAATGCTACCAATCTTTATTCTTATTTTATATAATTTGCCCTGAGGATATAAGCAAGTGAAGAATACAGATGTCAATGTTTGCAAACTATTCAAAGTACTTGAATGCTGATCTAGTAGCCATTTAGCAACTTATTTTTCAAGAGTATAAGGAAACAATTTCAATTTGATTTCTTCATGAGTAAGCTCCTACAACTAAAATGTTCCACATATATTTTCAAATTCTTTAATGTGTAAATATGGACTTTCAGTTCCATCACCGTGGAATGTACTATTTTTCAACATATCAAGCAATCGAGGATTTATCCCAAATGTTTTACCAGTTAGGTCGGGGCCAGTTGATATATAATTTTCTCCTCGAGGTGGACCCGCAACCATCTCGACATCTACCTGATAAATTTGCTCTTATAAGACCCTTGTTTCCTGCAACCTGCAAAGATTATTAGAACACAAGATAATTGAAAACTCAAAGCAAAACCCAAAAGTGCTCGGCACCCCGGCAACGTCGCCAGAAAAAGCTTGATGGTCTGCAAGTGCACATGGTTTAGCTGTAGCTTTTTCGAAGTAAGAATATCGATCCCACAAGGAGCACATGAATTAACTGTTGCCCCTTGTTGTGAATTATGGATTTGTGCCTGCAAATAATTGTAGACTCCAGACAAAGTGAGGACGGAAGTTAATAGTGATTTTGGTGTAGAGCGAACTGAAAGTAAATAACATAAAAGTAAATAGAAAACAACAACACAAATAGAAAACGGAATTGACATAGGAGTAAGTTGTTCTCAGGGAGTCCACAATTCCCATTGGTATGTTTCGAATGCAACCCATATCCGAATAGTGTGGTCTGGATACTTAAGCCACTTTTGACGATTATGCTAGGCGGAGCCGGGTACAAAGCACGTTCTGCTCTAGGGAGACTTTGTGCCACGGACACCACCACCTTACTCTCCCTTGCAGGTTACAACTGAGGTAACTAAGGGTTACCCCATTGATGCAGCCTCTCTAAGGGTTCTCCATAAACCCCCTATGACTTGCAAAGGCTAGAAGCAAAGGCTTTTGCTGTTACCTCGAATTACCTTCATATCATAACCTTTACAATGACAGTGATACACTTCATGGACTTTTGATGCTAATGCTGAGTAGGGCCCCTTCACAACATTCATGAAGTTTATTAAACTAAGCATTCAAAGGAGGATCTCATATCCAATATAATACATATACTAAGGTTCATCCATATCCCCCGAGAACTGGGGGTATACTCACACATGGAGAGAACGAACATCATGAGGATGGTAAGGGTAAACATGAATGGACCACACACGTAACATACAGGACAATCCACTAGGGTTCCTGATGTTACAGTGAGATGGATGTGGATGATGATGATGATGGTGACAGTGGTGATGATGATGATGATGATCATGATGATGATGATGATGATGATGATGATGATGATGATGATGGCAGTGATGATGATGTTGACGTCCCCTTGTGCTTGGTAGTGAAGATGACAATCTCCTCCTTTGCCAATCCATCCTCTTGATCACTTTGGCGTATAGGGTTCTGCCTTCTAGACGAGTTTCTGGTGTATGTTCTCCTCTGATCCCCGATCAGATTTCAGGGGATGGAAGTAGTGGATGAGGCGGCAGCGTTGGCACCTCATACAACCACCGCCCATATGAGCGGGCGCGCTCGCATGTAACGTCGTCTTTTGCTTTGGAGGCGCCACAGGGACTCCTCCTTTGATCCCTTTGATCCATTCTTTTATGGTAGTTTATTATCACATTAAATACGTGATTTCATTATCATTTCCTGGGATTTCTTCTATAAAATATTATTTGCTCCAAAAGGCGTTACCATTGGAATACAAACAAAAAGAAGTGCATGAACGCAATAAAATTCCACAAAGCCTACCATGTAGGCGCAAATGATTATCAAAACCATCACATAAATTGGACTCATCACCTGGCCGCAACCTGACTAATATGGCCCACCTCTTTGGCACGATGGAGGATGGCTGCATGCGCATCCGCTACAATGTTAAATAACAAGTCGGATAGTGGATTCCCTTCCCTCTCATTTCTAAAGAAGGATCCAACTTCTCTATTGATTTCACCATCATTTGTCCACCTCGGACTAACAACATCATCCAACTGGTCCACATGGGATCAAACCCTTTCTTATAAAGAACCCATCTAAGTCGGTCATATGCTTTGCCAAAATCTAACTCTAAGATAAACACATCCTCTCTGGAGCATCTAATCTTGTGCAACACGACCACACCGTCCAGGATCCATGTACCCCGGTCCTCGGATGAAGGCCGTTTGGTTATGATGAATTACTTTATGTGCCACCGGGGCCAGTCTAGTGGCAAACCCTTTTGCCAATAGACGAAAACTCACATTTATCAAGGTTCTTAGCCGATATTGATGAATACTATTGCCGCACTCACCTTTGGTAGTAAAGCCAACACCCCGTAGTTTAGACGCTTACTGTCAATTAAACCACCAGTGAAATCGTCAACTAAATCGAAAACATTACTCCCCCCACAACTCCCAAATTTTCTTATAGATAGTCACAGGAAACCCATCTAGACAAGGAGCCATACCTGTTTGCATTTCCTAAAGGTTATTTGTGATCTCGCAAAGAGAAAACACCTACTCTGGAAACAAAAACACCCACATTAATAGCGGGGGCAAACCTCCTAAATATAACATCGCGTCTTCCATCTAACTTCCTCTAATGATCATTAACGTGTTTTCTAATAGGCTTAAAAAGATCAGTTTGTCTAATTCACATCTAGATGTATTTTAAGGATGTCACATCTAACCTCCCATAAATATATAATGCATCAACAAGAAACAAAAAAACTAGAACAGAAAATAGACCACAAACAGAGTGAAAATCAGCTTAGATGTATGTCACATCTAGATGTGTCCTAGACAGACCTAAAAAGATACCCAAAGAGAAGACAATGAGGATGATTGTTCATGAATTTACTCTTGTATGAAACTCATGACATATGCCTGTTTGGCGTCTCTGATGCGAACTCAAAGCCTCTGTTTTTCTTTCTTAAATGTTTGAAATCCAAAGTCTACGTTATTGAGATATGCTTCCGCAAAATCAATATGGGTGCTAGAGACGATATGAGGAACCAATATCTTGTTTGATTGCAGATCCTTCGAAGCTTCGTCGCCATTATAATCAGCGTCCATTCTTGCCTGCTGCCCCCTTGAAGAAAATTCCCGTTGATGTGCTCTTGTGCACACATCAGCCCCTAATAATGCTAAAAATCATCATTCCTTGGTTTCCATACGCCAGCCACACAAGAGCGCCATCATCGTATTCATATTGGCTGGCGAAGAGCTGAGAGACCGCTATCGCGCTCCCGAGCCCCTGCTCTCGAGCCCTCCGCTGCCTGCCACTCCGGCAGCAGCGTCCATCCCCCGCCGCCTGCCACTCTGGCAGCGGCGTCCACCTCCCGCCGCTGGCTGCTCCGGCCCCGGCGGCCACCTCTCGTGCCCTCCCCCACCCCTTGGTCACCTGTTCCCCGCCACAAGCATGGCCAGCAGCACCCATTCTGTCACCTCCATGATCCGCCCCCCTGGCGAGAGGCCGGTGGTCTCCGGCCTCGGCATCTCATCCAGCACGAGGCCTCTGAGGAGCTTGGCCCGGTGGTTGAGTCGGCGGCGGCCGCTGCCCTGGTCGCGCCACCTGGCTAGGAGCAGCCTCAGCCATCCAGGAAGGAGCTGTGGCATCGCCGCCTCGACGCCTGATAACCCACAAGTATAAGGGATCGCAACAGTTTTCGAGGGTAGAGTATTCAACCCAAATTTATTGATTCGACACAAGGGGAGCCAAAGAATATTCTCAAGTATTAGCAGTTGAGTTGTCAATTCCACCACACCTGGAAAACTTAATATCTGTAGCAAAGTATTTAGTAGCAACGTAGTATGGAAGTAACGGTAACGGTGGCAAAAGTAATAGTAGTCGTTTTGTAGTAATTGTAACAGTGGCAACGGAAAAGTAACTAAGCAAAGATCAATATGTGAAAAGCTCGTAGGCATTGGATCGGTGATGGATAATTATGTCGGATGCGATTCCTCATGCAATAGTTATAACATAGGGTGACACAGAACTAGCTACAGTTCATAAATGTAATGTAGGCATGTATTCCGAATATAGTCATACGTGCTTATGGAAAAGAACTTGCATGCCATCTTTTGTCCTACCCTCCCGTGGCAGCGGGGTCCTATTGGAAACTAAGGGATATTAAGACCTCCTTTTAATAGAGTACCGGACCACAGCATTAACACTTAGTGAATACATGAACTCCTCAAACTACGGTCATCACCGGGAGTGGTCCTGATTATTGTCACTTCGGGGTCGCCGGATCATAACACATAGTAGGTGACTATTGACTTGCAAGATAGGATCAAGAACTCACGTATATTCATGAAAGCATAATAGGTTCAGATCTAAAATCATGGCACTCAAGCCCTAGTGACAAGCATTAAGCATAGCAAAGTCATAGCAACATCAATCTCAGAACATAATGGATACTAGGGATCAAACTCTAACAAAACTAACTCGATTACATGATAAATCTCATCCAACCCATCACCGTCCAGAAGGCCTATGATGGAATTACTCACGCACGGCGGTGAGCATCATGAAATTGGTGATGGAGGATGGTTGATGATGACGATGGTGACGGATTCCCCTCTTCGGAGCCCCGAACGGACTCCAGATCAGCCCTCCCGAGAGAGATTAGGGCTTGGCGGCGGCTCCGTATCGTAAAACGCGATGAATCCTTCTCTCTGATTTTTTTCTCCCCGAACGTGAATATATAGAGTTGGAGTTGAGGTCGGTGGAGCCTCGGGGGCCCACGAGAGCAGGGGCGCGCCGAGGGGTAGGCGCGCCCCACCCTCGTGGACAGGTGTGGGCCCTGGTCTTGATTCTTTCGCCAAGATTTTTATAAATTCCAAAATATTCTCCGTTAAGTTTCAGGTCATTCCGAGAACTTTTATTTCTACACAAAAATAACACCATGGCAATTCTGCTGAATCTGACGTCGATGCAGGTTAGTTCCATTCAAATCATGCAAGTTAGAGTCCAAAACAAGGGCAAAAGTGTTTGGAAAAGTAGATACGATGGAGACGTATCAACTCCCCCAAGCTTAAACCTTTGCTTGTCCTCAAGCAATTCAGTTGACAAACTGAAAGTGATAAAGAAAAACTTTTGCAATCTCTGTTTGCTCTTGTTGTTGTAAATATGTAAAGCCAGCATTCAAGTTTTCAGCAAAGATTATGAACTAACCATATTCACAATAACATCTAGGTCTCATGTTTACTGATATCAATGGCATAATCAACTAGCGAGCAATAATAATATATCTCGGACAACAACACTTCCTCAAAACAATCATAATATGATATAACAAGATGGTATCTCGCTAGACCTTTCTGAGGCCGCAAAACATAAATGCTGAGCACCTCTGAAGATCAAGGACTGACTAAACATTGTAATTCATGGTAAAAGAGATCCAGTCATAGTCATACTCAATATAAATTAATAGTAATGCATGCAAATGACAGCGGTGCTCTCCAACTGGTGCTTTTTATAAGAGGATGATGACTCAACATAGAAATAAATAGATAGGCTCTTTGCAGAGGGAAGCAGGGATTTGTAGAGGTGCCAGAGCTCGAGTTTTGAAATAAAGATAAATAATATTTTGAGTGGCATACTTTCATTGTCAACATAACAACCGAGAGATCTCGATATCTTCCATGCTACACACATTATAGGCGGTTCCCAAACAGAATGGTAAAGTTTATACTCCCCCACCACCAACAAGCATCAATCCATGGCTTGTCCGAAACAATGGGTGCCTCCAACTAACAACAGTCCTGGGGGAGTTTTGTTTGCAATTATTTTGATTTAGTTTGCATAAAGCATGGGACTGGGCATCCCAGAGACCATACATTTTCTTGTGAATGAGGAGCGGAGTCCACTCCTCTTGAGAATAACCCGCCTAGCATGGAAGATACAGACAACCCTAGTTGATACATGAGCTATTCGAGCATACAAAACAGAATTTCATTTGAAGGTTTAGAGTTTGGCACATACAAATTCACTTGGAACGGCAGGTAGATACCGCATATAGGAAGGTATGGTGGACTCATATGGAATAACTTTGGGGTTTATGGAAGTGGATGCACAAGCAGTATTCCCGCTTAGTACAAGTGAAGGCTAGAAAAAGACTGGGAAGCGACCAACTAGAGAGCGACAACAGCCATGAACATGCATTAAAATTAATCAACACTGAGTGCAAGCATGAGTAGGATATAATTCACCATGAACATAAATATCGTGGAGGCTATGTTGATTTTGTTTCAACTACATGCGTGAACACGTGCCAAGTCAAGCCACTAAAATCGTTCAAAGGAGGATACCACCCTATCATACCACATCACAACCATTTTAATAGCATGTTGGCACGCAAGGTAAACCATTATAAACTCCTAGCTAATTAAGCATGGTGTCGGTGTCAAAACCGGCGGATCTCGGGTAGGGGGTCCCGAACTGTGCGTCTAGGCGGATGGTAACAGGAGACGAGGGACACGATGTTTTACCCAGGTTCGGGCCCTCTTGATGGAGGTAAAACCCTACGTCCTGCTTGATTGATATTGATATTGTGGATGTTTACAAGAGTGGATCTACCACGAGATCAAGGAGGCTAAACCCTAGAAGCTAGCCTATGGTATGATTGTAAGGGTTGTTGATGTTGTCCTACGGACTAGAGCCATCCGGTTTATATAGACACCGGAGAGGGCTAGGGTTACATAGAGTCGGTTACAATGGTAGGAGATCTACATATCCGTATCGCCAAGCTTGCCTTCCACGCCAAGGAAAGTCCCATCCGGACACGGGGGGAAGTCATCAATCTTCTATCTTCATAGTCTTGGAGTTCGGTCGATGATGATAGTCCGGCAGATGATAGTTCGGCTGATGATGGCAGTCCGGCTATCCGGACACCCCCTAATCCAGGACTCCCTCAGTATCCCCTGAACCAGGCTTCAATGACGATAAGTCCGGCGCGTATGTTGCTTGGCATTGCAAGGCGGGTTCCTCCTCCGAATAATAGTAGATTGTGAACACCAGGATAGTGCCCGGCTCCGCAAAATAAATTCCACATTCCACCTTAGAGAGAATAATATATACACAAGTTCAATCTGCTGACATTTTTTGTGGCATGACGTCACACCACTACCAAGCCATTACTTGTATTGTTTTTTACTTTACCACCTCAGCGCATTTAGTGAAGCGGTTTCCTTGGCACATCTTGTCGAAGCAGAGATCGTGTTTCCCCTTAATCCGGGATTCTCATCAATACGGACGTGGGTAACCCAACCGCGCCATTGATGGTGACGCTTGGGAGATAAGCGAGTTTTACCAGGCGGTGGGGGCGCGTAAGACTTCGCCCGCCCATATAAGGGATAAGGATTCACCTTCTCACCTCGCCTTCTTCCTCCTTTGTTTATCCATCTCCGCAAGACTCGAGCTCCAGCGCCCAAGTTCGCCCATCTCGTCTCAACCTTCTCCGACCATGTCCGGGCGGGGAGGTAAATGGTTGGCCTCCACCGTTAAGGAGGAGCACATCGCCAAACTTCTTGGCGCGGATACCTTTCGGCGACATCACAGATCGGCTGCTGACGAGGGCACCTCATCCCCACCCCCAGCCCCATGAGAGGGTTGTCTTTCTTCCCCACTTCCTCCATGGATCTGGGCTTTCCACTTCACCCCTTTGTCCGAGGGCTCATGTTCTACTATGGCCTGGATTTCCATGATCTGGCGCCAACTTCATCCTCAACATCTCGGCGTTTATCGTGCGTGTGCGAGGCCTTCCTCTGCATCCAGCCCCACTTCGGCTTGTGGCTCAAGACCTTCAATGTTAAGCCGAAGGTAGTGAAGGGCACTCAAGCGAAGTGCGGAGGCGCCATGTTGGGCAAGATGCCCCATGTCCTTTGGTTCGAAGGGGCCTTCGTGGAATCCTTCAAGGGGTGGCAGTCGGGGTGGTTCTACATCACCGAGCCACGCGACCCTGCATGGGCGGCGGCCCCCGAGTTCAGATCTGGAATTCCCACGCAGCTCACCTCCTGGAAAGAGAAGGGCTTGCTGTGGGGTAGTTCGAAGGAGCTGACGGGACTCCAAGCATGTATCCAGAAGCTGGTGAAGAAGCTCAGGCTGGTTAACGTGGTCCAGGTCATGCTCGTCCACCGGATTCTCCCATGCCAAGAGCGGGCATTTAATCTGTGGGAGTTCGATCCGGAACAGCACCAGGCGCTGAATAAGCTCTTCGACACGACGTACGAAGGCGCCTGGAGGGTGCTGTTCAAGGTCTTGAAGCCCGCATCCGCGATCAAGATCGCGGATTTCGCCGCAGCGCCAGCCGACGAGGTAAGTGATTCTACCCTTTACGGGACACTTGTTTTCATAGTTTGACTCTATGCGGTTTTAATTTCCCTTTTCCTTTGACAGATCGATGAGGAAGGCGGAACAGATTATCCGTCCGGCTCTATGCCGAAAAATCCAGTGGGCGCCTGTCTAGCGGGGCTGCTGGTTCCGGCACCGCACGTGGTGCCGAGAAGAAGGCCAAGAAGGAGGCCACGGTGCTCGAAAAGCGCCCGTTTTCAGGTGTCCGACGACTCGGGCGGACTCCTCCTCGAAAATGAGGAGGAGAAGAGGACTCTCTCGGAGGAGGGAGAGAGAAGAGGAAGGCTTCCCAACAGGGGGAGGCCAAGGGTCAAGAGGGAAGGACTATTCCCGGACAGCTCCGCCAACATCAACGTTGGCGACGAGGAATGGCCTTCAAGGGCCAGGCCTCCGGCGAGATCGTAAGTATCCGGATTCCTGAATGATCTATAATTTCTTTTTCTGCGTCACATAGTGTCATTCTAATGCCGCATGCCTGTAGTCCGGCCAGTGATGATCTCCCTGCTTCATCGAGCGGGTCGTTGGCTCCGTCGGATGTAGACTCCATCCCGACCGCCTCCACCCCTCGCGACGCCGAGGACGCCGAGGTGGGATCCCAAGAAGGGACCTATCAGGGGGAGGCTCCGGAGGTGCCACAAGGCGTCCTCCCGTACTTTGTGCCGGAGTCCACATCGGAACCCGCAGTGGTTCCGGAGTCCGGCCGGCGGTCCCTTCGAACGAAGGGCAAGACTGTGGACGCCGCGGCTTCCGTCAACCGGGCGCCGAGCAATTTTTGAGGCGCCAGAGGCGCTTCCATCGAGAAGAACACCGCACTATTATGAGTGCGGTGATTGAAAGGTGCAGCTCGCCAAGAGCGGGCTGACCGAAGCTCGCAGAGCCTTCTATCGGGCTTTGAGGTAAGAAGTTAAAATATGCAATGTAATACCGCATAGACAGTAGCCCCGATGCTCGGTTCGGTGTTCGAAAGAAAAGCCGACCGAGGATCTGAAAAAAGAAGATATCGCAGGGTTGCTAAAAATTATGTCAATATGGGTTGCAGGCTGCGCTGCTGACCTCTGCCGCCTTGATCATGGAGATCGGTGCTTTGAAGTAGGAGCTCGGCGGTCCGAGCAAGAGCTCGGCAGCGCCAGAAGCAGCTCGGGACAAAGAAGGTGAGTAACACCACTTTGAACTTGTACCTTCTGAGAAAAGGATTTAGGTTGCAACAAAAATAACAAGGATAACATGGGTACTGCAGGGCCACGAGCGAGGTGGCGACCACGAAGGAGGCCGTGTCCGTGGCGAGCATAATGCGCCACGCAACGGGCAGAGCGAGAAAAGCAGGAGGCGCGGTGGCGGTGGTTCAGCAAGAGCTCCGAGGATCTCATGGAAAAGCATGAGAGTTTGGGCGTGACTCAAAGACTCGAGAGTCCGAGCTTGCCTCGCTCTCGAAAGTGCTAAAACTGCCAAGGCCGAGGCCCATAAGTCCCTTCAGAGATTGAGTTGATGAGGAAGATAGCGGCGGGTAAGGCATTTTTCATGCAAAGCAAGCATGTGAATGTAAATTACGTGTTATTTACCCGAATTTGGAGCTCTCGAGGCGTTGCAGATCTGCCTCGGCGTGTCCGATGCCGCCGCATTCTACCGGGCCGAGGAGGGAGCTCAGCGGAGAAGGTCTTCGGTCTCGAAGATCTTCGAGGCCGGCCGTCCGTGCCCCTAGCGACCAGGTGAAGCAGCTGGTCGAGCTTCACAAGGTGGCCGAGCAGGCCATGAAGGGCCTCATAGTCCGGTTGTGGCTCGAGAGGCCATGCACAGGAGCAACCGGCCTTGTCGCGACGGCTGGTGGATCGTGCCCACAGGTGGAGGTTATCAAGCGCTCCGCTTTGTATTGAAGGTGCTCGTCGGGCCCTTGCCCGCGCAAAAGGTGCATTGGGGCAAGCTGGATGCGGAGAAGCTAATCAGCGACGCGCCACCAGTGGGCAAGGAACATCGTCGCCGGAAATGTACTATAAGACTGTCTTGAAGGGTGCCCGCAAGATTGCGGATGAGTGCCCAGGGATGTAATTATTGAGTAAATTCGCAATGTGTTATCACATGCGCTGAAAACTTTGTTCATATCGCTAAGCAACGCTTGTTAATTTAAAATATTACCTTCTGTGCGGTCGTTTATTAAATCTGAGAGATGGCAAGTCGTCGGCTTCAGCCCCCATGCCACGAGTGCTGGGGTGTTCGGGATGAACTTGAGCGCTCTAGTTCCCATTTTTGGGTCCATCGAGGGAGGCGCTCAACACAACGAACAAGGCAACCGGACTTATAGTGCTTGAACACTCTCACTTAGCCATAGAATTCTATAATTTTAAATTTCGGCGAAGCCCCTAGTATTCGGAGGACCGAATTGGGGCGCTATCCACGCCTTCGTCGGACATAATCCGGAACTTCGCTCGAAGTGGCGTAGGTCTTTAAGGACCTCTCGAACAGTGACCAGTCTCTCGCCTTATCATGACAAATCAGTTTTAGCTTTCTCCGAGGCGTTAACCCGGCTCAACTGGGCGCAATCGCAGTGGTTCTCCAGTGCTACCTTAGCCGATAGAGCGGAACGTAAGGTGCCAAACATGGGAGCCGGCAAACCCAACTATTGACCCAAGACATGATCCGGAGCCGATTCATATAATGCTATAAGTTCGGGTGCCGCACTTGTGAAAGTGTTCGGACTTTATCACACCATAATGCGGAGAGCATAAGCCCTCAGTGTATTTGGCGTACCAAAATGTACGGTGCAACATGTAAGTAAATGAACATATATATATATATAAGGTAATGCAATTATAGGCAAAAAAAAGTGCTGCATTTTATTCGAGAAGATATGCTATGAGTGCGGAATGATACAAATAGTGCGGAAAGCAAGGGATTGGGCGAATTAAAGGCGTCTCCCTCGAGGGTAGGCAGCGGAATGTTGTATTTAACAAATTTAATGCTCGTGATGGAGACCACCGAGTGTTAAATGCGCCTTTGTCCTTCCCCGGCTGTTGCATCATGAGTTCGGCGAAGTCGCCACGGACATAGTTCTGTATAAAAAGAGAAAATAAAAGAAAAAAAGCGACACACTTGGGAGCCCCCGTGTGGTCGAACCGCACTGGTCTGTTGTGGTTGTGCCTTTCCCCTATGCCCATGGTATCTCCAAGGCGTAATTATGTACGCGGAGAGCTTCTCTTACAATTTTGCGAGGGCTGGGGTTGAGGCCGCATTACTCTGCTGCGATGCTCGGGCGTGCGGTGGTCTTGGTTGATGTTGCTCGGCGCGTTTGGCGTGTCCGGTCGCTTAACGACGGACTCGAAAATTGCCTTAAAGGTTGCTCTGCATTTCGCCGCGAGAGCCGTTGTATGTTCCTCCGTTCGGAGGGAGTGTTCCGTGTTTCCGTTGACCGTGATGACTCCACGAGGGTCCGCATCTTGAGCTTAAGGTATGCATAATGCGGCACGCGTTGAATTTTGCAAGCGCGTTCGTCCGAAAGCAGGCGTGATAGCCGCTGAACGGGACTATGTCGAAGATTAACTCCTCGCTCGGAAATTATCCGGGATCCAAGACCACTTCGATGTAATCGAGCTCAGTACAATTGACCTCGACACCTGGTATGGCGCCTTTGAAGGTTGTCTTTGTAGGTTTAATCCTTGAAGGGTCTATGCCCATCTTGCGCCTTGTATCCCGATAAAGCAGGTTCAGCTCTGCCGCCGTCCATTAGGACTCTCGTGAGGTGAAATCCATCGACGATTGGGTCTAAAACCAATGCGGCGAACCGCCATGGCGGATCTTGGTCGGATGGTCTCTTGATCGAAAGTGATCGGGCAAGAGGACCATGGGTTGAATTTTGGGGCGACTGGCTCCATCGCGTATACGTCCCTTAGTGCATGCTTCCGCTCCCTCTTGGGAATATGCGTTGCGTATATCATGTTTTACCGTCCGAACTTGAGGGGGGAATCCCTTTTGTCCTCTGTTGTTCGGCGGCCGGGTCTCTTCCTCGTCATCGTTGTGTAGCCCCTTGTCACTGTTTTAGGCGATTAATTTGCCTGCCTGCTTGAATACCCAACAATCTCTGTTGGTGTGGTTAGCTGGCTTTTCGGGGGTTCCATGTATTTGACAGGAGCGGTCGAGTATTCGGTCCAAATTGGACGGGCCCGGAGTGGTTCTTTTGAATGGCTTCTTCCGTTGACCGGGCTTGGAGCCTCGGAATCCGACGTTGACTACCGTATCCTCATTGATGTCGCCGTTAATGCGGCATTTGTTTTTGTTTCGACGCAACCTGCCGTTGTGGTCCTTGGTATCCGGACTGCCAGCGTTTTTGCTGAGGTTGTTGCTGCGAGCTAGCCAGCTATCCTCTCCCGCATGAAGCGGGTCATGAGTGATGTGAGGGCTGCCATGGATTCCGCTTCTCTGTCCTAGGTGCGGGCCAGCCACTCGTCACGGACGTTATGTTTGAAGGCAGCGAGTGCCTCTGCATCCGGACGGTCGGCGATTTGATTTTTCTTTGTTAAGAACCGTGTCCGAATTGCTCGGCGATTAAATCGGCTGCTGGATTATGTGGCTTAGGTCATCTGCGTCCGTGGTCGCACATACGTGCCTCAGAAGTTGTCGAGGAATGCGGCTTCCGTGTCTTCCCAACATCAATTGACTCTGCGGGCAGGCTGTTAAGCCAATGCCGAGCTGGTCCTTTAAGCTTGAGCGGGAGATATTTGATGGCGTGAAGATGCGCCGCCAGGGCCATATGTATATGGAGGAGATAATCCTCAATCCAAACCGCGGGGTCTGTTGTGCCACCGTAGGATTCGATATTAACGGGTTTAAACCCTTCAGGGATTTGATGATCCATTACTTCGTCAGTGAAGCATAGTGGGTGTGCGGCGCCTCTGTATTGAGCAATATCGCGATGTAGCTCGAGAGAGCGTTGTCTGCTGTGTTCGGCCCGGCCGGAGTAGTCATATCCGGCGCGACGGTATTCGTCGTGGGTCTTGGGGCGCCCACGTGATCCATAGATAGATCTGGATTGTATTACCTTGTCCTCCAATATATCCCGCAAGTTCGGCGCGTTCCCCCGTGGCTTCATGCTTTTTGAGCGATGTCGGGGTACGGTTTTGGTGGAGGGATTGTACGCCTCTCTGTCGCGGCCACGATGTGGCCGGTCTGCCGTATTGTGCGCTGGTGATGCAGGTTTGTATGCCTCCTCCTCTAATCGGGGGAGCAACTTGTGTTTTGGGTAACTTTTGGAGGGGCGTTCGAGTTCATACTCTTCGGCCGCGAGGACCTCGGTCCATCTGTCGGCCAGTAGGTCTTGATCAGCTTGAAGCTGTTGCTGCTTTTTCTTTAGGCTGTTTGCCGTGGCCATTAGCCTGCGTCTGAAACGCTCTTATTCGACGGGATCCTTAGGCACGACGAATTAAATCGTCGTCGAGGCTTGCCTCGTCTCCGGAGGAGGTAAGTAATTGTCATCCTCGACCTCTTAAATCTGCCGCCCTCTTGTGGGGATTGCTACGCCTCCTCTGCGCTGGATCGTCTTTGGAGGGAGTTGTCTTCGGCACTTTCTGGGGTGTTATTATCTCCTGTGCCGGAATCTCCATTCTTGCTGTGGCGGGATTTAGAGCGGCACCGCTGACGTCGGCGCTTGGGCTGTTTCTTTAAGGAATCGGCCTCCGCTGCTTCTTCGCCGTCCCCATCTTTTGGGGTGTCCACCATGTATATGTCGTATGACGAGGTGGTCTTCCAGTGTCCTGTAGGCACTGGTTCTTGGTAATCTCCGGCATCGTCGTCCATACCGTCGATGTCTTCGGAGTCGTAGTCGAAATCGTCGGTTAAATCGCCGGCGGTGGCTCTGAAGTGGGTGGTGGTGGGCTCTGAATTTCTTCGTCGTCTGCGTCCCAACCGTCCCGGCCGTAGTTCGGCCAGGCTCTCGAAGCGAAGATGCTTCAGATGAATTTATGATATCGCCAAGGGCGAAAAGTCTTTGAAAGATGTCCGCAGCGGTGAATTCCATGATCGGCGCCCAATCGGATTCGACCGGCGGGGGCGGGAGGTTCGAGTCCGGCAAAGAGTCCGGCACCTCGGAGTCATGGGCTTTATGCTGGACAAGGTAAGTGTTCGCCTCTATCGCCGTAGAAGTTGCAGCTCGGCGGTGTCCAGCCATCCGTCCTTGATCCGAGCGATCGGCTCCGGACTATGGGTCGGGCGGATTAGTGTCTTGACCTCAAGGTGCTGTCCGTGGCGAGTTAGGTCATGCCCATCGTGACAGCGTGGCACGTTCGGTGTGGCTCAGATCCATCAAAGATCAAGTCCCGCGGATATCGGCCGTGAAGTTTAGGCTTCAAACCTGACTGACGGCCAGGGGCGTAGCTTCGATCTGCTCCAGATGGCTGTGTGAGTTGGCCCGCAGCGCGGCCGCCCGAATCGAAGATCTGTCCGGGGAGAAAAGTCTCACACAGGACTGCGTCGTTGTTGATTGAAGAGGCCATCAAGCCTATCGGTGACGACACAGAGGAACTCTCAATGAAAGCACCAATGTCGGTGTCAAAACCGGCGGATCTCGGGTAGGGGGTCCCGAACTGTGCGTCTAGGCGGATGGTAACAGGAGACGAGGGACACGATGTTTTACCTGTGTTCGGGCCCTCTTGATGGAGGTAAAACCCTACGTCCTGCTTGATTGATATTGATATTGTGGATGTTTACAAGAGTGGATCTACCACGAGATCAAGGAGGCTAAACCCTAGAAGCTAGCCTATGGTATGATTGTAAGGGTTGTTGATGTTGTCCTACGGACTAGAGCCATCCGGTTTATATAGACCTTTGGAGAGGGCTAGGGTTACATAGAGTCGGTTACAATGGTAGGAGATCTACATATCCGTATCGCCAAGCTTGCCTTCCACGCCAAGGAAAGTCCCATCCGGACACGGGGGGAAGTCTTCAATCTTGTATCTTCATAGTCTTGGAGTCCGGTCGATGATGATAGTCCGGCAGATGATAGTTCGGCTGATGATAGTAGTCCGGCTATCCGGACACCCCCTAATCCAGGACTCCCTCACATGGCATGAGCAACTATAATCTCTAATTTTCATTGCAAACATGTTTCATTCGTAATTGGCTGAATCAAGAACGATGAACTAATCATATTTACAAAAACTAGATAGGTCGAGTTCATACCAGCTTTTCTCATCTCAATCAGTCCATCATATATCGTCATTATTGCCTTTCACTTGCACGACCGAACGGTGTGGATATTAATAATAGTGCACGTGCATTGGACTAAGCTGGAATCTGCAAGCATTTAATACACAGGAGAAGACAAGGTAATATGGGCTCTTTGTTAAATCAACAATAATGCATATAAGAGCCACTTAAACATTTTCATTATGGCCTTCTCCTCTCGACCCCCAAAGAAAATAAAGGAAATAAAACTATTTACACAGGAAAGCTCCCAACAAGCAAAAGAAGAACGAGAAATCTTTTTGGGTTTTCTTTTAATTACTACTACTACAAGCATGGAAAGTAAACTAGCTAAAAGCTACAACTATTTTTTTGGTTTTTCTTAAGGTTTTTCAAACACACAAGAAGAAAGCGAGAAAATGAAAATAAACTACAATGGATAGTACAATGAAAAAGTATGAGCACCAATAACTGAAATGAGTGTGTAAATATGAATGTAATATCGGTGAGAAATATGTACTCTCCCAAGCTTAGGCTTTTGGCCTAAGTTGGTCCATGCCCACGGATCAAAGCTACTCTCTCCGGGGTACTGAGGAGGATCCTATGGGTGCCACTGGTTGGCGATCTCCTCCGGGTCCCACTGGTAAACAAACTGCCGATAAGGGTCAAGTAGTGGCTCCGGCTCAGCCTCTGGAGCAGGTTTCACGCTCAAGTATGCATGAATGGCCTCCAACAAAATGAGGTACGTGCCTGAAAATATGTTAAACAAAGAGGGAGCCAACAAGGTAATAAATTCACAATAATTTTTATCAAAAATCAAATTATACTTAAGCAATTTCTTCTTATTTTTAACAATAAAGTCAAGTGCTACCATACTCTTATAATCTAGAAAGACAGGGGGCAGCAACTTTTCTTCTTTCTCATAATGCCTAATAGGTATATTAAAGTGTGCATCAAGGTGCGAAGCAAAGATGCCACCGAAGATGGGGCCCTTTGTACGGTTCAGACTTAATCGTTTAGCAATAATAGTGTAACGCCCCGGATTCGATGCGCCAGGTGTCTGCCAGTTATTCGCCGTCGTTGCCATGTCATGTGCTTGCGTGTCTCTCTTTGCCATGTCATCATCTGCATTTCATATCATGTCATCATGTGCATTTCATTTTGCATACGTGTTCGTCTCATGCATCCGAGCATTTTCCCCGTTGTCCGTTTTGCAATCCGGCGCTCCTATGTCTCCCGGCGCCCCCTTTTGCCTCTTTTCGTGTGCGGGTGTTAAACGGTCTCGGAATGGACCGAGGTTTGTCAAGCGGCCTTGCTATAGCACCGGTAGACCGCCTGTCAAGTTTCGTGCCATTTGGAGGTCGTTTGGTACTCCAACGGTTAACCGGGTAACCGCAAAAGCCCTCTTTGAGTTGCAGCCCAACACCCCCTACAAAGTGGCCCAAAACCCAGCAAACTCCCCTCCATGCTCTCGGTCGTTCGATCACGATCGCGTGGCCGAAAACCGCACCTCATTTGGAGTCTCCTAGCTCCCTCTACATATAAATATGCCATCCCCTTTCAAATTCGCGGTCTAACCCTAGCCTCCTTCAACCCAGCCACGGACACGTCCAACTTCGCCGGACGCGTCCACCTCCACCTCACCCCGGCCAATCTGGCCTCGCCACCTCAGCGCCGCCGCCTCCCTCCACCAACCAACGGTTGCCACGTCGCCCTGCCCGCGTCCTCGCCGCCCCAGAGTCTGCTGGGCCCGAGGCCGCCCGCCCGGGCCCGATCTGGGCCGCTCCCTCCACCAAGGCCCGCGTGCATCCACATGGCCGGCGCCGTGCTGCCGCCGGCGGCGCCGCCGCCGCCCGCTGCGCATCTCGCGCCTCGCTGGCGGGTCCCAGCGCCGCCGTGCTTTGCCTCCGGGCGCGCCGCCTCCCGCGCCCTCCAGCGACTGGCCTGGCGCCCGCGTCCTCGAGCTTCAAGCTTCGGCTCGCCGCCGCCGCCTTCCTCCGCCGGCCACCCCGCGCCGGATCCGGGGAGATCCGGCCGGAGGAGATCTCCCCGGCCCCGGATCCACCTCCCTGCGCCTCCCCGGCCTCTTCCTCCTCGTCTCCGGCGACGAACTCCGGCGATCCTCGATTCCCGTGCGAGGTTGACCCCCGAAAATCCCGAAGTCCCCGAAGTTTTTGATATTTTCATGCATTTTCGTCATGCCATAACTCTGTCACCGTTGCTCTGTTTTGCGCGTGTAATATGTCAAAATGTTCGTCTCAAAGAGTAGATCATTTCATCTCATTGCATCATTTTCATTTGAGCTCATCTTGATGCCCTAAATGCTGTTGGAAGAGTGCTATGTGATGTTAGTTTCTATTTCTTAACAGAACATGCACTTTTGTCATTTTTGCCATGATTGATGTGTGCATCCTATGAACTTGAGTCCTACATGTGTTTTGTAATATGCCATGCCATCTTTCCAGGGGTGTATGCCATGTATTTTTGTGATCAATGTGGTGACTAGCACAAGCATGCAAACTAGGCATCATAATGTTGCTGATTTCAGCCCTGTTTTGCTGATATTTTTATGCCATGTTAACTTGATGCTACTGAGAGATCCATGCTTATTTTGAGATACTTCAGTAAGGATGTTTTGAACATATGGTTATGCTCTATCCATCCATGCCCTTATTTGCAATTATGGAGTGCCATAGCTTGAGTCAATCGAGCTCTACTTTTGCTATAAAATGTTTCCTGGCAGATTGTTTACATGTTATTCAATTTTGCCAAGGTTGTTGTAGTTGATCCTTGCATGCTATGATGTTGTTCTTGCCATGTATAGCTTCTATGCCATGTCTTCTTACTGTTGGTTGCCTTGCCATGCCATGTATTGCTCTGTGGTGAGTGGTTCAAGCTCACCAACATGCCTACTTATTGTTGTTCCTGCCATGTTCAAATCTGTAATATAACTTGCCATGTTTACATGGGTGCCATCATATCTTCTGATCCTTTTTGGCTTATGGTGAGTAAGGGACTTTTGTTCTATGCATCTAGTAGTATCATGCCATGCCTTTGTTTGCCATGATAAGTTCCTGTAACATGTTGTTTGATAGCTCTAAACATTGCAACCTGATGTTATTTCTGCTTTAAGTCTGAAACTGTTATTATTTGCAATTTTGCCATGTCATTTTGAGCGTGTTCTAGTGATTTCTGGAGATAGCTCAGTGTTCATTTTTTGTAATGCTTTACCTGTAGATCATGACCATGTCTTTTGTTTTTATGTTGAGGTCATGTAGCATGTTGTTTTGATGCTTGCAATATGCCTAGTTGCTGTTTTGGACAGATTGTTGTCATGCCTTGTATAGAGTGTATGTGTTGAACCGTTGCTCCGTTTTGAGTGTGCTCTATATGAAACTTGCTTGATTTCGCATGTAGCTTCATATTATCATGTTGCATCCATGTTTTGAGGTGTTTGCTTGATGTTTGTGTGCATTTTGCATCATTGCCATGCTTATCTTGTTTTGCTCATATCTTCTAGACCGTAGCTCCGAATCTAATGAACTTTATATGTAACTTGACTAGAATTTTGTGTAGATCATCTTGGTGCATTTTAAATTGCTGTTTAACCACTTGAACATAAAGTTATTCAGATCTGGACCAATTTCGAAATTTGCATATGAGGACTTACCGGAATTGTTATATGTCATTTCCGGCCTCATTTAAACTTGCTTTGATGTGTTGCTCTTGTTTTTGCATCATCTCTTGCCATGAGTAGCTTCATGTAGCCTTGTCATGCCTCATGCTTGTTGTGCATCATGCCATGTCTATGTGTGGTGTGTTTACTATGTTGTGTGCTTCTTCTTGTTAGTTCCTGTTTCGCTGCGAACGTGAGGATTCGTTCGTCTACGCTTGGTTCGGCTTCATCCGTTCATCTTCTTCATGGACTCGTTCTTCTTCCTTGCGGGATTTCAGGCAAGATGACCGCTACCCTGGATCTCACTACTATCATTGCTATGCTAGTTGCTTCGTTCTTTCGCTATGCTGCGCTACCTATTACCTGTTTATCAAGCCATCCCAAATTGCCATGAACCTCTAACCTTTGACACCTTTCCTATGCAAACCATTGTTTGGCTATGTTACCGCTTTGCTCAGCCCCTCTTATAGCGTTGTTAGTTGCAGGTGAAGATGAAGTTTGTTCCTTGTTGGAACATGGAGATGTTGTTCCTTGTTGGAACATGTTTACTTGTTGGGATATCACAATATATCTTATATTATTAATGCATCTATATACTTGGTAAAGGGTGGAAGGCTCGGCCTTATGCCTGGTGTTTTGTTCCACTCTTGCCGCCCTAGTTTCCGTCATATCGGTATTATATTCCCGGATTTTGCGTCCCTAACGCGGTCGGGTGATTTATGGGACCCCTTGACAGTTCGCTTTGAATAAGACTCCTCCAAAGCAAGGCCCAACATTGGTTTTACCATTTGCCTCACCACCACCTATATTCCTTGGGAGTAATTAACCCAAGGGTCATCTTTATTTAGCCCCCCGGCGGTGCTTCTCTAAGTGCTGGCCGAACCGAAATACCTGCATGGGCCACCTTGAGGCAACCCGAGGTTTGGTTTTACTCGTAGCTAGTCTCATCCGGTGTTGCCACGAGAACGAGATATGTGCAGCTCCTATCGGGATTGTCGGCGCATCGGGCGGCTTTGCTGGTCTTGTTTTATTGTTTGTCGAAATGTCTTGTAGCCGGATTCCGAGACTGATCGGGTCTTCCCGGGAGAAGGAATATCCTTCGTTGATCGCGAGAGCTTATCATGGGCTAAGTTGGGACACCCTGCAGGTATAAACTTTCGAGAGCCGTGCCCGCGGTTATGTGGCGATGGGAATTTGTTAATATCCGGTTGTAGTAAACTTGAAGCAAACTCTTCTAAAATACACCAACCGTGTGCATAACCGTGAGTGTCTCTTTTCGGGTTGATCGAGAGGAGAACACGGTTTCGGGTTATGTCGGCGTAAGTAGGAGTTCAGGATCACTTCTTGATCATTACTAGTTGACGACCGTTCCTTTGTTTCTCTTCTCGCTCTCATCTGCGTATGTTAGCCACCATATATGCTTAGTCGCTGCTGCAACCTCACCACTTTACCCCTTCCTTTCCCTTTAAGCTTTGCTAGTCTTGATACCCATGGTAATGGGATTGCTGAGTCCTCGTGGCTCACAGATTACTACACCACCAGTTGCAGGTACAGGTTTGCGATGATCATGACGCGAGAGCGATGTTTGCTTGTCTTGGAGTTCTTCTTCCGCTTCTTCTTCGATCGGGGATAGGTTCGGTCGGCAGCTGGGCTAGCAGGTGGATATTGTTTGAGTTTCTGTTTATGATTCATCCGTAGTCGGATGTTGATCTTGTATATGATGTTGATGTATTCTTGTGGCATTTGTGCCTTATGTATGTATCCCTATGTATTATGTAATGTTGATGTAATGATATCCACCTTGCAAAAGCGTTTCAATATGGGGTCTATCCTTGGTGGGACCGTCGAGTTCCTTTGGATAGGGTCGCATATTGGGCGTGACAAGTTGGTATCGAGCTTCGACCGACCCTAGGAGCCCCTTGATTGATCGTGTAGTTTGGCGCAGTTGAGTCTAGAAGAAAGCTATTTTGGTCTAGTTATATCGGAGTAGGAATTCTTTTTACTCCTCAGCCCCTTCGTCGCTCTGGTAAGGAATCTTGACGTAGGTGTTTTGAATTACTCCTCTTCCCCTTCAAATTTTTCTTTAGGTTCACGCAGTTGGTTTTTCCGATCGTTGTTCCTCAGCTCTTTGCATCCGGTGCTTTTCTCATCAAGTTGACTCAAGTCTCTTCATCTTTGCAAGTCCAATCCTCAGTTGTTTTCTTTTCCCACCCGCCCACCCTTCTTCTTCTCGGAACCGGAGTCCGTAATCGAGTATCCATCCTACTCGTGCGAAGTCTTTGCTTTATATCCTCTTTGTTCTCAACCGGTGTTTTTCTCTTCAAGATATTCGTCGTTTCCCCTTCCAAGTTGCCTTTGTTTTCCCGCCCTCCCACCCTCTTCTTCCCGGAGTTCGAGTTTCTTCCGACCATCTATTTCATTCGTGTGGAGCCTCTTCAGTCTTCCCTCAATTATTTCAACCGGTGAATTCTCGTCTCGTTCGTCATTCTTCATCTCTTTCTTTTCCGGTGGACTCAATTCAAGTTTTTCGGTGTTGATCATATTATTTCCTTGGATCAAGTGTTCTCCTTGCTCATTTGCCTCTCGCCATTCAATCATTCCGGAGTTCCGAAGACATCTCAGGAGATTCGTCTGTGTTCCAATTAATTCGAGGTTGTCACCTCATTCAAATATTCCAATTGTTCCAGTGCATCATCTATCTGTTCATCATCCCTTTCCAACGGTGTTTTCTTTTTAGTGGGCCCTAACCCACAGGCCTTTTCCCAGGATCTTACCTGACTCTTCTAATTTCCCCGGAGTTATTCTCAATTCTTTTCCAGTATGACGTAAGAATGGATCCCATCAGTCAGATGCTTTTCCAAGATCGATTTCAAATCATTTCATTGTTGGCTCAACCTTTTTGCTTTTCGTTCCCCCAGAGTGCCTTAGCAATTTTGGTGGTGTTTATCGTCGTCATTTGAAGACCGTCGTAGATTTTTCTCGTAAATCTTGTCCGTTCTCCCGGATATTCATGGCGCTAGCTCGATGTTATCCTATCTAATTGTTTCCAGTGATGCAAATTCTTTTCATCCATCCGGAGTATTTCAGGAGTTGTTTTTCTGTTCCGATCATCCGGAGGCCATCTTTTCGGAATATCTCTCCATTCTAAGTTTTTCAAATTCGTTCTCCAATTATTCCATATTCGTGCCCCTTCGTTCGTCCCAATATTCTTCCGGTGCTTCGTTCAAGTATTCTTCTGTCAGTTCGCGATCTCTTTGTTCTCTTGCATTTTAATTCCCTCAAGTATCTCCGTGCTTCTCTAATTCTGCCCGGTGATTCATTCTCTTTCATCAGTCATTTTTGAATTCTTACGGTGGTTCGTTCAAGATTCTTTTCTTTGTTTATCATATTAATTCATTCGTTCTTTCCAGTCCTACCGGTGGTTCATGAAGATTTTCTCAAGTTTTGTGTTATATGTTTCCCCTTAATCCTTTTTCAACAAGAATAAGTATTATGCCAAATCCATTTCTTGTCATCAATTTAATTTGATGAAGGATAAGCATACAATAAATCTTATTCTTATTTCATCAAGTGATTAATCCCTTCCTTCGGAGTTTGTTCTTGAGGAATAAATTCTAGTTCCAAGTGTTTTCATCTTTTCTTTTCCGGAGTTCAATTATTTACTCGGCCATTTCGTCGGAACCTCCGTCTGAATCATCGCAAGGCTTTAGTCTTATTTTTTTCGTCCTTCATTCTATCTCATCATCCTTTCGTTACCGGAGTTCTTCGTGGTGGTTCTTCATGATTTAATTCTTTCTTCAAGAGTTCATCAAGATTTTGTTGGCGGAGTTCAAGCATCTTTTCTTCTCGCGTCTCGAAGTGCAATTAATTCTCCGTATTCTTTTGAAGTGGAGTTTTGCATCTCCTCGTTCTTCTCAGCTATCCAATCATTTCCGCTTGTGGTCGGTTATCACCTCATGATCTTGAGATGTTACCTATAAGTCCACAACAAGCTTATTCTTTCGTTGTTGATTTTCTCAACAACTTCATTCAATCCTTCCTTCTAAGTTCTTTTCATTCAATTCTTTCAATTCTTCCGGAGGCATTGCGTGGTCATCTCGTCAAGTGCCATCCCATCTTGTGAAGTTCGTGTTCTATTCATTCCATGTTCAGTCGGAGTGCTGCCTAAATCCTTTCAGTCTTATTCGTTTCTTTTCTCATTCTAACCTGAGTGATTTCATAGTCTATCCGATTCAGTGAGCTTTCGTTTCTCATCTTTCTCATCGTTCCTCTTTTTTCTCGAGTGCTCTCGATTCTTTGCTTCTTCTCTTGATTTCTTGTTTCACCTCATCCTTTTTCTCTTCCGTCTCGGTCCTAAGATCTCGGGACAAGATCTCTGGTTAGTGGAGAAGTGTTGTAACGCCCCGGATTCGATGCGCCAGGTGTCTGCCAGTTATTCGCCGTCGTTGCCATGTCATGTGCTTGCGTGTCTCTCTTTGCCATGTCATCATCTGCATTTCATATCATGTCATCATGTGCATTTCATTTTGCATACGTGTTCGTCTCATGCATCCGAGCATTTTCCCCGTTGTCCGTTTTGCAATCCGGCGCTCCTATGTCTCCCGGCGCCCCTTTTGCCTCTTTTAGGTATGCGGGTGTTAAACGGTCTCGGAATGGACCGAGGTTTGTCAAGCGGCCTTGCTATAGCACCGTGAACCGCTGTCAAGTTTCGTGCCATTTGGAGGTCGTTTGGTACTCCAACGGTTAACCGGGTAACCGCAAAAGCCCTCTTTGAGTTGCAGCCCAACACCCCCTACAAAGTGGCCCAAAACCCAGCAAACTCCCCTCCATGCTCTCGGTCGTTCGATCACGATCGCGTGGCCGAAAACCGCACCTCATTTGGAGTCTCCTAGCTCCCTCTACCTATAAATATGCCATCCCCTTTCAAATTCGCGGTCTAACCCTAGCCTCCTTCAACCCCGCGCCGCCGGACACGTCCAACTTCGCCGGACGCGTCCACCTCCACCTCACCCCGGCCAATCCGGCCTCGCCACCTCAGCGCCGCCGCCTCCCTCCACCAACCAACGGTTGCCACGTCGCCCTGCCCGCATCCTCGCCGCCACAGAGGCCTGCTGGGCCCGAGGCCGCCCGCCCGGGCCCGATCTGGGCGCTCCTCCACCAGCCCGCGTGCATCCGCGCCGCCGGCCGCTGCGTGCCTGCCGCCGGCGGCGCGCCGGCCGCCGCCGCCCGCTGCGCATCTCCGCGCCTCGCTGGCGGGTCCCAGCGCCGCCGCGCTTTGCCTCCGGGCAGCGCCGCCGCCGCGCCCTCCCAAGCGACCGGGCCCGGCGCCCAGCGTCCTCGAGCCAGCGGAAAGCTCGGCCGCCGCCGCCGCCTTCCTCCGCCCGGCCACCTCACGCGGATCCGGGAGATCCGCCGGAGGAGATCTCCCGGCCCGGATCCACCTCCCTCGCCTCCCGGCCTCTTCCTCCTCGTCTCCGGCGACGAACTCCGCGATCCTCGATTCCGTCTGCGAGTTGACCCCGAAAATCCAAGTCCCGAAGTTTTGATATTTTCATGCATTTTCGTCATGCCATAACTCTGTCACCGTTGCTCTGCTTTTGCGCGTGTAATATGTCAAAATGTTTGTCTCAAAGAGTAGATCATTTCATCTCATTGCATCATTTTCATTTGAGCTCATCTTGATGCCCTAAATGCTGTTGGAAGAGTGCTATGTGATGTTAGTTTCTATTTCTTAACGAACATGCACTTTTGTCATTTTGCCATGATTGATGTGTGCATCCTATGAACTTGAGTCCTACATGTGTTTTGTAATATGCCATGCCATCTTTCCAGGGTGTATGCCATGTATTTTTGTGATCAATGTGGTGACTAGCACAAGCATGCAAACTAGGCATCATAATGTTGCTGATTTCAGCCCTGTTTTGCTGATATTTTTATGCCTTGTTAACTTGATGCTACTGAGAGATCCATGCTTATTTTGAGATACTTCAGTAAGGATGTTTTGAACATATGGTTATGCTATATCCATCCATGCCCTTATTTGCAATTATGGAGTGCCATAGCTTGAGTCAATCGAGCTCTACTTTTGCTATAAAATGTTTCCTGGCAGATTGTTTACATGTTATTCAATTTTGCCAAGGTTGTTGTAGTTGATCCTTGCATGCTATGATGTTGTTCTTGCCATGTATAGCTTCTATGCCATGTCTTCTTACTGTTGGTTGCCTTGCCATGCCATGTATTGCTCTGTGGTGAGTGGTTCAAGCTCACCAACATGCCTACTTATTGTTGTTCCTGCCATGTTCAAATCTGTAATATAACTTGCCATGTTTACATGGGTGCCATCATATCTTGATCCTTTTGGCTTATGGTGAGTAAGGGAGTTTTGTTCTATGCATCTAGTAGTATCATGCCATGCCTTTGTTTGCCATGATAAGTTCCTGTAACATGTTGTTTGATAGCTCTAAACATTGCAACTTTGATGTTATTTCGCTTTAAGTCCTAAACTGTTATTATTTGCAATTTTGCCATGTCATTTTGAGCGTGTTCTAGTGATTTCTGGAGATAGCTCAGTGTTCATTTTTTGTAATGCTTTACCTGTAGATCATGACCATGTCTTTTGTTTTTATGTTGAGGTCATGTAGCATGTTGTTTTGATGCTTGCAATATGCCTAGTTGCTGTTTTGGACAGATTGTTGTCATGCCTTGTATAGAGTGTATGTGTTGAACCGTTGCTCCGTTTTGAGTGTGCTCTATATGAAACTTGCTTGATTTCGCATGTAGCTTCATATTATCATGTTGCATCCATGTTTTGAGGTGTTTGCTTGATGTTTGTGTGCATTTTGCATCATTGCCATGCTTATCTTGTTTTGCTCATATCTTCTAGACCGTAGCTCCGAATCTAATGAACTTTATATGTAACTTGACTAGAATTTCGTGTAGATCATCTTGGTGCATTTTAAATTGCTGTTTAACCACTTGAACATAAAGTTATTCAGATCTGGACCAATTTCGAAATTTGCATATGAGGACTTACCGGAATTGTTATATGTCGTTTCCGGCCTCATTTAAACTTGCTTTGATGTGTTGCTCTTGTTTTTGCATCATCTCTTGCCATGAGTAGCTTCATGTAGCCTTGTCATGCCTCATGCTTGTTGTGCATCATGCCATGTCTATGTGTGGTGTGTTTACTATGTTGTGTGCTTCTTCTTGTTAGTTCTGTTTATTGCGAACGTGAGGATTCGTTCGCTCTCGCTTGGTTCGGCTTCATCCGTTCATCTTCTTCATGGACTCGTTCTTCTTCCTTGCGGGATTTCAGGCAAGATGACCGCTACCCTGGATCTCACTACTATCATTGCTATGCTAGTTGCTTCGTTCTTCGCTATGCTGCGCTACCTATTACTGCTTATCAAGCCATCCCAAATTGCCATGAACCTCTAACCTTTGACACCTTTCCTATGCAAACCATTGTTTGGCTATGTTACCGCTTTGCTCAGCCCTCTTATAGCGTTGTTAGTTGCAGGTGAAGATGAAGTTTGTTCCTTGTTGGAACATGGAGATGTTGTTCCTTGTTGGAACATGTTTACTTGTTGGGATATCACAATATATCTTATATTATTAATGCATCTATATACTTGGTAAAGGGTGGAAGGCTCGGCCTTATGCCAGTGTTTTGTTCCACTCTTGCCGCCCTAGTTTCCGTCATATCGGTATTATGTTCCCGGATTTTGCGTCCCTAACGCGGTCGGGTGATTTATGGGACCCCTTGACAGTTCGCTTTGAATAAGACTCCTCCAAAGGCCCAACATTGGTTTTACCATTTGCCTCACCACCACCTATATTCCTTGGGAGTAATTAACCCAAGGGTCATCTTTATTTAGCCCCCGGGCGATGCTTCTCTAAGTGCTGGCCTGAACCAACTACTGACTGGGGGCCACCTTGAGGCAACCCGAGGTTTGGTTTTACTCGTAGCTAGTCTCATCCGGTGTTGCCACGAGAACGAGATATGTGCAGCTCCTATCGGGATTGTCGGCGATCGGGCGGCTTTGCTGGTCTTGTTTTATTCTTTGTCGAAATGTCTTGTAGCCGGATTCCGAGACTGATCGGGTCTTCCGGGAGAAGGAATATCCTTCGTTGATCGCGAGAGCTTATCATGGGCTAAGTTGGGACACCCTGCAGGTATAAACTTTCGAGAGCCGTGCCCGCGGTTATGTGGCAGATGGGAATTTGTTAATATCCGTTGTAGTAAACTTGAAGCAAACTCTTCTAAAATACACCAACCGTAAAGCGTAACCGTGAGTGTCTCTTTTCGGGTTGATCGAGAGGAGAACACGGTTTCGGGTTATGTCGGCGTAAGTAGGAGTTCAGGATCACTTCTTGATCATTACTAGTTGACGACCGTTCCTTTGTTTCTCTTCTCGCTCTCATCTGCGTATGTTAGCCACCATATATGCTTAGTCTCTGCTGCAACCTCACCACTTTACCCCTTCCTTTCCTTTAAGCTTTGCTAGTCTTGATACCCATGGTAATGGGATTGCTGAGTCCTCGTGGCTCACAGATTACTACACCACCAGTTGCGTGTACAGGTTTGCGATGATCATGACGCGAGAGCGATGTTTGCTTGTCTTGGAGTTCTTCTTACGCTTCTTCTTCGATCGGGGATAGGTTCGGTCGGCAGCTTTGGGCTAGCAGGGTGGATATTGTTTGAGTTTCTGTTTATGATTCATCCGTAGTCGGATGTTGATCTTGTATATGATGTTGATGTATTCTTGTGGCATTTGTGCCTTATGTATGTATCCCTATGTATTATGTAATGTTGATGTAATGATATCCACCTTGCAAAAGCGTTTCAATATGCGGGTCTATCCTTGGTGGGACCGTCGAGTTCCTTTTGGATAGGGTCGCATATTGGGCGTGACAAATAGCGCCTAAACTGAAAGTTGTATCACGAAACAAAGCATGGCGCAAAATAACAATATCAGGAGCACTAAGATTCCCACTGTTCCCGCAACCAATCAAGCATCTACTAGCAAATATTGCAAAGTAATGTAGAACAGGAAAATGTATGCTAGTTATTTTTGCACCTGAAACTTTCCTCGTTTCCCCTACAACAATTTCATTAATAAATCCCTCCACATCATTACAGTGTGGTTCCTCTATGCTGCCCTCAAAAGGTATCTTGCATACCTGACAAAAATCATATAGGGACATCTCCTTAACTTCACCATATAAATGAAACTCCACTAAAGGTGGTGATTTCTTGGCATGAAAGTAAAAATTTTGCACGAAAATATTAGTGAGTAGGAGATACTGTTCACGCTAGTCGCGGAGGAAGTCGGTGAGGCCTGCATTCTCAGCCAAGTAATAAAAATCATCATGAATCCCAGCTGCCTTCAAGAACTCATCACAAGGCCATTCACACAGCCGAACCTCCGCAGTGTGAGGGAGATTATATTTGGGCTTTTTATCCTCCTCACTTTGCTTATCCTTTGAGCTTCGGCTCGAAGAGCCTCTCAACAATCTCTTCATCATTTTCTTTTTCTGATAGCAACTACTCCCACAAGTGCCTAGAGACTATATCATGCATTGAAACTACTTGGGACCATATAAATTTGACATGCAAGCTCAAGAACAGGGTCACCTAAGCAGCAAAAATTTGCAGTAAATAAAGCACTAGAACAAAAACTAATTGGACCATTGGAGGAGTCACATACCGAAGAACAATCCCCCAAAGCAGTATTGTGAACGAAGCTTTGAGCAAGGAGATCGCAAATCGCAGCAAAATGAGCTAGAACACGAGTTTGAATTGTGTGTGGATTTTTTCTGGAGGAAGACGAAGTGTGTGGGTGCAGGAATAAGTGGAGGGGGGCCACATGAGGCCCATGAGGCAGGGGGCATGCCCTGCACCCTCATGGCCAGGTGGTTGCCCCCTCCAGTGTGTTCTCAATGCCAAATATTCTTAAATATTCTAGAAAAAATCATATTCCAATTTCAGGGCATTTGGAGAACTTTTATTTTCAGGGTACTTTTTTATTGCAAGGATAATTCAGAAAACAGACAGAAAATACTATTTTTGCTTTATTTAATCTAAATAACAGAAAGTAAAAGGAGGGTACAGAGAGTTGTGCTTTCTAACTTGATCCATCTCATGCTCATCAAAAGGAATCCGCTAACAAGGTTGATCAAGTTTTGTTAACAAACTCTTTTCGAATCGCATGAAACCGAAGAATTTTTGAATAGCACTAGGTTACCTCAACGGGGATATGCACGTCCCCAATAATAAAAATATCATATTTCTTCTGACAGTAGGAAGAGGAAATTCAAAACCTCCAATAATAATTGTTGAAGTTTGTCCAATAGAATTTATACTGTGGACTTGAGGTTGTTTCCTCGAAAAGTGTACCGTATGCTTATTACCATTCACATGAAAAGTGACATCGCCTTTTTTGCAATCAATAACAACCCCTACGGTATTCAAAAAGGGTCTACCAAGAATAATAGACATACTATCGTCCTCGGGAATATCAAGAATAACAAAGTCCGTTAAAATAGTAACGTTTGCAACCACAACAGGCACATCCTCACAAATACCGACAGGTATAGCAGTTGATTTATCGGCCATTTGCAGAGATATTTCAGTAGGTGTCAACTTATTCAAATCAAGTCTACGATATAAAGATAGAGGCATAACACTAACACCGGCTCCAAGATCACATAAAGCAGTTTTAACATAGTTTGTTTTAATGGAGCATGGTATAGTTGGTACTCCTGGATCTCCTAGTTCCTTAGGTATTCCACCTTTAAAAGTATAATTGGCAAGCATGGTGGAAAATTCAGCTTCCGGTATCTTTCTTTTTTGTAACAATATCTTTCATATAATTAGCATAAGGATTCATTTTAAGCATACCATTCAAACGCATATGCAAAAAGATAGGTCTAATTATTTCAGCAAAGTGCTCAAAATCCTCATCATACTTTTTCTTGGATGGTTTAGGAGGAAAAGGCATGGGTTTCTGAACCCATGGTTCTCTTTCTTTACCGTGCTTCCTAGCAACATAGTCTCTATTATCATAACGTTGATTCTTTGATTGTGGGTTATCAAGATCAACAGCAGGTTCAATCTCTACATCATTATTATTGCTAGGTTGAGCATCAACATGAACATCATCATTAATACTATCACTAGGTTCATGTTCATCACCAGATTGTGTTTCAGCATCAGAAATAGAAATATCATTGGGATTCTCAGGTATGTCATCAATAGGTTCACTAGAAGCATGCAAAGTCATATCATTTTTCTTTTTCTTCTTTTTAGAAGGACTAGGTGCATCGATATTAGTTCTCTGAGAATCTTGCTCAATTCTCTTAGGGTGGCCCTCAGGATACAAAGGTTCCTGAGTCATTTTACCCCCTCTAGTCATAACTCTAACAACATTATCATTTTTCTTATTATTTAATTCATTGAGCAAATCATTTTGAGCTTTAAGCACTTGTTCTACTTGAGTGGTAACCATAGAAGCATGTTTACTAATAAGTTTAAGTTCACCTTTAACTCTAGACATATAATCACTCAAGTGTTCGATCATATAAGCATTACGTTTCAATTGTCTACCAACATAAGCATTGAAGTTTTCTGTTTAACAATAAAATTATCAAACTAATCCAAGCATTGGCTAGCAGACTTATAACGACGAATATCACCTTCATCAAATCTATAGAGAGAATTTACCTTTACTACCTGTGTCGGGTTATCAAGACCATGTATTTCTTCAATAGGTGGTAAATTCTTAACATCTTCAGCTTTAATAGCTTTTTCTTTCATAGATTTCTTTGCCTCTTGCATATCTTCAGGACTGAGAAATAGAATACCCCTTTTCTTCGGAGTTGGCTTAGGAATTGGTTCAGGAAGTGTCCAATTATTCTCATTACTCAACATATTATTCAATAGCAATTCAGCTTGATCAACAATTCTTTCCCTGAAAACACAACCAGCACAACTATCCAGGTGGTCTCTGGAAGCATCAGTTACTCCATTATAAAAGATATCAAGTATTTCATTTTTCTTGAGAGGATGATCAGGCAAAGCATTAAGTAATTGGAGAAGCCTCCCCGAAGCTTGTGGGAGACTCTCTTCTTCAATTTGCACAAAATTATATATTTCCATTAAGGCATCTTTTTTCTTATGAGCGGGGAAATATTTGGTAGAGAAGTAATAAACCATATCCTGGGGACTACGCACACAACCAGGATCAAGAGAATTAAACCATGTTTTAGCATCACCCTTTAATGAGAACGGAAATAATTTAAGGATATAGTAGTAACGAATTTTTTCCTCAGGAGTGAATAGGGTGGCTATATCATTTAATTTAGTAAGATGTGCCACAATAGTTTCAGATTCATGGCCATAAAAAGGATCAGATTCAACCAAAGTAATTAACTCAGGATCGACAGAGAAATCATAATCCTTATCAGTAATACAAATAGGTGAAGTAGAAAAAGCAGGGTCATATTTCATTCTAGCATTCAAAGACTTTTCTTTCAGCTTAGCTAATAATTTCTTAAGATCATATCTATCATTGCAAGCAAGAAAATCTCTAGCAGTTTCTTCATCCATAACATAAACCTCGGGCACAAAAGGCAATTCATATCTAGGGGAAGAATCTTCATCATCACTTTGCTACCTCGAAGAGGAAAAAGGGTGATGCAGTAAAGCAGCGTAAGTATTTCCCTCAGTTTTTTAGAACCAAGGTATCAATCCAGTAGGAGGCCACGCACGAGTCCCTCGCACCTACACAAACAAATAAAATACTCGCAACCAACGCAATAAAGGGGTTGTCAATCCCTTCACGGTCACTTACGAAAGTGAGATCTGATAGATATGATAAGATAATATTTTTGGTATTTTTATAATGAAGATGCAAAGTAAAGAAAGCAAAATAAACGGCACTAGAAATAGCTTGTTGTTGTGAGATTAATATGATGGAAAATAGACCCGGGGGCCATATGTTTCACTAGTGGCTTCTCTCGAGAGCATAAGTATTACGGTGGGTAAACAAATTACTGTTGAGCAATTGACAGAATTGACCATAGTTATGAGAATATCTAGGTATGATCATGTATATAGGCATCACGTCCGCGACAAGTAGACCGACTCCTGCCTGCATCTACTACTATTACTCCACACATCGACCGCTATCCAGCATGCATCTAGAGTATTAAGTTTAAAAGAACAGAGTAAGCTTTAATTAAGATGACATGATGTAGAGGGATAAACTCATGCTATATGATATAAAGCCCATCTTGTTATCCTTGATGGCAACAATACAATACATGCCTTGCTGCCCCTACTGTCACTGGGAAAGGACACCGCAAGATTGAACCCAAAGCTAAGCACTTCTCCCATTACAAGAAAGATCAATCTGGTAGGCCAAACCAAACTGATAATTTGAAGAGACTTGCAAAGATAACCAATCATACATAAAAGAATTCAGAGAAGATTCAAATATTGTTCATAGATAAACTTGATCATAAACCCACAATTCATCGGTCTCAACAAACACACTGCAAAAGAAGATTACATCGAATAGATCTCCACGAGAGAGACAGAGAACATTGTATTGAGATCCAAAGAGAGAGAAGAAGCCATCTAGCTAATAACTATGGACCGAAGGTCTGAGGTAAACTACTCACACATCATCGGAGAGGCTATGGTGTTGATGTAGAAGCCCTCCGTGATCAATGCCCCCACCGGCGGAGCTCCGGAAAAGGCCCCAGTATGGGATCTCACAGGTACAAAAGGTTGCGGCGGTGGAATTAGGTTTTTGGCTCCGTATCTGGTAATTTGGGGGTACGTAGGTATATATAGGAGGAAGAAGTATGTCTGTGGAGCAACGTGGGCTCCACGAGGGTAGAGGGCGCGCCCCCCTACCTCGTGCCCTCCTGGTTGCTTTCTTGGCGTAGGGTCCAAGTCCTCTGGATCACGTTCGTTCCAAAAATCACGTTCCCGAAGGTTTCATTCCGTTTGTACTCTGTTTGATATTCTTTTTCTGCGAGACTCTAAAATAGGCAAAAACAGCAATTCTGGGCTAGGCCTCCGGTTAATAGGTTAGTCCCAAAAATAATATAAAAGTGTACAGTAAAGCCCATTAATGTCCAAAACAGAATATAATATAGCATGGAACAATCAAAAATTATAGATACGTTGGAGACGTATCACACTTTCATCAATATTATCAGTTTCAATAATTTCATTCTCTCTAGCCCTAACAAGTTGTTCATCTAGTAATTCACCTAGTGGCACAATATTATCAAGCATAGAAGTAGTATCATCATAAGTATCATGCAAAATAGAAGTGGCACCATCAATAACATGCGACATATCAGAATTAATAGCAGAAGCAGGTTTAGGTGTCGCAAGTTTACTCAAAACAGAAGGTGAATCAAGTGCAGAGCTAGATGGCAGTTCCTTACCTCCCCTCGTAGTTGAGGGATAAATCTTGGTTTTTTCGTCTTTGAAGTTCCTCATAGTGATCAGCAGATATAAATCCCAAGTGACCCAAAGAATAGAGCTATGCTCCCCGGCAACGGCGCCATAAAATAGTCTTGATAACCCACAAGTATAGGGGATCACAACAGTTTTCGAGGGTAGAGTATTCAACCCAAATTTATTGATTCGACACAAGGGGAGCCAAAGAATATTCTCAAGTATTAGCAGCTGAGTTGTCAATTCAACCACACCTGGAAAACTTAATATCTGCAGCAAAGTATTTAGTAGCAAAGTAGTATGGAAGTAACGGTAACGGTGGCAAAAGTAACAGTAGCAGTTTTGTAGTAATTGTAACAGTGGCAACGGAAAAGTAACTAAGCAAAGATCAATATGTGAAAAGCTCGTAGGCATTGGATCAGTGATGGATAATTATGTCGGATGTGATTCCTCATGCAACAGTTATAACATAGGGTGACACAGAACTAGCTCCAGTTCATCAATGTAATGTAGGCATGTATTCCGAATATAGTCATACGTGCTTATGGAAAAGAACTTGCATGCCATCTTTTGTCCTACCCTCCCATAGTAGCGGCATCCTATTGGAAACTAAGGGATATTAAGGCCTCCTTTTGATAGAGTACCGGACCAAAGCATTAACACTTAGTGAATACATGAACTCCTCAAACTACGGTCATCACCGGGAGTGGTCCCGATTATTGTCACTTCGGGGTTACCGGATCATAACAAATAGTAGGTGACTATTGACTTGCAAGATAGGATCAAGAACTCACATATATTCATGAAAACATAATAGGTTCAGATCTGAAATCATGGCACTCGGGCCCTAGTGACAAGCATTATGCATAGAAAAGTCATAGCAACATCAATCTCAGAACATAATGGATACTAGGGGTCAAACCCTAACAAAACTAACTCGATTACAGGATAAATCTCATCCAACCCATCACCGTCTAGCAAGCCTACGATGGAATTACTCGCGCACGGCGGTGAGCATCATGAAATTGGTGATGGAGGATGGTTGATGATGACGATGGCGACGGATTCCCCTCTCCGGAGCCCCGAACGGACTCCAGATCAGCCCTCCCGAGAGAGATTAGGGCTTGGCAGCGGCTCCGTATCGTAAAACGCGATGAATCCTTCTCTCTGATTTTTTTCCTCCCCGAACATGAATATATAGAGTTGGAGTTGAGGTCGGTGGAGCCTCAGAGGGCCCACGAGACAGGTGGCGCGCCCAGGGGGGTAGGCGCGCCCCCCACCCTCGTGGACAGGGTGTGGGCCCCCTCGTCTTGATTCTTTTGCATTATTTTTTATAAATTCCAAAAATATTCTCCATGAAGTTTCAGGTCATTCCGAGAACTTTTATTTCTGCACAAAAATAACACCATGGCAATTCTGCTGAATACAGCGTCAGTCCGGGTTAGTTCCATTCAAATCATGCAAGTTAGAGTCCAAAACAAGGGCAAAAGTGTTTGGAAAAGTAGATACGATGGAGATGTATCAACGCCGCCGCCCAGGCGCTGCAGGGTCCGCCTCCGTCTCGGGGGCGTCACGAGGTCTCGCCAGAGATGGTGGGCCTCTGCTTCCGCTGCTTCCAGGATGGGCACTTCAAGGTGGACTACACCAACGATGTTGTTTGCTTCCGGTGCGGACTCCCATGTCATGTGTCCAAGGAGTGCAAAAGGCCTTGCAGTCCCTCCCCTGAAGAGGATCTCCGGCGCATCACAACGGCGAAGATTGTGCGGCGGGACTCCCCTCTGGCGGCTCGTGGGGGCGGCTCCGGCCGGCGCGCCGGGATCCTCCCCATGCCGCCGCCTGCGGCCCCGGCCCCCAACGCCATCTGGCCACAGCTCGTTGCCCCTCGCCTCGTCAGCCCCGCGGTCGAGGAACTCTAGCCGCAAGACCTCTGCATCGTTCGTCGCTCCCCGTCCATGGCTGAGCTCGAGGGTCGTCTCCAACATGCCATGGTGGCCTATGTGGGCGGTGCGGGCCATGATCTTTCCCCGAGCTTCGTCCTTGAGGCGCTGAGCGCGGTCATGGGCATCGAGCCAGAGTGGCTATCAGTGCACTGCTTCCGCCCGGAGGATTTCCTGGTCGTCTTCGCGCGGCACCCGGACCGGAACAGAGTGGCGGCCCGGCCGTTCATGGAGTTCAACGGCGTTCATCTCTTCTTCCGACAATGGAATCGTCAGGCTCAGGCTGTTCATGCCAGATTTTGCTTGAAGGTGTCCTTGGTCCTGGAAGGGTTGCCGCCGCATGCGTGGGAGCGAGAGGTTGTGGAAGATCTACTTGGATCCGCCTGCATCATGGATTCGATGGAGCCAGAGACCTGCTCGCGGCGTGACCTATCGGTCTTCAAGCTCTCTGCTTGGATAGCAGACCCCGAGTCCATCACCTCCCTGTGATGGCTAGCGATCCCGGAGCCAGGTCTGGTTGCACCGCTCATGGAGCCTTCGCTGTTGCAGTACAAGATCTTGATCCACATCAATTCAGTCGTAGAGTTTGGAGAGCGTGACGAGCCGTTCTTCTTGGGGTCCTCGTCGGAGAGTGGTCAAAGTGGGCTGCCAGATCCTGATCACGATTTTGGCAGCAGCGGCGGCGGTGGAGTCCCAATCAGGAGGGAATGGCAGTTCAGTGTTCGTGATGCCTCCTGCCTGGTTCAGCATACAATGGCAGTCATTGGCGCTCGCCGGGGACTTCGTTCGTGCAGCCGCAGGGTGGTGTCACTGGAGCAGAGTGGCGCATCTCGCCCATGGGAGAGAAGCATACGATATCAGCAGTAGGTCCCCTACTCTGGTGCACAACAGGTTATCTGTCAGGGTGTCTGCTTTTGACCGTCTGACGGGTCGTGCAAGACCAACGGATGGAAACGGGGGGCGGCCAATTTCAAATTCTGCCCCTCCGCCAACCTTGGGACTGGGCAGCTTCCACCTGCTCGCCCTGCTGGCTTAGCACCCGTGCGTCATGTGGATTCGGGCCGGCGGGCAGTTGTGTGTGTGATGACCCACAAGTATAGGGGGTCTATCGTAATCCTTTTGATAAGTAAGACTGTCGAACCCAACGAGGAACAGAAGGAAATGATAAGCGGTTCTCAGCAAGGTATTCTCTACAAGCACTGAAATTATAGGTAACAGATAGTTTTGTGATAAGATAATTGGTAACGAGCAACAAGTAACAAAAGTAAATAAAGTGCAGTGATACGTCTCCAACGTATCTATAATTTTTTATTGCTCCATGCTATATTATCTACTGTTTTGGGCAATATTGGGCTCTATTTTCCACTTTTATATTATTTTTGGGACTAACCTAATAACCGGAGGCCCAGCCCAGATTTGCTGTTTTTTTGCCTATTTCAGTATTTCGAAGAAAATGAATATCAAACGGAGTCAAAACGGAACGAAATCAACTGGAGAAGTTATTTTTGGAAGGAAAGCTACCGGATGGACTTGGACCCCACGTCAAGGAAGGAACGAGGAAGCCACGAGGGTGGGGGGGCGCCCCCTGCCTCGTGGGGCCCTCGTGGCTCCCCTGACGTGCTTCTTCCGCCTATATAACTCCACGTACCCTAAAACTTACAGAACAGAAAATAGATCGGGAGTTCCGCCGCCGCAAAACCTCCAGAGCCACCAAAAACCAATCGGGACCCTGTTCCGGCACCCTGCCGGAGGGGGGAACCCTCACCGGTGGCCATCTTCATCATCGCTGCGCTCTCCATGACGAGGACGGAGTAGTTCACCCTCGGGGCTGAGGGTATGTACTAGTAGCTATGTGTTTGATCTCTCTCTCTCTCTCTCTCGTGTTCTTGATTTGACACGATCTTGATGCATCGCGAGCTTTGCTATTATAGTTGGATCTTATGTTTCTTCTCCCCCTCTACTCTCTTGTAATGAATTGAGTTTTCCCCTTGAAGTAATCTTATGGGATTGAGTCTTTAAAGATTTGAGAACACTTGATGTATGTCTTGCCGTGTGTATCTGTGGTGACAATGGGATATCACGTGATTCACTTGATGTATGTTTTGGTGATCAACTTGCGGGTTCCGCCCATGAACCTATGCATAGGGGTTGGCACACATTTTCGTATTGATTCTTCGGTAGAAACTTTGGGGCACTCTTTGAGGTTCTATGTGTTGGTTGAATAGATGAATCTGAGATTGTGTGATGCATATCGTATAATCATACCCACAGATACTTGAGGTGATATTGGAGTATCTAGGTGACATTAGGGTTTTGGTTGATTTGTGTCTTAAAGTGTTATTCTAGTACGAACTCTAGGGCTGTTTGTGACACTTATAGGAATAGCCCAACGGATTGATTGGAAAGAATAACTTTGAGGTGGTTTCGTACCCTACCATAATCTCTTCGTTTGTTCTCCGCTATTAGTGACTTCGGGGTGACTCTTTGTTGCTTGTTGAGGGATATTTATGTGATCCAATTATGTTATTATTGTTGAGAGAACTTGCACTAGTGAAAGTATGAACCCTAGGCCTTGTTTCCTAGCATTGCAATACCGTTTACGCTCACTTTTATCATTTGCTATATTGTTGTTTTTATATTTCAGATTACAAAAACCTATATCTACCATCCATATTGCACTTGTATCACCATCTCTTCGCCGAACTAGTGCACCTATACAATTTACCATTGTATTGGGTGTGTTGGGGACACAAGAGACTCTTTGTTATTTGGTTGCAGGGTTGCTTGAGAGAGACCATCTTCATCCTACACCTCCCACGGATTGATAAACCTTAGGTCATCCACTTGAGGGAAATTTGTTACTTTCCTACAAACCTCTGCACTTGGAGGCCCAACAACGTCTACAAGAAGAAGGTTGCATAGTAGACATCATGCAGCAAGGTGGCCCAATCCTTTTTTGTAGCAAAGGACAAGCCTGGACAAACTCTTATATAGAGAAAAGCGCTTCCGAGGACACATGGGAATTATCGTCAAGCTAGTTTTCATCACGTTCATATGATTCGCGTTCGGTACTTTGATAATTTGATATGTGGGTGGACCGGTGCTTGGTTATTGTCCTTACTTGAACAAGCATCCCACTTATGATTAATCTCTATTGCAAGCATCCGCAACTACAACAAAAGTATTAAGGTAAACCTAACCATAGCATGAAACATATGGATCCAAATCAGCCCCTTACGAAGCAACGCATAAACTAGGGTTTAAGCTTCTGTCACTCTAGCAACCCATCATCTACTTATTACTTCCCAATGCCTTCCTCTAGGTCCAAATAGTGGTGAAGTGTTATGTAGTCCACGTTCACATAACACCACTAGAGGAGAGACAACATACATCTCATCAAAATATTGAACGAATACCAAATTCACATGACTACTAACAGCGAGACTTCTCCCATGTCCTCAGGAACAAACGTAACTACTCACAAAGCATATTCACGTTCATAATCAGAGGGGTATTAATATGCATAAAGGATCTGAACATATGATGTTCCACCAAATAAACCAACTAGCATCAACTACAAGGAGTAATCAACACTACTAGCAACCTACAAGTACCAATCTCAGACTTAGAGACAAGAATTGGATACAAGAGATGAACTAGGGTTTGAGAGGAGATGGTCTGGTGAAGATGTTGATGGAGATTGTCCCCTCCGATGAGAGGAGCGTTGGTGATGACGATGGCAATGATTTCCCCCTCCGGGGAAAGTGTCCCAGCAGAACAGCTCTCCCGAGCCCTAGATTGGTTCCGCCAAGGTTCCGCCTCGTGGCGTGAGTCTCGTCCCAAAGCTTGCTTATGATTTTTCTTCGGACGAAAGACTTCATATAGCAGAAGATGGGCACCGGAGGGCCAACAGGGGGCCCATGAGGCAGGGGGGCGAGCCTAGGGGGTAGGGCGCGCCCCCTCCCTCGTGGACAGGTGGAGCCCCCCCCCCCTGACGTGGATTCTTCTTCCATTATTTTTTATTATTTCCAAAAATAACTTTCGTGGAGTTTCAGGACTTTTGGAGTTGTGCAGAATAGGTCTGTAACACCCTCGATGCGGCTATATCTCCCACGTGTCGAAGCACGACTTAGAGGCATAACCGCATTGAAAGCAATGTCGCAAGTAAGGTAATCTTCACACAACCCATGTAATGCATAAGGGAAAGAGATACATAGTTGGCTTACAATCGCCACTTCACACAATACATGAGTAAAGCATTACATCATACAGATACAATCAAGGTCCGACTACGGAACCAAAATAAAAGAAGACTACCCCAAATGCTACACAGATCCCGATCGTCCCAACTGGCTCCACTATCTTGATCAATCTGAAACAAAACAACACAAAGAACAAGATCTTCATCAAGCTCCTCCTTGAGCTCGGGTGCGTCACCTGCACGGTTTCATCGGCACCTGCAAACTGGTTTTGGAAGTATCTGTGAGTCACGGGGACTCAGCAATCTCACACCCGTGAGATCAAGACTATTTAAGCTTAAAGGTAGGACAGGGTAGTGAGGTGGAGCTGCAGCAAGCGACTAGCATATATGGTGGCTAACATACGCAAAAGAGAGCGAGAAGAGGAGGCAAAAGCACGGTCGAACAACTATGATCAAGAAGTGATCCTAGAACAACCTCGTCAAGCATAACTCCAACACCGTGTTCGCCTCCGGACTCCGCCGAGAAGAGACCATCACGGTTACACACGCGGTTGATGTATTTTAATTAAGATCAACTTCGGTTTTCTACAACCGACATTAACAAATTCCCATCTGCCTCATAACCATGGGCACGGCTTTCAAAAGATAATACCACGGAGGGTGTCCCAACTTAGCCCATTATAAGCTCTCACGGCCAACGAAGGATATTCCTTCTACCGAAGACCCGATCGATCTCGGAATCCCGGACTACAAGACATTTCGACAGCAATAAAACAAGACCAGCAAAGCCGCCGGATGTGCCGACAAATCCCGATAGGAGCTGCACATATCTCGTTCTCGGGGCACACCGGATAGGTCAGCCTACGAGTAAAACCAGCCCTCGAGTTGCCCGTGGTGGCCCCTGATCTGCCGTTTGGGCCAGCACTCGAAGAGCACTGGTCCGGGGGTTAAAATAAAGATGACCCTTGAGTCTGCAGAACCCAAGGGAAAAAGGCTTAGGTGGCAAATGGTAAAACCAATGTTGGGCCTTCTTTGGAGGAGTCTTATTCAAAGCGAACTGTCAAGGGGTCCCATAAATCACCCAACCGCGTTAGGGACGCAAAATCCGGGAACATAATACCGATATGACGGAAACTAGGCGGCAAGAGTGGAACAAAACACCGGGCATAAGGCCGAGCCTTCCACCCTTTACCAAGTATATAGATGCATTAATTAAATAAGATATATTGTGATATCCCAACAAGTAAACATGTTCCAACAAGGAACAACAACTCCATGTTCAACAAGGAACAAACTTCATCTTCACCGCAACTAACAACGCTATAAGAGGGCTGAGCAAAGCGGTAACATAGCCAAACAACGGTTTGCTAGGAAAGGATGGTTAGGGGCTTGACATGGCAACATAGGAGGCATGATAAGCAAGTGATAGGCATCGTAGCATAGGCATAGCAAAAGAGCGAGCATCTAGCAAGCAAAGATAGAAGTGATTTCGAGGGTATGGTCATCTTGCCTAAAATCCCGCAAGGAAGAAGAACGAGTCCATGAAGAAGCCAAACGGAAGAAGTCGAACGAATCCTCACAACTCCGGAACGAAACCGAAGCTAAGCGAGAAGCAAACCGGAAAGAAGCAAACAACATAGTAAAACAACCATCACATAAACATGGCATGATGCACAAACAAGTATGATGCATGTCCGGTTTAAATATGCATGGCATGGCAGTATGCACAAACAACACTACAAGTTAAGTGGAGCTCAACATGCAACGAGTTGCATATCGACGAAACACCACATAAATTATTTAGTTGGCTCTCCTTTAGGTACACAACAATATTAAATGTTATTAAACATGGCAAGAGGTGAAGCATAAGTAAACTAACTATTTAGGCAAGTTTAAATGAGGCCGGAAACAACAACAACAATTCCGGAAAAATCCTCATATGCATATTTCGAATTTGGTACGGTTCTGCCCTAAACACAATTTTAATGTTGTTAAACCTGCAAAGTAATGCTACCATGTTAATCTATGCATTTTTCTACCCCATTTACATATATAATTTATTTAAATCCGAACTACGGTTATTTAGTTATGAAATAAATCATTTTAGCATGGCAATTATGCAAAATAATGCAAACAGCAATTATAAACATTTAAATGTTGTTATCATGATGCGGATGACATGTGCAATTTTTATGAAAACGTTGACATGAGCATGTTATGAAGCATTGTGTCACCGTGGTGGAAGAAAGGGGTGCCACGGCAACGAATCCGAAAATGATGCCACGGCAACATATCGGTTCCGACAGCTCATCGAGATGTCGGTGCAAAAGAAAGTGTGGACGTGCGGAACATGCAAAATATGGTGGGGTGATCCCGGATACCGGGTTCCCACGAGACGATGGCATGGCAACGAGGAGGAACAAGCGAGCGACAATTTCGAACACGGTGCAAACGGGCATCTCATACAACATATGCATTCGTCCACGGGCGGTCGTTCCGGCGGGTATACCTTCGAAGCGTGCATTCATCTCGAAGCGGGTCGAGTTTCGTAGAGGGAAGTAGACGTTCTCGCGGCGGTAGTGGAAGTAGTGGTTCACGGACGTCGTGGAAGTAGTCGTTCTCGTGTCGTAGTGGAAGTAGACGTTCTCGCGACTGAAGTTGTACACGTTTTTCGTAGATGTTCAGGTCGTCGGCAGAGGTACTCGGCAATCCGAAGGGGTACTTGGCGGGTCGTCGAGGTACACGGTTCGTAGACATTCGGCGTCGCCGGTAGTTTTTCACGGGTCGTAGTGGTACTTGACTTGATGTGGAGGTTGCCGACCAAGGTTGTCAAGTAGTCGTACTCCATGATGATCACCGGGGTACTTGGTAGGTTCTAGTGCAGCAGCGGAATGGCACAGGGGGCACGGGTCTTCAAGGGTCAACACTGCACTTGCCGTGCCACTTCTGAAGGTGACCCGAGGCAATTTGACGAAGGTGCTAACCTCGTAGATGCATCGAAGGTGCCCGGGGCAGCAGCGAGGCGGAGGGAGACGAGGTCGGTCGGTCGCGTGCATGCGAAGGAATGGTCGGCCCTGTGCAAACCACGGACTCGACGAGGCACTCGCGACAGAGGCAAGCAGTAGGTGAGGCGCATGAAGGCGGACAGAGCTGCTGGTCTTCGGCACCATGTCCACAGCGTAGATGGAGGCAAGAGGCGGCGACGACGGGTGGAGACGCGAGCTGCAGGCGCTCACGGACGGCGCGGAGCGGCGACCTACTGCTGGTTGCCGGCGCGGGCGAGGCAAGGGACGACGGAGCGCCATGGCTAAGGGAGCAGAGGAGGGGGCGAAGCAGAGGAGGAGGCTTGGGCGCTGGATGGAGCAGTAAGGCAGCGCCATGGAGGGGCACGGCTGGCCGGAGGTGCGGCGAAGGGAGCTCCTTTCCTGGCTCGATGCATGTGTGTGTGAGTGGAGGCACGCGGAGGGACGAGAGGGAGAGATGGGGAAGACGAGGGGATCGGGAAGGACGAGGGGTGGCGGCGCTGGTGTTGGGGTCGAGCGAGGAGGGCTGCGGGGATGGAGTTGGGCATGGAGAATGAGAAGAGTGGCGGCGCGAGGGAAGCAGGAGGGGATCGAGGGAGATGGGGATCGGGCTGAGCGAGGGGCTAGGGTTAGGAAGGGTTTAGGTGGGCCTTGGGCCATTTCGGTGGAGGGGGGAAAAGGCCAAGAGGCCTAGCAGACTGGATTAAAAGAAAAGAAGGGGAAAATCCTTTTCTATTTACAGAAAAGAGATAGAAGCAAAATATTTATTTGGAGGGCCAAATAAATACAAGTTGAGTTGAAAACTGGCATGGAGCTACTTTGACATATTTCAAAGTGCCACAACTGGAATTTAAGTATTTGGAGAAAGATCAAGACATAGAATATTTGAAAACGAGAGAAATTTAAAATGCAAGTTTGTTTCGATGGCTTCCATATAAATGGAATATTTTGTTATAGCTCCCTTATATCGGGAGGGTATGTTATAAAGAGAAATCACCATTGTGAATATCCCTCGATTTAAATGGACCGAAGATCCACACAATTTTGTTTAGATGAGTTTTTAAAATTAGAAGACATGATGGCATGATGACAAGATGCAATGCAAAAGATGCTAAGAAGAATGCAACAAACAAATACAACCCACGGCGAAACTCGGGATCCATGGAAGGCAACTGAAGCTCCGGGCTCGGGGTGTTACAACACTCCACCACTACGAGAGGATCTCGTCCCGAGATCTAGGATGGCACCGGAGAGAAACGGAAGAGGAAGAGGTAAAACATAGTTGCTTCTTTGACAAAAGAGTGAAACCACGAACCTTTTAGAGGTTGAACAAAATGAAAGAAAGAAAACAACGAAGATGAACAAAGTTGAAAACACTCTGTTAGAAAAGAGGAACATGGGATACGACGAGAACCAAGAGGTTTAGTGATAACATAGATATTGACACCACTCCGGTTAAAACAAGATAGAGAAGGAATAAGAATGATATAATTTGGGCAGCACTCCGACTGAAAATGGAAGGAATTGAACATGATCTTGACAAGATGAGAGGATGGGTCGAAGAGAGCAACATCACAATGCCTTTGAAACGAAAGAATAGAATCTAGATTGTTGGGATAAAGGGACGGAGAAGAAAATGACAACTTCTACCACAAATGAATTTGAATGAAGCATCCTTACAAAGAAGGATAGAACGGAGTTGTTGGAAAACCAACAACGAAAAGAATAACCTTGTAGTGGGCTTATGGAAAACTTCTCAAAATTGCGTGAAATATCGCCACTATGGAAACAATAGATTGGATCGGTATGAACAAGGAGACGAGAAACTTATTTCACCGAGAGGACAAATGAAGAACTTGGGTCCTTTATAAGCACCATAAATAGCAACAATCCTTAGGGAAAGCTTTAGGTGAAATATAGCCCAAGATAACTCCAATGAAGAGATTGATGGATTTAAAAATCTCATGAACCAAGATAAAATGATGGATTTAAATATGTCACTCTTGAAAATCTGTGAATCATGAAACGCGAAGGAAAATTATCAACAATGACATAACACCATCTCAAAAGATAAGATAGAGATAATTGCACTTTGGAATGCAAGATGAAGAATGCTTGAACTCCTCAAAACAAAACATGTGTTGAACACCATGTTTATTTTTGAGTATAGCTTGGCGGGTCTTAACTCCGAGAGAAATCTTGATGAACAATTGAAGAATGAAAAGAATCCTTGACGAACCATCATGTAAAGCCTCCATGAAGAACTCCGGTAAACAAAAGGGTGATAGAAAGAAAGAGAAGTTGAAAACACAAGGTGAAGCCTTGCAGTGATTTAGATGGATCTTCATGATGATGAGAGCTTGGAACTCCAGGAAAAGAAAAGATGAAACAATTGAAACCGAGAATTTATTCATCATGAACAAACTCCGAAAGAAGGAGTTAATCACTTGGATGAAACAAGAACAAGAATTATGTTATGCGTATCCTTCACCAATTTAGATTGATGACAAGCAACGGATTAGGCATACTACTTATTCTCGTGGAGAGGATTAAGATAGATATGGCGCAAACTTCGGAAGGTCTTCAACGAACCACCGGTAGGATTGGAAAGAACGAATGAATCTATATGATAACGAAGGAAGAGAACTCTTGAACAAACCACCGGTAGGATTGAAACAACGAATAAATTAATATGAGAACATAGGAAGAGGAATCTCGAACAAACCGCCGTAATAATTGAAAATGAAAGTAGCAAAGGCACAAATCACCGGGAAGAATTGGAAAATGAACGAAGATACATGAGAGGATTTAGATACAAATGAACGCAGAGATCAAGAGCTGACTAGAGGATACCTGAACGATTCACCGGTATGATTTGGAGAACGAGAGCTGAAAGCTGGAATGAATAATTCTGAGATGATGGGCTCAGAAGAATCAAACTGAAAAGACTCCTGAATTGCTCCGGATGGGTGAAAAGAATTCTCACAATCAAAACAATTATGAGGATGGCACGAAGCTAGAACCATGAATCTTGAGGAGAATGGAGCAAGATTAAAGAGAAACTCTTCTTCAGTCTTCAAATGTTGAGAATGACGATGAGAAACACCAGCATGAATTGTTGAGGCACTCCGGAATGACAATTAGAAAGATTGAACGACCGATGAAAAGAATTTGAAAGATCTTGGAGAAAGACATTTGACTGATGATAAATCATTCTTACGTCAAACTTTGCAATGAATTTGGGAATCGCTCTGGATACATTAGAAGAGTCAGGTAAGATCCTGGGAAAAGACCTGTGGGTTAGGGCCCACTCAAAAGAAACACTGTTTAACGATTTAAAGAGAGATTGCGCCGGTTGAATTAAATGGCTTGAATGAGATAATTATCTCCAGATAGCTTGAAAGGATTAGGAATGGAAAAGCGAATCTTCTGAGATATCTTCAACACTCCAGAACAAATGAATAGCGAGAAGTGGATGATTAAGAGATGCACCGACATGAGAAAGCATTTGAAACGATGAAAAGAATACGATCAACACTGAAAACTTGACTTAAATCCACCGGAGAAGAAAATTAGAATGGAACAATGATAAGGTTGAAACTTCCTTAGCATCTTCATGAGAAATCACCGGATAAAATATTAAAGGAAAAGAATGAAGAAACTTCACTCAATAAAATGGATACTTGATTAAGAAATCTGAGTCCTTGAAGAAAAAGGGTGGGAGGGCGGGAAAACAAAGGCAACTTGGGACGGATGAAAACAAACACCGTTGAGAAAACTTAGAATTGATCTTGCGAATGTTGGAATGATCGGATTTAATTGGAGAGAAGCACACGGTTGGAAAGGATTGAAAAGACGACCTTGATGAACAAGAAGGATTAGCATCCACATAGAAATATGAGAACACCGTTTTGAATAAGGTATGGAATCAACACTTGGCATTGAAGCAACTCGAATACCACAAAACAAAACAAAAACAAAGGATTTGGCTTGCAGAATAAGCCGGAAACAAATACATATGATAGAGATTTACCCAATCCCATATCATGCATCTGTCGAAAAGATATTCTAGGAGCTACTTGAATTCCCACCTATAAACTCCCAAAACTTTCTGGTTATGCAATCTGGTGTTGGGGATACAGGGGACACAAAATATATCACCCAAACTAACAATACCTAGATCCAAATTGTATCCATCCTTCAACACATAACCAAGAAACCTTCGAAATCGTTTACCTCGACCTTGAAAAGCATCCGTTATACGAGTTATGGCAATACTCTCGAGCTCGCCCGATCTTCGGGTTATCGAGGTTATCTCACCAACAACTGCATAAAAGAGATTTTCGATGTCGGCAAAACTCAGTATTCCAGAATCGCAACGATAAAATTGTGACGACAACACCTCGGAGCTCAACTCCCGAAACTGCCACAACCCCTAAATGTCAGGAGGCACCAAGAACAATGTTCTCGTCACAAAACCATCGGAACGATTCCAAGATACCCGCGTGATCCTAAAAAAAATTTTAGTGAAATTTGAGGAGAGGAGAGTCAAAACTTCTACGTCAGGAGACCTCACCAGAGCGACGAAGGGACTGGGGAGTAAAAAGAATCCTACTCTCCGATATATATAATCCTAAGACTCAAAACATTTTCCGTTCTAGACTCAACAACACCAGCAAACAATCAAGTAGGGGGGCTCCTAAGTCGGGGAAGGCTCTGATTACCAACTTGTAACACCCTCGATGCGGCTATATCTCCCACGTGTCGAAGCACGACTTAGAGGCATAACCGCATTGAAAGCAATGTCGCAAGTGAGGTAATCTTCACACAACCCATGTAATGCATAAGGGAAAGAGATACATAGTTGGCTTACAATCGCCACTTCACACAATACATGAGTAAAGCATTACATCATACAGATACAATCAAGGTCTGACTACGGAACCAAAATAAAAGAAGACTACCCCAAATGCTACACAGATCCCCGATCGTCCCAGCTGGGCTCCACTACTGATCAACTGAAACAAAACAACACAAAGAACAAGATCTTCATCAAGCTCCTCCTTGAGCTCGGGTGCGTCACCTGCACGGTTTCATCGGCACCTGCAAACTGGTTTTGGAAGTATCTGTGAGTCACGGGGACTCAGCAATCTCACACACGCGAGATCAAGACTATTTAAGCTTAAAGGTAGGACAGGGTAGTGAGGTGGAGCTGTAGCAAGCGACTAGCATATATGGTGGCTAACATACGCAAAAGAGAGCGAGAAGAGGAGGCAAAAGCACGGTCGAACAACTATGATCAAGAAGTGATCCTAGAACAACCTCGTCAAGCATAACTCCAACACCGTGTTCGCCTCCCGGACTCACCGAGAAGAGACCATCACGGTTACACACGCGGTTGATGTATTTTAATTAAGATCAACTTCGGTTTTCTACAACCGGACATTAACAAATTCCCATCTGCCTCATAACCATGGCACGGCTTTGAAAGATAATACCTGCGGGGTGTCCCAACAGCCCATTATAAGCTCTCACGGTCAACGAAGGATATTCCTTCTACCGAAGACCCGATCGATCTCGGAATCCCGGACTACAAGACATTTCGACAAGAATAAAACAAGACCAGCAAAGCCGCCCGGATGTGCCGACAAATCCCGATAGGAGCTGCACATATCTCGTTCTCGTGGCACACCGGATAGGTCAGCCTCGAGTAAAACCAGCCCTCGAGTTGCCCGTGGTGGCCCATGATCTGCCGTTTGGGCCAGCACTCGAAGGAGCACTGGTCCGGGGGGGTTAAAATAAAGATGACCCTTGAGTCTGCAGAACCCAAGGGAAAAAGGCTTAGGTGGCAAATGGTAAAACCAATGTTGGGCCTTGCTGGAGGAGTCTTATTCAAAGCGAACTATCAAGGGGGTCCCATAAATCACCCAACTGCGTTAGGGACGCAAAATCCGGGAACATAATACCGATATGATGGAAACTAGGGCGGCAAGAGTGGAACAAAACACCAGGCATAAGGCCGAGCCTTCCACCCTTTACCAAGTATATAGATGCATTAATTAAATAAGATATATTGTGATATCCCAACAAGTAAACATGTTCCAACAAGGAACAACAACTCCATGTTCCAACAAGGAACAAACTTCATCTTCACCTGCAACTAACAACGCTATAAGAGGGGCTGAGCAAAGCGGTAACATAGCCAAACAACGGTTTGCTAGGAAAGGATGGTTAGGGGCTTGACATGGCAACATAGGAGGCATGATAAGCAAGTGATAGGCATCGTAGCATAGGCATAGCAAAAGAGCGAGCATCTAGCAAGCAAAGATAGAAGTGATTTCGAGGGTATGGTCATCTTGCCTGAAATCCCGCAAGGAAGAAGAACGAGTCCATGAAGAAGCCAAACGGAAGAAGTCGAACGAATCCTCACAACTCCGGAACGAAACCGAAGCTAAGCGAGAAGCAAACCGGAAAGAAGCAAACAACATAGTAAAACAACCATCACATAAACATGGCATGATGCACAAACAAGTATGATGCATGTCCGGTTTAAATATGCATGGCATGGCAGTATGCACAAACAACACTACAAGTTAAGTGGAGCTCAACATGCAACGAGTTGCATATCGACGAAACACCACATCAATTATTTAGTTGGCTCTCCTTTAGGTACACAACAATATTAAATGTTATTAAACATGGCAAGAGGTGAAGCATAAGTAAACTAACTATTTAGGCAAGTTTAAATGAGGCCGGAAACAACAACAACAATTCCGGAAAAATCCTCATATGCATATTTCGAATTTGGTACGGTTCTGCCCTAAACACAATTTTAATGTTGTTAAACCTGCAAAGTAATGCTACCATGTTAATCTATGCATTTTTCTACCCCATTTACATATATAATTTATTTAAATCCGAGCTACGGTTATTTAGTTATGAAATAAATCATTTTAGCATGGCAATTATGCAAAATAATGCAAACAGCAATTATAAACATTTAAATGTTGTTATCATGATGCGGATGACATGTGCAAGTTTTATGCAATTTTTATGAAAACGTTGACATGAGCATGTTATGAAGCATTGTGTCACCGTGGTGGAAGAAAGGGGTGCCACGGCAACGAATCCGAAAATGATGCCACGGCAACATATCGGTTCCGACAGCTCATCGAGATGTCGGTGCAAAAGAAAGTGTGGACGTGCGGAACATGCAAAAGATGGTGGGGTGATCCCAGATACCGGGTTCCCACGAGACGATGGCGTGGCAACAAGGAGGAACAAGCGAGCGACAATTTCGGACACGGTGCAAACGGGCATCTCATACAACATATGCATTCGTCCACGGGCGGTCGTTCCGGCGGGTATACCTTCGAAGCGTGCATTCATCTCGAAGCGGGTCGAGTTTCATAGAGGGAAGTAGACGTTCTCGCGACGGTAGTGGAAGTAGTGGTTCACGGACGTCGTGGAAGTAGTCGTTCTCGTGTCGTAGTGGAAGTAGACTTTCTCGCGACTGAAGTTGTACACGTTTTTCGTAGATGTTCAGGTCGTCGGTAGAGGTACTCGGCAATCCGAAGGGGTACTTGGCGGGTCGTCGAGGTACACGGTTCGTAGACGTTCGGCGTCGCCGGTAGTTTTTCATGGGTCGTAGTGGTACTTGACTTGATGTGGAGGTAGCCGACCAAGGTTGTCAAGTAGTCGTACTCCATGATGATCACCGGGGTGCTTGGTAGGTTCTAGTGCAGCAGCGGAATGGCACAGGGGCACGGGTCTTCAAGGGTCAACACTGCACTTGCCGTGCCACTTCTGAAGGTGACCCGAGGCAATTTGACGAAGGTGCTAACCTCGTAGATGCATCGAAGGTGCCCGGGGCCAGCAGCAGGGCAGGAGGGAGACGAGGTCAGTCGGTCGTGCATGCGAAGGGAATGGTCGGCCCCAGGCAAACCACGGACTCGACGAGGCACTCGCGACAGAGCAAGCGATGGGTGAGGCGCATGAAGGCGACAGAGCTGCTGGTCTTGCACCATGTCCACAGCGTAGATGGAGGCAAGAGGCGGCGGCGACGGGTGGAGACGCGAGCTGCAGCGCTCACGAACGGCGCGGAGCGGCGACCTCTCGCTGGTTGCCGCGCAGCGCAGGCAAGGGACGACGGAGCGCCATGGCTAAGGGAGCAGAGGAGGGGCGAAGCAGAGGAGGAGGCTTGGGCACTGGATGGAGCGATAAAGGCAGCGCCATGGAGGGGCATGGCTGGCCAGGAGGTGCGAGCGAAGGGAGCTCCTTTCCCTGGCTCGATGCATGCGTGTGTGTGAGTGGGCGCGGAGGAGAGAGAGGAGAGATGGGGAAGACGAGGGGATCGGGAAGGACGAGGGTGGCGGCGCTGGTGTTGGGGTCGGCGAGGAGGGCTGCGGGATGGAGTTGGGCATGGAGAACGAGAAGAGTGGCGGCGCGAGGAAGCGAGGAGGGATCGAGGAGATGGGGATCGGGCTGAGCGAGGGGCTAGGGTTAGGAAGGGTTTAGGTGGGCCTTGGGCCATTTCGGTGGGGGAGGCCAAGAGGCCTAGCAGACTGGATTAAAAGAAAAGAAGGGAAAATCCTTTTCTATTCTGAGAAAAGAGATAGAAGCAAAATATCTATTTGGAGGGCCAAATAAATACAAGTTGAGTTGAAAATCGGCATGGAGCTACTTTGACATATTTCAAAGTGCCACAACTGGAATTTAAGTATTTGGAGAAAGATCAAGACATAGAATATTTGAAAACGAGAGAAATTTAAAATGCAAGTTTGTTTCGATGGCTTCCATATAAATGGAATATTTTGTTATAGCTCCCTTATATCGGGAGGGTATGTTATAAAGAGAAATCACCATTGTGAATATCCCTCGATTTAAATGGACCGAAGATCCACACAATTTTGTTTAGATGAGTTTTTAAAATTAAAAGACATGATGGCATGATGACAAGATGCAATGCAAAAGATGCTAAGAAGAATGCAACAAACAAATACAACCCACGGCGAAACTCGGGATCCATGGAAGGCAACTGAAGCTCCGGGCTCGGGGTGTTACAAGGTCTATAATATTTGCTCCTTTTCCAGCCCAGAATTCCAGCTGCCGGCCTTCTCCCTCCTTACGTAAACCTTGTAAAATAAGAGAGAATAGGCATAAGTATTATGACATAATGTGTAATAACAGCCCATAATGCAATAAATATCGATATAAAACCATGATGCAAAATGGATGTATCAACTCCCCCAAGCTTAGACCTCGCTTGTCCTCAAGCGGAAGCCGATAACGATAAATATGTCCACATGTTTAGAGGTAGAGGTGTCGATAAAATAAAATAAGGACATGAGGGCATCATGATTATTCTCATAACAGCAACATATATGGATATTGTCATGTGATTTCTTATGCTCAAGTAATAATCTATTCACAAAGCAAAGTATGAATCAGAAACTTTATTGAGAACCAACAAACTGTAATCTAAGTCATTGAAGCAATTGCAATTTATCATAACATCAGAAAGAGTCTATGTCAGAGCTTTCTAGCAAGTCCACATACTCAACTATCATTTAATCTTTCATAATTCCTAACACTCACGCAATACTTGTGGTTACGGAGTTTTAATCGGACACAGAGAAAGATAGGGGCTTATAGTTTCGCCTCCCAACCTTTTACCTCAAGGGTAATGTCAACAATAATAACTCATGCTAACCCACATCCAATTAGATATATATATATATATATATATATATATATATAGATCTTTCCAACATCCTGTGCTTGCCAAAGAAAAAAATGTAAAAAGGAAAGGTGAAGATCACCATGACTCTTGCATAAGATAGAAGATAAACATAAAAGATAGGCCCTTCGCAGAGGGAAGCAGAGGTTGCCATGCGCTTTCAGAGTTGTCGGTGTGGAACGACACCTATGGGATCACAAGAATCCCTACTACGGTTGCCGGGGCGCGGGGTTGCAAGAAGAGCAGGATCAGTAGCCAGCACAAGGATCGTTTACCCAGGTTCGGGCCGCGAAGATGCATAAAACCTTAGTCCTGCTTTGGTGGGTGTATTTCAGAGAGTTCTTGAGCTCTCGAACTAGCTGTGGTGAGTGCGTGGTTCGAAAGAGCCGAATCCTCCTCCAGTATGCCATGGGCCTCCTTTTATAGTTGGAAGGGGCTGCCACAGTGGCACACAGGACGTGGAAAGGCGTACAGTGCCCTGAGCTTATCACTCGTATTACAGGACAAGACGCATTTAATGCGTAGCTTAGGTGTCCCCTTGCTTTATTGGGGATGGGGGTGAGGCCCGTCCCGTCCATCGCCGCTCCTCCTCGCTTTGACACGCGCCCTGGCCAGCGATGCGTGCGGCGCCATGTAGGCAGGCAGGCAGCTGAGGTCTCGTGGCGGTGGAGCCTTCAGGAAGATCCGCATGCCGCCATGCAGGCGATTGATGAGTTGGCCTGGGGGCTGCATGTTGCCATGCAGGTGCCCGCCCAGCTGGTTGGGCTGGTAGCTGCATGCGAACGATGGTGGAAGCTTGGTTGGTGTGGGCCTGGCGGTGGCCCCGCTGGCGTCCTCGGTGAGGGCCTTGCCGAGTGGCCCGGCAAGGGTCTCGTCGTGTGGCCCGGCAAGGGTCTTGCCGTGGCGCGCTGTCGTCCCCGGCAAGGGCCTTGCCGGAGGTCCGGTGGCCCTCCTCGGCAAGGATCTTGCCGAGGATCATCATCTTCTAATCCTCATCTGATCTTGAATATGTCTTCACAAAGATCTGCATGCCACCACGGAGGTGCCTCCCGAGCCCTAGCCCAATGTGGATGATGGCCTTGGGGACCGTGGGCTCAAGGGTGGCTCGCTCTGTTGGTGTGGGGCGAGCTGTCCCGGCAAGGATCTTGCCGGGGCTGCTGAGGCTGCCCCGGCAAGGGTCTTACCGGGGGAACCTGCTTCGTCCCTCTGCTCTTTGTGGTCTTGGCCTTGGCGTTGCTCTGATTGTCTTGGGCTTCGGTCTTACCTTGGCTCATCTCCCCTGTTCTGCTTGGTGTGGCCGCGGGCGCGGCTCCGACTGCCCGTGCACATGTAAAGGGGTACAAAAACGCACCCCTCTTTTTGTACACCGACAAGAGTTGGATGCACAAAATCTTAATGCGAAAGAACATCACTTTATATTTCCACTTGTGATATGGACCTTTATTACGCAGTCCGTCGCTTTTATTTCTTCCACATCACAAGATCGTATAAAGCTTATTTCCTCCACACCAATCAATCATACATATTTAGAGAGCAATTTTTATTGCTTGCACCGATGACAACTTACTTGAAGGATCTTACTCAATCCATAGGTAGGTATGGTGGACTCTCATGGCAAAACTGGTTTAAGGGTTTTTGGAAGCACAAGTAGTATCTCTACTTGGTGCAAAGAATTTGGCTAGCATGAGGGGGAAAGGCAAGCTCAACATGTTGGATGATCCATGACAATATACTTTATCTCAGATATAAGAAAACATAACCCATTACGTTGTCTTCCTTGTCCAACATAAACTCTTTAGCATGTCATATTTTAATGAGTGCTCCCAATCATAAAAGATGTCCAAGATAGTATATTTATATGTGCAACCTCTATTTCTTTATTACTTCCTATTAATTGCAACGATGACCAAAGCTATGTTTGTCAACTCTCAACAACTTTTAATCATCATACTTTTCTATGTGAAGTCATTACTCTCCATAAAATCAAGATGGTCTCTTTGTTTCTTTTTATTCCTTTCTCTTTTCTTTTATTTACTCAAGATCATAGCAAGATAATCAAGCCCTTGACTCAACACTAATCTTTATTATATATAGCTCACGGACTCGATTACATAGAGGGGTCATAAAGCAAAACTCAAGGCTAGATCATACCAAAACTTTTATTCTACTAGATCAAAATACTACTAAAAGGATCAAACTAAGAAAAATAGTAAAGATAGGAGATGTGGTGGTGATACGATACCGGGGCATCTCCCCCAAGCTTGGCAGTTGCCAAGGGGAGTGCCCATACCCATGTGGTTATGTCTCATTGGCTGGTGAAGGGTTTGTTGATGATGTAGGCTTGTCGTCCATCTTCCAAGGCATAGGCTCACCATCATAGAAGGATGATCGAGTCTCTGGGATCCCTAAATCTTCAGCCAAACTCATCCTTTTGAATCTACATTCATACTCACAGTTTTGGTTTTGCAGGTCATAGATTTGGGCTTGGAGGTGCTCGATTTTCTCGTGGAGCTTGAAGATGGCCTCCCCAATGTCCTTGGCATCCAGCTTGTGGTTGTTGGTGAACTCCATGATCATTATGTGATTGGAGTCAAGTCCACGCTCCACCATCTCCTGTCACTTGAAAACTTGTTGCTCCATAGCTTCAAGCCTTGTCTCCACGCTTCCGGCCCTCCGTGGTCCCTCAACATCGTGGATGTGCAGCAACCCATCACGCATCTCAATGGTTTGAGGGTGTTGCAGCACCTCCGCGAGGTAGGGGTTGATGACCTTCTCGAAGAACTTGTCCTTGGGGGCTCTTGGAGACGTCATGATGATCTAGACCTGTCATAGAAACAGCTCGAAACAAGAACAGAGGATAATTGCGTGATACGGTGGTCAAAACCTTCCGGAGAACATATAATGAATTTTTACCGATCAAAATACGTAACGTGCAAGAAAATGGAGTCCGGAGAGCACACGAGGTGCCCACAAGGCAGGGGGCGCGCCCTCCACCCTCGTGGAGGCCTCGTGTCCTTCCCGGACTGCTTCTTATTTTTCTATTTTTCTAAATATTCCAAAACGGAGAAAAATTGCCTTTAGAACTGTTTTGGAGTCGGTTTACTTACCGTACCAAATACCTATTCCTTTTCGGAGTCTAAAACATTCCGGAAAGTGTCACTTATGTATTCCTCTGGGGTTATGGTTTCAATAACATTAGTTTCAACATTTATAGGATTACCTGAGATATAATGTTTGGTTCTTTGACCGTTCACCACCTTCGGATTTGTGCCCTCGAAGTTGTTGATTTTTATGGCACCGGAACTATAGACCTCCTCGATAACGTAAGGGCCTTGCCATTTAGAGAGAAGTTTTCCCGCAAAAAATCTTAAACGAGAGTTGTATAGTAATACATAATCACCTATGTTAAACTCACGCTTTTGTATCCTTTTGTCATGCCATCTTTTAACTTTTTCTTTAAACAACTTGGCATTCTCATAAGCTTGGGTTCTCCATTCATCAAGTGGGCTAATGTCAAATAACCTCTTCTCACCGGCAAGTTTGAAATCATAGTTGAGCTCTTTAATGGCCCAATATGCCTTATGTTCTAGTTCGAGAGGTAAATGACATGCTTTTCCATAAACCATTTTATACGGAGACATACCCATAGGATTTTTATATGCAGTTCTATAGGCCCATAATGCATCATCAAGTTTCTTGGACCAATTCTTTCTAGATCTATTAACAGTCTTTTGCAAAATTAATTTGAGCTCTCTGTTGCTCAATTCTACTTGTCCACTAGACTGTGAGTGATAAGGGGATGCAATTCTATGATTAACATCATATTTAGCAAGCATTTTTTGGAAAGCACCATGAATAAATGTGAACCACCATCAGTCATTAAATATCTAGGGACTCCAAACCTTGGAAAAAATAACTTCTTTAAGCATTCTAATAGAAGTGTTATGATCAACACTACTAGTTGGAATAGCTTCTACCCACTTGGTAACGTAGTCAATAGCAACTAAAATATGTGTGTATCCATTAGAGGCAGGAAAAGGTCCCATATAATCGAAGACCCAAACATCAAATGGTTCAATAACAAGTGAATAATTCATAGGCAATTCTTGACGTCTACTAATATTACCAATTATTTGACATTCGTCACAAGATAAGACAAACTTACGGGCATCCTTGAAGATAGTAGGCCAATAAAAACCGGATTGCAATACCTTATGTGCAGTTCTATCTCCAGCATGGTGTCCTCCATAAGCCTCGGAATGACACTTGCGTAGGATCTATTCCTGTTCATGCTCAGTACACAACGTCTAATAACACCATCTACTCCTTCTTTATAAAGATGTGGGTCATCCCAAAAGTAATGTCTCAAGTCATAGAAAAACTTTTTCTTTTGCTGGTATGTGAAACTAGGTGGTATAAATTTAGCAACAATATAATTAGCATAATCAGCATACCATGGAGGAGTACGAGAAGCATTTATGACATTTAATTGCTCATCAGGAAAACCATCATCAATAGGTAGTGGGTCATCAAGAACATTTTCTAACCTAGACAATTTGTCTGCAACGGGGTTCTCAGCTCCCTTTCTATCAATAATATGCAAATAAAATTCTTGTAGCAGGAGAACCCATCTAATAAGTCTAGGTTTAGCATCTTTCTTTTCCATAAGATATTTAATAGCAGCATGATCAGTGTGAATAGTTACTTTAGAATCAACAATATAAGTTCTAAACTTATCACAAGCAAATACAACTGCTAAGAATTCTTTTTCAGTAGTAGCGTAATTTCTTTGAGCATTGTCTAGAGTTTTACTAGCATATTGAATAACATTTAATTTCTTATCAACTCTTTGCCCTAGAACAGCACCTACAGCATAGTCACTAGCATCGCACATAATTTCAAAAGGTAAATTCCAATCAGGTGGTTGAACAATAGGTGCAGAGATCAATGCTTTATTAAGTATTTCAAATGCTTCTACACAATCATCATCAAAGACAAATGGTATATCTTTTGTAATAAATTAGTCAGAGGCCGAGAAATTTTTGAGAAGTCCTTAATGAACCTCCTATAAATATCGGCGTGACCAAGGAAACTTCTTATACCTTTGATGTCCTTGGGACATGGCATCTTTTCAATAGCATCAACCTTGGCTTTATCAAGTTCAATACCTCTTTCAGAAACTTTATGCCCCAAGACGATGCCTTCATTAACCATAAAGTGGCACTTTTCCCAATTCAAAACAAGATTAGTTTCTTCACATCTCTGCAAAACTCGATCAAGGTTGCTCAAGCAATCATCAAAAGAGGATCCATAAACGGAGAAATCGTCCATGAAAACCTCACAAATCTTTTCACAAAAGTCAGAGAATATAGCCATCATGCATCTTTGAAAGGTAGCAGGTGCATTATATAAACCAAAAGGTATACATCTATAAGAAAAAGTACCGAAAGGGAAAGTAAAAGTGGTCTTTGATTGATCATCGACTGACACGGGTATTTGAGAGAAACCGGAATAACCATCTAGAAAGCAAAAGTATGTATGTTTGGATAATCTTTCTAGCATTTGATCGATAAAAGGTAAGGGGTAATTATCCTTTTTAGTAGCTTTATTTAATTTGCGGAAATCAATTACCATCCTATAACCTGTAATAATTCTTTGTGGGATCAATTCATCTTTATCATTAGGAACGACAGTAATACCTCCCTTCTTAGGGACACAATGGACAGGACTTGCCCACTATCTATCAGCAATGGGATAAATTATACCTGCCTCAAGGAGCTTTAGTATTTCCTTTCTTACCACTTCTTTCCTCTTAGGATTCAGCCGTCGTTGGTGATCATGAACTGGTTTGGCATCTTTCTCCAAATTTATTTTGTGTTGACATAGAGTGGTACTAATGCCCTTAAGATCATCAAGAGTATATCCAATAGCAGCGCGGTGCTTCTTCAGAGTTTTCAATAATCTCTTTTCTTCATGCTCTGAAAGGTTAGCACTAATAATAATAGGATATATCTTTTTCTCATCAAGATAAGCATATTTAAGAGTATCAGGTAATGGTTTAGGCTCAAACACGGGATCACCCTTGGGTGGAGGAGGATCCCCCAGGATTTCAACATGCAAATTGTGTTTCAGGATAGGTTCCTGTTTAAAGAATACTTCATCTATTTCCCTTCTTTCATTCATAAACATATCATTTTCATGGTCTAGCAAATATTGTTCTAAAGGATCATTGGGAGGTACGGCAATAGAAGCAAGACCAATAATTTCATCCTTACTAGGCAATTCCTGTTCACGGTGTTGTCTATGAAATTTAGAGAAATTAAACTCATGAGACATATCACCCAAACCAATAGTAACAACATCCTTTTCGCAGTCTAACTTAGCATTAACAGTGTTCAAGAAGGGTCTACCAAATATAATGCGGTAAAAGCTATCTTGTGGGGAACCGGGAACAAGAAAATCAGCTGGATATTTAGTTTTCCCACACAATACTTCAACATCTCTAACAATTCCAATGGGTGATATGGTATCTCTATTGGCAAGCTTAGTTGTGACATTAATTTCTTATAACTTAGTAGGTGCAATATCATGCATAATTTCTTTGTATAAGTCATGAGGTATAGCACTAGCACTGGCACCCATATCACATAAGCCATGATAACAATGATCTCCTATTTTAACAGAAATAACAGGCATGCCTACCACAGGTCTATGTTTATCTTTAGCACAAGGTTTGGCAATTCTAGCAGTTTCATCACGGAAATGAATAACATGCCCATCAATATTATCAGATAAGAGATATTTAACAATAGCAACATTAGGTTCAACTTTAACTTTCTCAGGAGGTGTATAGGTTCTAATATTGCTTTTACGAACCACAGTTGAAGCTTTAGCGTGATCATTTATCCTAACAGGAGAAGGTGGTTTCTCAACATAAGCAGTAGGAACAATAGGATCATTATAAGTGATAGTCTTTTCTTCAAGTTTAATAGGTGCATCTACTTTTACTTCTATGGGAGGATGATAACCACTTCTCCCTAGGGAGATCAACGTGAGCAGCAAAAGATTCACAAAAGGAAGCTACTATCTCAGAGTCAAGTCCATATTTAGTGTTAAATTTACGGAAAACATCGGTATCCATAGAAGATTTAACACAATCAAACTTAGGTGTCATACCTGACTCCTTACCTTCGTCGAGATCCCAATCTTTAGAGTTGCGTTTAATTCTTTCCAATAAATCCCATTTGAATTCAATAGTCTTCATCGTAAAAGAGCCAGCACAAGAAGTATCGAGCATGGTGCGATTGTTATCATAAAGCCGAGCATAAATTTTTTTAATAATCATTTCTCTTGAGAGCTCATGATTGGGGCATGAATATAACATTGATTTAAGCCTCCCCCAAGCTTGAGCGATGCTTTCTCCTTCGCGAGGCCAAAAATTATATATATAATTGCGATCACGATGAACAAGATGCATAGGATAAAACTTCTGATGAAATTCCAATTTCAATCGTTTGTAGTTCCGTGACCCCGTATCATCACATAGCCTATACCATGTCAATGCATCTCCCTTCAAAGATAAAGGCAAGACCTTCTTCTTAATAACATCATCGGGTATACATGCAAGCTTAAATAATCCACAAACTTCATCCACATAGATTAGGTGCTCATCAGGATGCATTGTTCCATCTCCTGCAAAAGGATTAGCTAGCAGTTTTTCTAACATACCCGAAGGAATTTCAAAGTAGACATTTTCATTTTCAGTAAGTTCAGTAGGTTGAGGAGCAACACTTTGCTCTACTGGTCGGGGTGAAGATACCCCGAACAAGCCCCTCAGAGGATTACTGTCCATAGTAACAAGTGATAGTAAATTTCAGCACACTATATAAATTTTTCCTTACCAAATTCCACCTACCAAAGGCGCTTCACTCCCCGGCAACGGCGCCAGAAAAGAGTCTTGATGACCCACAAGTATAGGGGATCTATCATAGTCCTTTTGATAAGTAAGTGTGTCGAACCCAAAGAGGAGCAGAAGGAAATGATAAGCGGTTCTCAGCAAGGTATTCTCTGCAAGCACTGAAATTATAGGTAACAGATAGTTTTGTGATAATATAATTGGTAACGAGCAACAAGTAAAAAAAGTAAATAAAGTGCAGTAAGGTGGCCCAATCCTTTTTGTAGCAAAGGACAAGCCTGGACAAACTCTTATATAGAGAAAAGCGCTCCCGAGGACACATGGGAATTATCGTCAAGCTAGTTTTCATCACGTTCATATGATTCGTGTTCGGTACTTTGATAATTTGATATGTGGGTGGACCGGTGCTTGGGTGTTGTCCTTACTTGAACAAGCATCCCACTTATGATTAACCTCTATTGCAAGCATCCACAACTACAACAAAAGTATTAAGGTAAACCTAACCATAGCATGAAACATATGGATCCAAATCAGCCCCTTACGAAGCAACGCATAAACTAGGGTTTAAGCTTCTGTCACTCTAGCAACCCATCATCTACTTATTACTTCCCAATGCCTTCCTCTAGGTCCAAATAGTGGTGAAGTGTTATGTAGTCCACGTTCACATAACACCACTAGAGGAGAGACAACATACATCTCATCAAAATATCGAACGAATACCAAATTCACATGACTACTAACAGCGAGACTTCTCCCATGTCCTCAGGAACAAACGTAACTACTCACAAAGCATATTCATGTTCATAATCAGAGGGGTATTAATATGCATAAAGGATCTGAACATATGATGTTCCACCAAATAAACCAACTAGCATCAACTAGTAATCAACACTACTAGCAACCTACAAGTACCAATCTCAGACTTAGAGACAAGAATTGGATACAAGAGATGAACTAGGGTTTGAGAGGAGATGGTGCTGGTGAAGATGTTAATGGAGATTGGACGGGAGCGTTGGTGATGACGATGGCAATGATTTCCCCCTCCCGGAGGGAAGTGTCACCAGCAGAACAGCTCTGTCGGAGCCCTAGATTGGTTCTGTCAAGGTTCCGCCTCGTGGTGGCGGAGTCTCGTCCCGAAAGCTTGCTTATGATTTTTCTCCGGACGAAAGACTTCATATAGCAGAAGATGGGCACCGGAGGGCCAACAGATGGCCCACGAGGCAGGGGGCGCGCCCAGGGGGGTAGGGCGCGCCCCCACCCTCGTGGACAGATGGAGGCCCCCTGACGTGGATTCTTCTTCCAGTATTTTTTATTATTTCCAAAAATAACTTTCGTGGAGTTTCAGGACTTTTGGAGTTGTGCAGAATAGGTCCCTAATATTTGCTCCTTTTCCAGCCCAGAATTCCAGCTGCCGGCCTTCTCCCTCGTTATGTAAACCTTGTAAAATAAGAGAGAATAGGCATAAGTATTGTGACATAATGTGTAATAACAGCCCATAATGCAATAAATATCGATATAAAAGCATGATGCAAAATGGACGTATCAGTGTGCTGTCATGGAGATTGCTGACCATTCAGAGAGGAGGAACGGGCTGAGAGTGGGGCTACCTTCTGGGGCGCATGTGCATGAGCTCGAGCGCATTGGCCAATCCCAACTGGTCGCGGTGGTGGACGCAGCTTCGTTGGGCGCGGTTCCTGAGGCCACTGTGGCTGAGCTGGCTGCTTTGCCTCTTCCCGAGGCGCAGGCTGATCCACCCACTTCCCGGCAGGTGGGGGCTGGGCCAACGGATGAGGCACTGATCCCACAGGCAGCTGTGGTCTGCCCCACAGGCCCTGCTGCTGGCTCGAAGCCCGTGCCTATCCAGAACGCCCATGCGGATGGGACAGCTAGTAGGAATCATGGTGAGGATGGGACTGGCGAGATGGGGCCATCCCAAGACCGAGACCCCCCCCCCATCGGCCAATACTGGCGGATTTGTGGTTCTGGAGTCAGGACAAAATGAGGTGGGGCCTAATCTGCCGATTGTAGCTGATGTGTTTCATGCACCACTGCATGCAGCTGCGTGCATGGATTTGGAGCCTCTCATTCGTGCTTGCGGAGAACTGGACGTTGTTGCGCCTTCCTCTGTTTCTGCTATCTCTCGCCCGTAGATCACCGTCGACACTGGGTTGCAAGCTGCCATGATCTCGGAGGGGATGACTCGGCAGGAAGCAGTGGCTTATGCCAAGATCAAGTCATTCTGCTCCAACCTCTTGAAGAAACTTGCCCCCCTCTCCTCAAAGAAGTGCAGGCCTCCTCCTCCCATGCCGAAGTCATTCCGTCCACCCCAAGAGAAACACCAGAGCGGCCAAGCGTTCGGCCTCGTCCAGTGTTGCCAAGGCCATGCCGGCAGAAAACGTGCTTCTATGCACCTTGGGTCTAGTGCCTGAAGACATGGTCACAGATGATGATGTTGTCCAAGAGCTCAAGGATCTCTTCGACTCGCCACTTCGGGAGCAGCACGTGAGGGTGATTGCTGCCTTGTTTGGCAAAACAGCGCAGCTGCAGGAGGCACAACAACGTCCTTTGATGGAGATCATGGCGTGATGCCATGGACGTTGACTTGGAGATGGTGCACTAATTGCTATTGATTTAAGCCCATCGTTGATCTGCTGGAATGTTCGGGGATTAAATAACCAGGCTAAGAGGAAGGCGGTGAAAGAGTTTTTGGCGACGGTGAAGACGAGCTTAGTTTGTTTATAGGATACAAAACTTGATGTAATTGATCCTTTTACCTTAATGCAATGTCTCTGTCAGGCTTTTGACGGTTACTCATACTTGCCGGCAGTGGAGACGTGGGGTGGAGTCCTCCTCGCTTGGGACTCCACCATTGTCGATGTAGATAGCATCCAGATGGATGATAACTTCCTTACAGCGAAGATCTGGCCAAAGAGGGAAGGGGCATGGTGGATCTCTGTGGTCTATGGCCCACAAGGAGATGAGGCCAAGACTAAATTCTTGACGGACTTGGGTGTTAGGAGAACCAATTGCCCTGGACCTTGGGTCATTCTGTGCGATTTCAACATGATCCTTAGGGCCTCGGAAAAGAGCAACGCGAATCTCAACAGACCCATGATGAACAAGTTCCGGCGATTTGTAGATGACAACGAACTCAAGGAGCTATATATATGCACGGACGGAGGTTTACGTGGTCTAACGAAAGAGAAATCCCAACCATGACCAAAATCGACCGCATCCTGGTTTCGGTGGATTGGGATATGGAGCACCCGGACTGCTTGCTTCAAGCTCTGTCCACGAGTGTGTCAGATCACGCGCCTCTTCCATTGAGCACTAGCGCCCCCCTTACTCTGAAAAAAAGATTTCGATTCGAGTTCTTTTGGACCAAGCTAGAGGGGTTTGAGGATGCGGGTCCGCGAGGCTTGGGTTTGCGATGATGCCATTACGGATCCTTTCAAACGTCTGGACGCCTTGCTCAGAAATGCAGCGAAGGCATTGCAAGCTTGGGTCCAGTGGAAGCATGGCAACATCAAGTTGCTCATGGCTGTAGCCTATTGGATCATATTTAGATTTGACAAGGCGCAGGAGACTAGACAGCTAACCGAGTCAGAACATTGGTTAAGGCGCACGCGGAAGCACTCTCTCCTGGGTTGGCCTCCCTTGAGCGAACCATTCACAGACAAAGATCTCGATTTCGTTGGTTGAAAGAGGGCGATGCCAACTCCAAGTTTTTCCAGACAGTGGCGAATGGGAGGCGTGCCAAGAACTTCATCACACATATTAAGCATGGAGATGAAATCATCATGAATCATGACAAGATGGAGGAAGTGTTCTCGGAAACTTACCAATCCCTGATTGGAACTACCCAGGCTCGGAACCATACTCTTGATCTTCAGTTCTTGGGTGTGGAGTCGGTTGACCTTAGTGAACTGGAAGAGATCTTCATCGAAGAGGAGGTTTGGGCCGTCATCAAGGAACTACCTGCAGATCGAGCCCCGGGTCCGGACGGTGTTCTATCACAAGGCCTGGAACATCATAAAAAGGGGCATCATGGCGGCTCTTCTCAAAATCTTCGTTGGGGATGGTCGAGGATTTGCCAAGCTAAACCGGGCGTTGATTGTGCTCATCCCCAAGAAGGCGGATGCGGACACCGTGACTAACTACCGCGCTATTAGCTTGCCCCATAGCATATCCAAGCTATTCGCCAAGTTGCTACCAAACTGCGGCTGCGAATGTGTGATATCGTCACCTTCAATCAGTCTGCCTTTATTAAGGGGAGAAGCTTGCACGACAACTTCCTTCTTGTGCGGGAAGTTGCCAGAAAAATCTCGGCAAGAAAGAGCAAAGGCGTCTTCCTCAAGCTTGATATCTCTAGGGCTTTTGACTCTCTCTCTCTCTCTCTCTCTCTCTCTCTCTCTCTCTCTCTCTCTCTCTCTGGCCGTATCTCTTCGAAGTCCTCAAGGCTAAAGGGTTTGGTGATCGCTGGCTCTCCTGGATAATCATCATCTTGCAATCAGCCTCCACCAGAATTGTGATCAATGGCAGCCAAGGTAGACGCATCAACCATGCCCAAGGTTTGCGCCAAGGATACCCTGTCTCGCCCCTCCTGTTTGTGATCGCTATGGACATCCTCACGGCTATCTTCGCCAGAGCCCTGGAGGAGCGAATCATTGCTAGCTACAGAGGCATCTCAGCGCATCAGCGGCTGTCCATCTACGCGGACGATGTAGCTCTATTCATCCATCCCTTCAGGTAAGATCTTGAGTTCATCAGATGCGGCCTCCAGATGTTTGGAGAGGCTTCGGGCCTCAAGGTCAACTACAGAAAATCAACGACTACGCTCATTCAAGGAGATCAGGTGGACAATGAGAGAATTCTCGCAACACTTCAGTGCCCGCTGTCCAACTTTCTGTGTCGTTATCTTGGACTGCAGCTTGCAATCAAACAACTCACCAAAGTTGACTGGCAACCCTTGCTCGACCTTGTGAGAAAATTTCTCCCCGCATGGCAGCGTGGCCTGATGCAACATTCTGGACGCCTGATACTTGTAAATTTTGTCATCGCAGCGAGACCAGTCCACCATCTGCTTATTCTTGAAGCCCCAGCTTGGGTTCTGGATGATATTAATGGCTGGATGCGGGCCTTCTTCTGGGCGGGCAAAGATAAGATTAATGGTGGCCAATGTCTGGTGGCATGGAATTCTATTTGCCGCCCTCTGAAGTTTGGTGGTTTGGGAGTCAAGGATTTGCAACGCCAAGGTCTGGCTCTTAGGGTTCGGTGGGAGTGGCTCCGGCGCACAGACCAGAACAGGCCATGACAGGGGCTTTCTCTCCTCGTGGACGCTGAGGCTAGAGCAATCTTCGACAGCCTGGTGCATATCTCTGTCGGGAAAGGAGATAAAGTGCTCTTTTATAGAGACAGATGGATTCATGGATTTGCGGTTAAGGACATTGCCCCCATGGTTCATGCCTTAATTGGACGATCAATCAAAGAACGGTGCAACAAGCCACTTTGGAAGACAGATGGGCTATTGACATCCCGAACAACAACTCCTTCCAAGTTCTCTTGCAAGTGATGCATCTACGGTTGGCCATCTCTACAGTGCAGCGGGATTTCAATGCGGACGATGTGTTCTCTTGGCCTTGTGCAGCCTCACAATCGTACTCGGCGCGATCCACATATGCCACCCTATGCCATGGCTTGATCTCTTTCCCCCAAGCCAACGCTATTTGGCGGAGTTGGGGCACCTCTCAAGTGCAAAATTTTCTCCTGACTGGCAACGCAAAAGAGAATCTGGACTTCTGATCGCCGAGCTAGGCATGGCCTTCAAGACGCGCCTTCCACGTGCTACACTTGTCTTCAGGAGGTGGACAATGTTGATCACATCCTTGCTCGGTGTGTCTATGCCCGTGAGACTTGGCATTGCTGCTTTGATATACTAAACCTGCCCACCGCGGTGACGATGCCAGATGACTGCTTTCTGGAGTGGTGGATGAAACATAGACAAGCTTTCCAAAAGGAGGACAAGCGTGGGTTTGACACTTTGGTTATCTGTGCCACGTGGTCGATGTGGAAGCAGTGGAATGCCCGTGTCTTCAACCGGATAGAGCAACAGTTAGACGCGCAGGCCCTGACGAACAAAATCTTAGATGAAATTAAGGAATGGAAACTTGCTAGAGGCGGAGTAGGTGGCTTACAACAATTTGTGAGAGTGTAGCTTCTTTTCTTGTTGTGGTGTGGGTGAGCTAATGGTGGTGTTCACACTACTATCGGCTTCTTATAATCAAATTTTCTTCCTTCTATAAAAGTATGGTACGCAATTTGCGTACTCTCGAAAAAAAATATTGGCTGGCGAATGGCAATAATGGCGAACCAATAATTTAGTTCACGTGAGAGGTAAGTGGCCACGTCACGTACAAATCACGAGCGCCCTGCAAAACTAGAAACTGTATATCCGTTATGCGTTGGCAAGGTAGCATTGGCTTGAAAAGAGCTCGTCTAGCTAGACACGAAAACAGGATCCACAATCCACGTGATGCAAACTCACGGTTGCGTGGCGTGACTCAACTGATCTGGCCAAAACTGGAGGTGGCCAGCTCGGCCAGCTTAGTACGATGTCGATGCCTCCCCAAATTGGAATTGGGATAGGGATGAGCACGCTGTGCCACCCGATGACTCGATCGTAGTACGTGACAGGGCATAATTCCACGTACCCATTTTATTTCCTTGAGATTGAAACGATACCGAATCCAGTCCACGCCGGGGCTGCTCCTCCTATCCACTTGCGCCCTCGTGGGCGGGCCGGGGGCTGTGGGCGGCGGAGGCCGGAGAACTTTGATATTTTCGTCGGCCTAAACGTACGCAGCAGGATAAGGCCGAAACCTCCCCTAGGCCAGCCATGTCCGCGTCACCCGAATCCTCTGGAAACCGTGTGCATTCAGGATCCGTTTAAATACCTCCCCCTGTCCCCCATAAGCTTCCAGTCTGACAAATCTCTCCCTCTCTCTCAGCTTACGCCACTCCTAAAAAGAAATCTCGCAGCTTTTGTCCCGACCCACTCTCGATTCCCCTCCCCAATCCACAGGAACGCGCTCCAGGATTCAACCGCGATCGGATCGCCGAGGCGACCGCGCCGTCCCGCCCACTCGATTCGGTCGTGCGCGCGCTAGGAAGTTCGTCCGTCACGCGCCTCGCGGTTCTGTGTTCGTTTTCTCGTTCTGGTTTCCTGTGGCTCGCTCGGTTACCGCTTTTAATCTTAGCTAGCTCGATCCACTCCGTGTAGGTAGGTATCTGCGCTCTTCTGATTGCTTGCGCCTGCGCGTGGATTATGACTATGACTAACTGCTTGATTGATTGCTTGATTTTGTTGCGGTGACTAATTTTGCTTATTCGGTTTAATCATGCTCGTCAATTGGTTCGTTGACTGCTGCTTGATTGATGATATTGGTCATTTAAATTACATGATGTGCATCCAGAAAATACGATCCTTCAAACCCGTGGCGTATGCGCCTATACGCTGGGTTTGAGTTGCGTTTCATCTTCTAGGTACCAAGTGTGTTCGATCTATTTACTGGCTACAACTATTTGGGCGTGTAGGATCATGGCTGCACCAGTAATTCACATTACTTGTATGTATACATACGGCCGATGAAGCAGCGTGCGCTGTGCAAATGGACTCCTGTTATTTCAGAAATTTTGAACTTCGTAATCCCTGATCATACGTCCTCTGTTTTTGGATTGAGCTGGCAAATTATATCCTTCTTCATCACACTCGTTCTGTTCTGCCTAATCCAAACTTCCATGACACTGGCACACTGCATTTTACTTGCTCTCCCTGTGCCTGAAACGGTGCCCCTGTTTTGTTTCCTCATTCAACTCTCATTTGTGCCAAAGGCAGAAACATAATTTTGTTTCGTTCACCAATCCAAAAAAACAGTGGATATGCTTGTAACAACATCTTGAGGGCTCGTTCTCAAAAAGAAAGGAAAAAAAAAAACAAGGTTGAGGAGAAACTATCACTGTTTTAGATAAGTTACCGTTAAAGAGAGCATGTTCGGAAGGCAGCAACTTGCAGACTACTTACTTGCTGCATGCAGCATTGGTTACTAATTTTCTTTACTGCTTTGGCACAGAGTTGGGGGAAGTGAATTCACTTATGCAGGTTCTTTCAGTGATGCTGCTTCACTAGTTCTTGAGACGATCCCTATTCAGTAGGAAATTGTAGATAGGTTACATTTCAGGTACAAACCACTGAAGTCTTAATTAGGACGCTGGGTTTCTCAAGATGTTCTTGATGGGAGAATTAGAGGAAGATTAGTTTATTTGCGGACATTGAACGACTTTAAACAATGTTTGGACAAGTTTCTTCCGTTGAAGATGAAGCCGGTGGCTGCTGGAGGTAGGCTTCCTTGTAATCTGATTTCTTAAGGAACCTTTCTGTTCGATAAAAACATTCAACGACGGTACTAGCTAACACGTCGAAACCTTATCATGAAACCATCCCATCCCCTTCACTTTTGTTTCCTGGCATTTGATGCTCTTGCCTGTTCCTCTTGCCAGAGAACGGGGGGCCAGCACCACGGTAATACTGATGCAGATGGATCACTGTGTATGAATTGCTTGGGAATTCTTCTCTGGATGGATATCAGTTGTGTTATTTGTTTTCTCACAGCTCACAATCCAGCTAGTTTATTCTACTGTGACTGTTTTGCGGTCAAACTATGAGGTTTTTGCTGATTGGAGCTGTCCGGCGTTGCTTTTGGTCTTGTGTTGATATGCCTGGCCTTCAGCAGTATTGAGCAACCAGAACTACACGCAGTGGCTTCCTCCATATTTAGGACATGTGACTGCATTCTGTATTGAGAGCCATCCTGCTAAATGCATAATGCTTGCAGGTATTTGTGTTGTGTTTGCAACGCGATAGCTTTTGCGCTACCAAACAGCCGATATGGGTGCCGTGCAGCTCGAGTCTGTTGCTGCTCAACATGCACAAGCTAAGCTAAATGTGGAATCACTTCCTCAAGGCCCTTCGTTGTTTGATGGGAATGACACTGCCAGGATTAATGGTTCCGAGTCTGATGAGTATGAAAAATTTGACAAGGGATTAATGCAGTACGGGTATGTCCTGTTATCTCACAGAGTCATTTTATTTTCTAATATCTGCTCACAGTAATGGGTTTCTTGGTAAACTATTGTCGCAAGAACTTTACAAATATGTGATGTTGCAGATGTGCACATTACCGAAGGAGATGCCGCATACGAGCACCATGCTGCAATGAGATTTTTGATTGCCGGCACTGCCACAATGAATCAAAGGTACAATTTCATAAGAACAATGTCGAGTTTTAATTTTGCATTCATATTCTCAGTGATTTTAAGGCCGAAAACTAGGATTGATGATAAGTTTGTAGATGGGCTTTATTTAGAGCTTTGACTGTTGTTTATGCTGCTATGTGAATCTGACGGGTGAAAAATAATCTGATTTAGTACCTGTTATGTGCTGATACATGGACACTATGTTAATATTAACGGTATTGTTGGGACTTGGGAGCTATAATATCAACGTGGTATGTCAAAACACCATTAACATTTCAGCTTGACAGTTAATATGGTCAACTCTTGTTCTATTTCCTGGTTTTTTCTGGATGCATATATGTACCTCTATATTTACTAGTAAGGTACACGTGCATTGCTCGCATGAGATTTGGTAACCAAATTATGAATAAATACCACACTATAGCATGTAAGCTTTGAGTCATATATGCATGATGTAGATGTTCATTTAATTCTTATAGTTCATCTCATCCAAAATCAATTAGTTTTATAAAAAAAATCTATTTTACGATTCATGGAATTGTGCATTGTAAAGCATAAAGTAAAAACAAAAAGTGACAATTCATTTAGAAAAAAAAAGTTTGGGCAATTAAGATATGGAAGATTCTAGAGAACAAAGGAGAAGTGCTTGTGTTTTGAGGTTTGTGCATCATGCTTAAGTTCAACCATGGAGTCTTCTAGATTGTACATGTGGCAGAATCTGGTGGAATGTAGATGATATCCAATGGCCAGTAGTGCTCGGATTTGCCATCTCTATACCGTCGGATTGGCTTCATTCAACGACCAACTTTCAAAATTATTCGCACACTATATAGGTGTATAGATATTGCATATAAGGTTTTCCGCAACGATAAGTGTTCATATTTTTGTTCTGGAATGATTTTTGAAACTATAGTCGTATTAACAGCATGTTGGGAGCTGTAATATCGTGACATATGTCAAACATCATTCACATTTAAGCTTGACAATTAATATATTATCAACTGTTGTTCTATTTGTTGGTGCTTTCTAGATGCATGTCTATATCCCTTATACTCTGCTTATATTGTGTATAATTTTTTTCGTAAACGGTTATGCGTTCTGTTATGGTTTAAGTCTAATTATTTCTTCTGGATTTTATTTTATTTGAAAAATGTGGAGAAATAATGTACTATGTATTGACAGAATTCGATCAAAATTGATACTACTACGCGACATGAACTTCCACGCCATGAACTGCAGCAGGTTTGTTTTGTTTTGTTTTGAGGTATACCACTACTTTGCAACCTTCATTACTCTTACAGTCATGCTGAGTTGGTTCTTGATCTGTGAGCAGGTCATATGCACATTGTGTGGCACTGAACAAGAGGTTCGTGACTGAACCATAGTCATTGCTTCATAAAAGTGGTGCTTTCCTGTCTAGCGTCAATGTGTCATCACGGTGCTTCTTGCTTATCTGTTGCCAGGTACGACAAGTATGCATCAATTGTGGTGTATGCATGGGAAAGTATTTCTGTGAAGTGTGCAAGCTCTTTGATGATGATGTGAGTAAGAGGAGTTTCCAGTTTTGGGTATTTTGTCTACTTTGATCAAGTTGTGGCAGTATGCCATGCTAAAACTTAATTTTGTGATTCCAGGTCTCAAAACAGCAGTATCACTGCCATGCGTGTGGAATATGTAGGTATGCAGTTTTTTCCTGTGATAATTTCCAGTCTTGGAATTGTATGGATGTATCTCTCACTAATTTTTTTTGGAAACTTATGTTTAAATGTGAAATTTGTTCTTATCTTTGCAGAATTGGTGGCAGGGAGAATTTCTTTCACTGCTCAAAATGCGGTAATGCATCGTTTTTGTGTCTAAAATTGCATTCTTGAAAGTACAATGTACTAGTATGATGTCATTTAGGAGGCTTGCTGCAACATGTTTGTACACAGTACACACATATTTGTTTGTAGGCTTATGTGGTTACACAATGTTGCGTGACTTGTAGTTTGATTTGTGCCAGAAAATAACAAGAGTTTTTTTTCAGAGATATTTACATTCTGTTGTACTACGTTGTAAATTACTAGGTGAATTTGGCTGTATAGTATTTTCAACTTTCAACTCCAGAATCCACTTTTTTTTAATACTCCCTCTATTACTAAATCAGCGACAAATAATATGGATCGGAGCGAGTAGTCTATTCCTCAAGTTCTTTAGTCACTCTAAAGTCTCAACTACACTATAGTTTAAAGAGTGTACATTTTACTATTGCTACTTTTGTTTAAAAAATCACAGTTTAATTGGGCTTATGTCATTTTTACGCTTATGAATTAGTTTCATATAACTGTGATCACTTTATTCCATTCAGTTGGTTTAACCCTTGTTTATGTATCTCATGCAGGATGTTGTTATTCCAAAGTGTTGAAGAACAGTCATGCGTGTGTTGAAGGAGCCATGCATCATGACTGTCCAATCTGCTTCGAGGTTGGTGTTCAGTTGCTCATTTGTATCTGCAGCATATTGTTTGATGAATGGCTTAATTTCTGATTTCAAATTATCTTGTGTCTAACCCTGTCATGATTTCCAGTACTTGTTTGAGTCGAGAAACGATGTCTCTGTTTTGCCATGTGGTCATACAATTCATGAAAAATGCTTGAAAGAGATGAAGGAGCATTGCCAGTAAGTTTAACTTGGCCTTCGATATACGCTGGTTTATCATGTGTAGAACTAGGCCTATGGCAGCTGACATGTCTGAAACCAAATTTTAGATTTGCATGCCCGCTCTGCTCCAAGTCGGTATGTGACATGTCGAAGGCATGGGAAAGACTGGACGCGGAACTAGCGACTCTGTCAAACTCCTTCGACGATAAAATGGTAATGTTCTTGTTTTGCGTCGTTTGCACGTATGAGCGGCATACTCCGCACATTATTAACCAATTTCGTTGCTAGATAATTTGAACTGAAGAGCTAAATTTGTTGGCCGCTGCTGATCCACCTTTCCTGGTTGTAGGTTCGCATATTGTGCAATGATTGTGGGGCAGTATCAGAGGTGCAGTTCCACTTAATTGCACATAAGTGCCATAATTGCAAGTCGTACAACACCCGGCAGATTTGAAGTAGTGAAGCCCTGGAGGGATTCTACATTCTTCCTGGAAGTTGGTGAGTGCACTACGGCGGTGGGAGATTCGTTCATCTACGTGATGTTTGCCGCGAAGGCACATCACTAGACAATTTATCTGTGTCCTCTGCAGTTAGCTGCCCTGCACCGTTTCTGTTAGTTCAAAAAGTGTAACAGTTTCCGCGCGTCCGTTAAAGCCTTGCATATTTCAGCACTTGGCAGACTGGTAGAATTGTGCTCTACTCGATTGGTATCATTTCCTCACCATTGGCCAGAGGCCTGCAACGGATTGGATCTCCTCTTCAGGGAGAGTGTTGTGTGCATGCAGCAGGCTGTGTGGCATATGGTTTAATGGTTGCAAAATGTCTTGATCGACAATTTCCTTTTCAGTGATCACCAAGTTGGGCTGTCATTTCCGGGTCTACATTGTTGCTGCCTTTTCATTCAGTTTATTGCATGCTTCGCCGGTTAATGTTCCTGGCACCTCTTTGGGAGGATTGTTATCTGAGCAATGCCGTTGATGCAAAAGCTTGGCAGAGGCAACTCCTCGCTAGGTGTGGATAGTCATTTTTTTTAGGGGTGCGTGGATAGTCATGTAGGTTCCTCAAATGGCGGCACTGCCAGTGCTAAGTTAGGGTTCTTGGGCTTTACAAAGATGCCACTTTAGGGCCTCTTCGATTCAAACTTATTTTTTTTCGTATGCAACTCTTTCGTGAGGATACATTCTGTATAAGTATTTCAGCTGAGTTAAAATTATGAGAAAGGTTTCCCCCGCAAAAAAATGAAGTTATGAGAAAGATATCCCCCGCAGAAAAAAAAAGGTTACGGGAAAGATTCAATTATTCAATATGTTGTAGCAAAAAACGTCGTTTCAATCATATTGTACACAAGAGGGCAATTATGCAAATGTTCAATATTTTGTCCTCAAACAGAAAAAAACTGAATGTTTTTTGACAACACACATGTTCATGTCTTTTATATGCATACACAAAATTTTGTGAAGAAACAATATGTGTTGTGATTTGTGACCTAGGAAAAAAATTGTGCCCTACAAGGCTTATATTGTATTTGTTTGTAACATTTGTAGCTTCACAAAAATTTACACGCGGTTAGAACATGTTTTTTATAAAGAAAAATAAGAAATTTTGTACTCTTGAAAGCAAAAAAGGCCTCTTTCTCACAATTATGTGTTCTTCCTATTTCAATCTTCAAAAAAATCATATGCCGCGAATAGACCATAGATCATTATGGTTAACTTCTGTGTGGTGGAACAGCTCCCAAAGAGTGGAGGGGCGAAAGGGGAAATTTGCAGGCCCCCATTTATTTCTTGTGCTTGTCTATTTATTTGATGTAAAAAAAGTAAATCGCTCTCCCGGAGAAAAACTGAAACGACCCTTGGGAAAAGAAGTTGGTGATCCTTGTTCAAGTTGCTGATCTATTGAAGTCGCAAGCGATGAATGACGCTGAAGTCAAGAGTCCTCCATTCTCCTTTCTCCGGGCGCATTGGATACCCTTGGCGTTTTGCCTGTAGCACCCGTACTGTGCAGCGCTTAGGCTTGCCTACCTGCGCCCGTCCTTATGTCGATGCAACATGGTACTGTAGCTCCACAGGGCCCTCTGCAGCTGCGGGCTACAGCACAATGAATGACAAAGCTGGTGATAATTGCACTGCGACTGTAGTTAGTGCCTCTGACTACCCACCAGAGCAGAGCATCATACTGTACTAGTTTTCACTTTTACCTTTTCCTCAGGAGAGCAGCAGAGAGTAACAATGGCTCTCTATGATGCACAACTTGCAGGAACAAATTCTGATGGCCACAACTTGCGGGATTAAAATAAATATAAGGGGTAATATAATTGATCGATTAATATATTTATGGCACATCGATATTTGAGTATTTCTATCAGTCTTACAGCCAAAAAGGAATACTCCCAATACCCATGAAAATGGTCCAGCCATTGCGCTATGGCAGACACTGGATAATAATTCAAAACCTCTCCTCCATTCAGAAAAAAACCAGAATGAGAAGCGTTTTTCTCCCTCCTTTCCCTGCTGAGTCCTACTAAGTTTCAAACCAAAATAAAGAAAGAACAGACGCTTTGTGGGCAACGCCTCCTCGCTGCCACTACTAGCAAGCAATCTTCACCAATGCAGACCAGCAGAGGAGCCGCCGGAATCCAGCATCATGAGCTCTACCACCACCTCATCCATCTCCTCCTCGATGCAGCACTTCCTGCACTCGTTGCTGCAGAACGCCTCGCCCCTGCATTCCAATCCAACACAAAACTCAACAGCTGAACAACACACCACATAAAAACAGGTGGAAGCAAAAATGGTTTCAGTGCTCACAGATACATGAAGGTGTCCATGTCCTCTCGCAGCCGCTTCCTGCAGTGGGAGCACGAACCAGAAGTGTCGCCAGCAGCCGGAATCGGCGGCCATGACTGCTCCTCGATGGGCTCAATGGTGAAAATCGGCCCCTTGGAACGGACGCCGTTGGGCACCTCCACCGTCTGTCCTCTCAGGATGTGCGTCGTCCTCGGGTTCGGGCCGTGCTCGATCACGCAGGTGTACTCTTCATCTTCACAATCACAATGAACAAAGCCTGTATTCTCCTTCATGGCGGCGCCATGGCCAGCCGAACAGGTCTTCTGACACGAGGATGCATCGGCAGCCGCCTTTGGCAGCCCAAGCTCAAGAAATGGCCTGATGGACTCGAGGAACGAATTCTTGCCGCCAAAGTGCAACGAGCCCTCGTCGGCGGTGAGGGCATCGACAAGGCCGAGACCGACTCTCGGGGAGCCGGTTCTGAGCTTCAGAAGATCAGCCTCGATGCCTAGCAATCCAGTGGGCTTGAGATTGGTGCCCACGGTGTTTGATGACGGCAGGTTCTTGAAATCCAGAGGAGAGGTTGGGCTCCAGACTGAATCAGGGTCCACTGCATTCAGGCCTTTGCTGCTTAGCCTCACAAAGAGACCAGGCACCCTGAAGAATCCAATGCTCCTCTGTCCAAGGCTCTGGTCGGCGCAGTTGTCCATGGCTTGCTCTTGAGGAGCACAGGCACTAGCAAGTTGCCTCTGAAACAGTCAAGCGGTTTGTTTTTTAGTATCAGATCAGTCAGCAGTGAGTGACGAAAGCAAAGAAAAGTTCAGATAGATTTCAGCTTTTGCTTTTACTCATATGGGTCAAAGGATCAATCAATCAAAGAGAACAAAAGAAGGATGATTGATTAACCGGGTGCATGATTTTTTTAATGAAAACTAACAAATTGCCTGCCGGTTCCAAGCACAAACATCTCATCCTCGCAAATTCAAAAGGCAAGACCGAAAACTACACTCACTTGAACATGGTCAAGGTGAGAAAAGGAAGAACACCAAGCCAAACGGATAAACAGCAGAAGCCCTTTGTCCCCCCCAATCTTATTACTCCCAAATCCCAACGGCTGCTTCAACAAGGACTTGCAGGAATGCAGCAATAAAACTCCGAGCTCCATAACCTGGCACTGCGACGGCCACGAAAGGGAAGGTCGAAGGCGGCATTACCACCGACCAGAAATCACGCGACACGAATCGCGGCCGAATCAAGCAACCAGTAAACGAAAGCCGTCCAATCTGAGGCCCGGACTGGGAAACCAGCCAAGAACCGCAAAAACTTCTGGGCCAAGCATACACGAATCTAGAAAGCGCGGCGGCATCTTTTCCACTCAGGGAGAGTAGTAGTAGTAGTAGTGGGTGGGTGGGTGCGTACCTCGCGGTCGATTCGGCGGCCGGGCGGGGATGCTCGTTCAGGCGGCGGTGCCCCTCCTCGCGCGACGGGACTAAGAAGGGTGGGGAGAAGAAAGGGGGGAATGGGGTGGGGGAGGCTTCCAGGGCACTCTGCTTCTCGCTCTAGACTCGCTGCTGCTGCTCCTCCCCCTCCGTGCTTTCCATGTGGTTGCTTGCTGGTGTGTTTATGGGGAGAAGACAAGTGTCCTCGGCGCGGACACGCAGCATGCAAAAGCAACGGGCGGGTGCGGTGCCTTCTCCGGGGCTCCTCGCCTCTCTCCCTCTCTCCTAGTGTAGTGTAGTAGTACTACTACTACAGTGGTACCTACTATTTTTGTTTTCTCTTCTCCTTTTGTTTCTTTGTTTTTTTTCTTCTTCTCCCTTCCTTTTTCTTTTGTGTTTCTTGGAAGGCACTCCAGTGCTGCTCCATGTGACTATTTTTACTTTTTGGAGAACATTAACTCCGGATACGCCTAAGTTTAGCAGCGTAATGATGCTGGGTTTTGTTTTATTTTACGTCAAACAGTTTACTTCATTGGTTAACTTGGTATCATTGGAGATGCTTTCAGTTATGTTCTGGGATGACTTTATCCAGTGCTTCGGGACCGTCTAGGTCCTGCTTTAATAAGAAAAATAAAAATAAATAAAATAAAGTGTTTTTTATTAGAATGATCTCTTTGGTTCTAATTGGGCGTATCACTGTATTCGCAAAAAAAAGTACCACTGTATGTATTCTATAAAAATGTCACTTGTTGTAGCAGTTCTTTCATCTTCGTTTATACATATGCACAACGGTATAACTGGTATGGACAGTTTGGTCTGACATAAATGTCACAAGAAAATGTTTTAACCCGGCCTAAAAATCATATTTCAAACCGCATCAAGAACATCTAGACGTGCCGGACAACTGGGCTCTTAAGAAAGGGTCCATTGATCAGTCAGTTAAAGCTATCCAAACTGTTTATTTACCTCCCATGGCGATATCAACATCACAAATATACCTTGGGCCGTAGAGGAATTATATGCACATTCTATTTTTTTTAGAGAAAAGGCTCGAAGCGAGTTTAACAAAGACATTAACTGGACATGATTACACAGGACAACAACCTGCGACAAGAAAAAAGGAAATGACGGAAAAGATACATGATGATGTAACAGCTTATAACCGAATAGCTTTACAGGCAAATCAGGAAGGTGAAGATCTAGGAAGGAGTCGCCATTCACAAATCTCACCAACAAAGGCACAAGCTGAAGAACGTTGCCACACGACAAAGATCGACACAAAAGATTGCACTGTCAGCGTCACAGAGCATAACCCAACTAATCAACCACGGGATGATGACAAAATAGAACAGAAAACTCCACCGATCGACAAAATCCCCGCATAAGAGTGCCATCCTCATGCATGTGTCCCCGGCAGGGCCTCCCAAAAGGGGAGCGACGCAAAAACTCCGCCGTCATCCAAGAATTTGTTTGGTTCAAGAATAACACAGCCATAATTGTAACATGATCACACAACCACTATAAAATGGAATGTACGAAATAGTAGACATGTTTTGTTCAACTTTTAAATGGACGGTAATCAATTATAATGTATGGAGGTACGATTCGTGCCAAATTATGGAATTGGCTGCAATGAAGGCATATCGACATGTAATATTTATCAGAGGCGGTTAGATCACCACATAAATCCATATCTGACAGTAAATTATCAAAAAAAAAAGAATTAAAATAGAAGAATGAACCAAAGGACACAAGCATACAAATTACACCAGCCTCATGGCGGCAGATCCACGCCAGAGCTATGACCTAGCTTTTTACATTCAACATACATGAGCCTCTCTTCATATATTGAAAAAAATTAACGAAAGAAACATATTGTGGCTCAACATCGGTTGGAATGACAATGTAGTGATCGAGACAAGGAATAGAGTTGGGAAACGTAGCATGCAATTTCAAAAAATTCCTACGCTCACGCAAGATCTATCTAGGAGATGCATAACAACGAGAGGAGGAGAGTGTGTCTACGTACCCTCGTAGTCCGAAAGCGGAAGTGTTTGACAATGCGGTTGATGTAGTCGAACTTCTTCTCATTCCGACCGATCAAGTACCAAACATACGGCACCTCCGAGTTCTGCACACGTTCAGCTCGATGACGTCCCTCGAACTCTTGATCCAGCAAAGTGTCGAGGAAGTAGATGAGTTCCGTCAGCACGACGGCATGGTGACGGTGATGGTGAAGTGATCCGTGCAGGGCTTCGCCTAAGCACCGCGAGAATATGACCGAGGATGTAATCTGTGGAGAGGGGCGTCGCACACGGCTAACAGATGTTGTTATGTGTTCTAGGTGCCCCCTCCCCATGTATATATAGGTGGGAGAGGGAGGGGAGCAGCAAGGGGGCGCCTCAAATAGGAGGAATCCTACTTGGGCGCCTCCCCAATTCGCCCACCCCCCTTTCATAAGTTTCGGAGGGGGAAGGAAGGAGGAGGGGGGAGGGAAGGAAGGGGGAGGCCGAATCCCTCCCCTTCCTTCTCTCTTCCCCTCTTTCCTTCTCCTCTGATTCGGCCCATATGGGGGGCGCAGCAGCCCCTCCTGGATGCTGCGTTTCCCCTCTTGGCCCATTAGGCCCATATCTTTTGCCGGGGGTGCCCGGAACCCCTTCCGGTGACCCGATATGTACCCGGTACCCTTCGGAACACTTCCAATATCCGAATACTATCGTCCTATATATCAATCTTTACCTCTTGACCATTTAGAGACTGCTCGCCATGTCCGTTATCTCATCCGGGACTCCAAACAACATTCGTTCAGCAAATCACATAACTCATATAGTACAAAATCGTCATCGAACGTTAAGTGTGCGGACCCTACGGGTTCGAGAACTATGTAGACATGACCGAGACACCTCTCCGGTTAATAACCAATAGCGGAACCTGGATGCTCATGTTGGCTCCTACATATTCTACGAAGATCTTTATCGGTCGAACCGTTATGACAACATACATTATTCCCTTTGTCATCGGTGTGTTACTTGCCCGAGATTCGATCGTCAGTATCTTCATACCTAGTTCAATCTCGTTACCGGCAAGTCTCTTTACTCGTTTTGTAATAAATCATCCCGCAACTAACTCATTAGTCACTTTGCTTGCAAGGCTTCTTATGATGTGCATTAGTGAGAGGGCCCAGAGATACCTCTCCAATACTCGGAGTGACAAATCCAAATCTCGATCTATGCCGACCCAACAAACACCTTCAGAGATACCTGTAGAGCATCTTTATAATCACCCAGTTACATTGTCATGTTTGATAGAAAACAAGGCATTCCTCCGGTATCCGGGAGTTGCATAATCTCATAGTCGAAGGAATATGTATTTGACATGAAGAAAGCAATAGCAATAAAATTGAAGGATCATTATGCTAAGCTAACGGATGGGTCTTGTCCATCACATCTGTCGGTGTACAAAAGCAGGGGCCTTTTGTACCCCTTTACTTGTGCGCGGGAAGTTGTAGCCACGCCTGTGGCCACGCTTGGCAGGGCAGAGGAAGCGAAGACACAAGATAACCAGAGCGGCGCCAAGCCAGAGGCACGAGGAGCAAAGGGACAAGGTGGGCTTTCCCCGGCAAGAGCCTTGCCAGGGCAACTTGCCAAACACCAGCAAGGCCACCACCCTTGAGCCTAAGAGTTCCAACACCATCAACGACATTGGAACCAAGGCCTGAGAGGCACCTGCATGGTGGCATGCAGATCTTTGTGAAGACCAAGAACATACAAGGCTAGAAACCAGAAGCCGGAAACCCCTCGGCGAGATCCTTGCCGAGGACGCTCACAAGACCCCCGGCAAGACCCTTGCCAGGGACACCTGCGATACCCCGGCAAGACCCTTGCTGGGCCCCGTCAAGACCCTTGCCGGGGACATCTGCGGGTCCGCAGCCAGGCCCGCACCTACCAAGGCTCCACCGCCGTTCCAACACAGCAGTCAGCCTGCCAACAAGGCAGGAACCTGCATGGCGACGTGCAGCTTCCAGGCCAACTCAGCAAGCACCTGCATGGTGGCATGCAGATCTTCATGAAGACTCTGCCACCGCACCAACTCAGCAGCCTGCCAGCCTACATGGCGCTGCATGCCTCGTTGGCATGGACGCATGTCGAAGCAAGGCGGAGCGGCGACGAATGGGACGGGCTTCGTTGCCGTCCCCGATAAAGCAAGAGGACACCTAAGTAGTGCATCAAATGTGTTTTGTCCTGTGATGTCGGGCGATAAGCTTGTACACTGTGCATACTTTCCACCTCCTGTGTGCCACTGTGGCGACCCCTTTGACTATAAAAGGAGGCCTGAGGCGTACTGAGGGAGGATTCAGACTTTTTGGACCCTGCACACTTTGTAGCTAGTCCAAGAGCACCAGATAAACACAAACCAACAGGAGTAGGGTATTACGCATCGCTTGCGGCCCGAACCTGGATAAAAATTCCCCCGTGTTGATCTCCCAAACCCGCTCTTTGCACAGCCCTACGCCCGCCAACCGTAGAAGGGATCCTCGTGATCCCATAGGTCTCGTTCCCCCGACATCTTTGGCGCGCCAGGTAGGGGGCGCAAGCTGTGAAAATCTGATTTGGGGGTCAACTCATCAATTTCTTCGTGGCGGTGGCTCGAGAGAGGAAGGCGACAGCGATCGACCATGCTCTGGTGCCGTCCACAGTCGCAACAACCATCCGCGCGGCCACGAAAAGCTAAGTCATGCAAAACTTTGGGCAATTCCTTTTTAATATGAGGCTATTCTATAGGACCTTGAAGTATGTCTAGAGGGGGGTGATTAGACTACTTGACCAATAAAAACCTAACCTTTTCCCAATTTTAGACTTTGGCAGATTTTAGCTATTTTTGAACAAGTCAAGCAATCTTCACACAATTCAAGCAAGCATGCAAAGAGTATATTGGCAGCGGAAAATAAAGCATGCAACTTGCAAGAATGTAAAGGGAAGGGTTTGGAGGATTCAAACGCAATTGGAGACACGGATGTTTTTGTCGTGGTTCCGATAGGTGGTGCTATCATACATCCACGTTGATGGAGACTTCAACCCACGTAGGGTAACGATTGCGCGAGTCCACGGGGGGCTCCACCCACGAAGGGTCCACCAAGAAGCAACCTTGTCTATCCCACCATGGCCGTCGCCCACGAAGGACTTGCCTCACTAGCGGTAGATCTTCACAAAGTAGGCGATCTCCTTGCCCTTACAAACTCCTTGGTTCAACTCCACAATCTTGTCGGAGGCTCCCAAGTGACACCTAGCCAATCTAGGAGACACCACTCTCCAAGAAGTAACAAATGGTGTGTTGATGATGAACTCCTTGCTCTTGTGCTTCAAATGATAGTCTCCCCAACACTCAACTCTCTCTCACAGATTTGGATTTGGTGGAAAGAAGATTTGAGTGGAAAGCAACTTGGGAGGGCTAGAGATCAAGATTCATGTGGTTGGAATGGAATATCTTGGCCTCAACACATGAGTAGGTGGTTCTCTCTAACCTGGTAAGTTGGAAGTGTAGGTTTGTTCGATGGCTCTCTCCACGAATGAAGAGGAGGTGGAGGGTATATATAGCCTCCACACAAAATCTAACTGTTACACACAATTTACCAAACTCGGTGGGACCGAATCATCCAACTCGGTCGGACCGATTTAGTAAACCTAGTGACCGTTAGGGTTTTCGTGGATCGACATGCATCTCGGTAGGACCGATATGGTTAGGGTTAGGGCATAACATAATCTCGGTGAGACCGACATACAAACTCGGTGAGACCGATTTTGGTAATTAGCTAACCGGAGGGTTGGTCGTAAACTCGGTGGGACCGATTTGCTCTTTCGGTGAGACCGAAAAGTTACAAAAGGGAAACAGAGAGTTTACATTGTAATCTCGGTGGGACCGATCGCTCACTTCGATTAGACCGAAACATTACGAAGGGAAACAGAGAGATTACAATCCCATCTCGGTGAGACCGAGATCCCTATCGGTGAAACCGATTTGCCTAGGGTTTGTGGCAGTGGCTATGACATTTGAACTCGGTGGCGCCGGATAGAAAGAATCGGTAGGGCCGAGTTTGACTTTGGGTTTAGGTCATATGTGGATGTGAGAAAGTAGTGGAGGGTTTTGGAGCATATCACTAAGCACATGGAGCAAAAGGCTCATTAAGCAACACCTCATCCCTTCTTGATAGTATTGGTTTTCCTATAGACTCAATGTGATCCTGGATCACTAAAATGTAAAATGTAGAGTCTTGAGCTTTTGAGCTTGAGCCAATCCTTTGTCCTTTATATTTTGAGGGATCCACTTTCATCATCCATGCCATGCCATTCATTGAGCTTTCCTGAAATATTCATCTTGGAATAGTATTAGCTCAATAAGCTATATGTTGTTATGAATTACCAAAACCACCTAGGGATAGTTGCACTTTCAATCTCCCCCTTTTTGGTAATTGATGACAACATATAGATCAAAGCTTCGACAAATGATAATAAAATTGAAAAACATCATCGCTTTGAGAAGTATGTGATAAGCAAGAGCTCCCCCTAAATTTGTGCATATAAGATTTGCTTTGGACTGCAAATGCACAAGAAATTAGGCTCATGGGTTACTCTTCCATGTCACATACATCTTGGTGGAGCGCTAAAAATAATAACGATTGAATACATGCACTCATCACCAAGCACAGTGAATGATCACATAAGGATAAATAAGATAATATCATAAAAGCATAAGTGTAGCTTATGATCAAACACATGATCATCAATGTCTCACAGGTAATGCATGGTATCTCAAGCAATCAAACGCAAATAAAGTTCAACCAAAAAGACAAGAGAGAACAAAAGCAAATCTCTCTCTCGAAGCCTATGATCTATACATTTTCCTCCCCCTTTGGCAACAAGTTACCAAAAAGTTCCTAGAAAATGCATAGCACTATGTCGTCTCTCAGGCTTGGTCTTCTGGTGGTGGTGTAGATAGGACTCCAAGGATGAATGCATCAGTAGACGTGGTAGGAGCTGGAGCTGGTTGAGCTGGAGCTGTAGCTGGAGCTGAAGAAGTGACTCTGGTGTCTGGAGTTGGCACTGCAGCTGGCCTCTGAGCTCTAGGCACTCTGGCAAATGCATCAGTTGTCGTCTTGCCCTTCCTCTCCTGCATATCATCTTGTAACTACTCCACAGCTGACTGAATCTCAGTCACTTTGACATCAAGATCATAGAATTTTTGTTCCATGATTCTCTCCAGGCTCTCCTAGTTTTGAGTTAGGGTGTCCAATCCCTTCTCAATCTGTAAGTTGATGCTATCAAGTAACCAAGATGCTCCTGCTTGTTCTTCAGAAAGTACTCCGATGCCTCTGCTTGAGTGGGCATCTTTGTAGCTTTCTCTTGCCTTGCCTTCTCCTTTCTCTCCTGAGCTTGCACTGATGATGGTTCATTCTCATTCATGACAACTCGATTGTCCTCAAATTCAGGATAGAGAACCATGTGTTCCTTATCCAATAGATACTTTCTGTGCCCATCTTCGAGTTTATCAACTCCTGAATCATGGGGCATAACCACGCTTCTCTTCTTCTGATCTTCGCTGTCCTCTTAATTGTCTCGACTATGAGGCTCATGACCTTGAATTTCGAGGCACATCAAAACATGAAGCAAATCGATTGCATGCCCTCTAATCATGTTATGGTCACCTGATTTGGGCAATAGAGTATGCCTTAAGATCCAGCTTGATCGTAGGCAGCCCCGACAACAGAAAATGGACTGATCCAAACTTGAAGGTCTCAAGTGCATCATCTGGGATCTCCTTGTACATGTGTGACATAGAGTTATGATCCATTTTCTTCTTACCATAAATGTCCAGGTCATCCTCACTTTCCTTAGGGGCATTGATCAAACTTGCCCATTCCTCTATGGTAGACTGATATCTGGTTCCTTCTGACATCCACACTATCGTGCCATCTGGATAGAAATGTGCTGTGGAGTAGAATTGCATGATGAGTTCATCGTTCCAGTTGGTGAGCTTCTGCCCAACAAAATCAGCAACTCCACACGCACTGAAGCTGTCATATACTCCAGGGTAGTGTTTTGCATTCTCCTTCATGTAGGTCCAGTCGACCCATCTCATATCGCAAACTATGGGCTTCTTATCCAGCAAGATAGTCTCATAAAAGTCATGCTGCTCCTTGGTGTGGAACCTGTAGTCCACAGCAGTCCTTCTCCTCGTGGCATATGGATCTGACTCTCTCCATAGCCTCAACCCATGATCTCTCATGATCTTCATGTTTTCAGCCACATGATGAGCATCATTATGGTCTGAGATCTTGGGTTTGAGCTTCCTTAGGACCTGCCCTTCTTCATCTTCCTCAGCATCTACCTCAGGCATTGGGGCCTTGTTCTTTTCAGCTGCTGGTATGCTCCTGGTATTCCTCTTGTGTGCATTCTTGGGCTTGGGGGCAGCTTTGGGCTTGGAAGTTGCAGCCCCTGATTTGATAGCATCACCCATTAGCTTCTGTGCCTTGGGTGCTGGTTCTGCAACCTCTTCTTCTTCTTCCTCTTCCATCATGGAAGGCTTCCCAATCACTCTTGCCATGGTCTTCTTGACCCTTTCTTTCCTTTTCTTTCCCTCTGCAGCAACAGGCTCTTTGGGTTGAGATTCCAAAGGAGCTTGAGTAGACACTCTGGCTTTGGACATTGGTTGTCTACCTGCTGGCCTTTTGATTTTCAAACCAGGCTTCACTGCAGATGAGCTAAACTCCCTCTTGAGCACTTTCTTCTTGGAGCTTGCCTCATCCTCAACTGCCACATAATCCTCATCCTCAGACTCTGAGGTCTTCTTCTTTCTTGTCCTTGTGGCAGCCTTGGGCAAATTGCTCGGAGTGCTTCTGATCCCCTCATCTGAGCTGCTTGAGGGACTAGTGCCCTCGCTCAATTGGATCTGCTCTTCAGATTTGTTCTGGCTATCACTTTGGTCCGACATGCTTGTTCAACCGATCTGCTGACCACGTGAATAGTTATAGATGAGGTAGAGTGGATGAGCATCACAAAATGCAGAGATTTTTGCAAAAGAATGATTCAAAAAACTTAGTTTTAGTTTCCCACTGAAAACATTTCGGATCTACCGATTTTCAAACTCGGTGATACCGAAGCAGTTTTGGAACCTAAACTAGTGAACTCGGTCAGACCGAGTCACAGTTCGGTGGCACCGAGACTGCTAGGGTTTCACAAAGTTCTGAAATCAGTCACACCAATTAGCAATTCTCGGTCAGACCGAGACTTACTAGTGCAATGGCATTAGCCAAATCGGTGGGACCGAGTTTTTCAACTCGGTGGGTCCGAGATGGTTTCGGCGGAAACCTGACCCTAAATTTTCGAATCGCAACTATTCTAAGGATTGATTTGACTGGATAGGAGTGTTTCAATCGTGGAAAGATGCATAATGAACACAATGTGCTGAGAATCGGACGAGGAAAGCACTGTGATCGAGTTCATACCCTAGTTCGGTGGGAACTCGCTACGGCGGCAACGGCGGAGGAGAATTCCGTTGACGGCGGCGGAGACCAGCGACATGAGGCAGCTGGCGACGAAGTCGACGATCCATAGACCAAGTTGGCAGAGCGAGCTATGCGCGGGCGAGAAGATTCGGAGAAAGTTTTCCAAATTTTTCCCGTGCGTATATATAGCCCGACCCTGTCGGTGTGACCGAGTGGTACAACTCGGTGGCACCGAGATGCAAAACTGTGAACAGTTATTGCAACTCGGTGTGACCGAAAAGTACAAATCGGTTGCACCGAGATGAAAACCTAGATCGACTTAGTAATCTCGGTATGACCGAAATGGAGGAATCGGTCAGACCGAAAATCACAAAGAAGTTTTGGAAGTTTAAGTCTATGACGAATCGGGGACTCCGAGTGCTCCTCACACAGAGTGGTTCGAATCTGACTTGATCAAATTTTGTGATGTAGCATGAATAGAGTTTGAGACGAGAAAAGCATAGATAGCTAGAGAAGGTTCTTATGCATTCTTGTCCATCCACTTGGCCAAAGAAAAAGAAGCCAATCAATCAAAACAACAAGTGGATGTCCTCGAATGAGTAAATATGCAACCGACATGCTCACACAATAAGATGACAAATGAAATATGTGACAAAGCATGCACAACCAATTCTAGCATCTATCAAACAATTGGCGATGACTAGGTCATCTATATATGAGTATATTGACTTAGGAGTCAAATGTGAACATTTGATCATAGGTCATACTCATCGTTTAAGCTCAAGTGGGGTTTCCACTTTTACATAAAGCATTTATGTGTTCACATCATTAGAGTTGGTTTGACTCTATTCTTAGAGTTAAGCTCCCCCTAGATGTGAGATCCCCCCTTAGAGGGATAAACTAACCTTGGGTTTTGTCGATGATGACTTCATGTAGGTGTTGAAGATGGGGATGCTCAATGTTGATGTAGATCGTTTGGAGCAATCCTTTGGAGTGAGTTGCACTTTCAATACCTACATGGGTTAGTCCCACAAGGAACAAACAAGAATATCCATAGACATAGAGTGATGCACACACAAAATGATGTCCATGAAAACATTAGGTCACCTTGTCCCTTGCCTTTCCAACATGAGGGTTTGTGACTCCTTGAACTAGTGTAAGATATGGAAGTTGATTGCACTTGTCCTTGCCATAATGATATGAGTGAAGAATGTTGGCGGAGTCACCCTTAAGAACTCTCTAGTTCTTCTTCTTCGGGATCCACATCATCTTGATGGGAATCCTTGGTGTAGTAGTTGTACTTGATGAAGTAGAACTTGACGTAGTCTTGGGAACCCACTTGACCAAGGCCTTAGGTGCTTCTTCAAATGCATCAATTTCCTCTTGAAGCTTGTCCTTGCCTTTGTTCTTGTGGTCTTGTGGTGGAAGATCATCTTGTGCTTGTGTTCCCTTGAAGGAAGTAGGATCATACTCTCTTGTTGAAGAACAAACTTCATCTTGGGGTATTGATCTTCTTCCCACTCAACTCCATTGGCATTGAACTTTCGTTCAAAACCAACACCTTGATTCTTCCGGTGCCTTCCTTGCTTGCGTACAATCTCCTCAAATTGCTTACACCCGGCAAGACTCTTGTATACACCTTTCTCTATAATTCCCTTCAATAAGTTGTTTTCTTGCTCAAGTGTGACTTGGCTAAGAGGATCATTAGTGGAATCAAGAGAACTAATAGAAGCAACAATATTGGATTTAGCATTATTATTGTTACTACTAGAGGAAGAATCTTTCTTGTTCTTGTTACTAGACTTGACTTGAGGCATGTAAGTAGATAAGAGTAAACGCTTGGCAATGTAAGAAGAACTTTTCTTACGAAGATCATCATTGATCGCTTTTAGGAACTCATGCTCTTGCTCAAGATTGAGCTTTTCAAAGCGTAACTTCTCATGAGCCCTTAAAAGTTCTCGATGATCTTCAAAGATAGTTTCATGAGCTAACTTAAGAGTGCTTAGTTCTTTAGTTAGACGCACAATTTTCTCCTTATCATTGCCATTCGTTTCAACTTGATTAGCATGATTAATTGACGTTTCATCATAGTATTCATCACTAGAGTTGTCAACAAGTAAATCATCATCACCTAGCAAGTCATCTTCATCAACATCAAAATCAACATACTCGGGGTGTGTTACCTTAGGACCTTTGGCCATGAAGCATCTACCAATTCCTTCATTTGGTGATTCAAATATGTCGTAGGATTTGGTTGACACAAGTGCTAGACCGGCAACACCTTCATCTTGAGTGTATTCGGAGTCAGAGTGATAGCTTCTCTTGGAGTGATGGTCGGAGTCGGAGCCGGATACCCATTCACCAACATGAGATTGATGTCTTCGTTTTGTGTAGCTCTTTGATTTGTCCTTCCTTTCCGAATCCTTTCTTCTCCGTGAGGGTCTTCGTTCATAACGATCATCTCTACTCCTTCTCTCTCTTGGTGGTGATTCTTCTCTTCTACTTCTTCTCTTGAGAGAATCTTCTCTTCTTTTGTAGGGTTCCGTACACTCATTGGAATAGTGTCCGGGTCTCCCACAATTGTAGCAATTGCGCTCTCGACTAGAAGATCTTTTGTCATTGTAGGACCTTGACTTAGAGCTTCTTTCTTTGCTTCTACTCTTGTAGAATTTGTTGAAGTTCTTCACCATTAAGCTCAATTCTTCATTGAAGGTTTGTTTCTCACTTGATGATGTGGGGGTTTCACATGAGGCTTTGTAAGCACCACTCGAACTGTTGTGAAGTTCCTCCTTATCCTTGAGTGACATCTCATGAGCAACAATTCTTCCAATGACTTCCGTAGGCTTGAGATCTTTGTAATTGGGCATCATTTGGATCAATGTGCATACGGTATCATATTTTCCATCCAATGCTCTTAGGATCTTCTTGATGATGAATCTATCGGTCATCTCTTCACTTCCTAAGCCGGCAATCTCAATTGTGATAAGAGCAAGCCTAGAGTACATTTCAGCGACACCTTCACCATCCTTCATTTTGAACTTGTCAAGCTGACTTTGGAGCACATCCAACTTGGATTCCTTGACGGAGTCGGTACCTTCGTGCATATCAATCAAAGTATCCCAAATTTCCTTTGCATTCTCAAGACGGCTGATTTTGTTGAATTCTTTGGGGCACAATCCATTGAAGAGGATATCACAAGCTTGAGTGTTGTATTGCAACATCTTCAACTCTTCCGCACTAGCTTCACGGTTCGGTTCTCTCCCATGAAATAATTCACCTTGCAAGCCAATACACACAATAGCCCAAACGGCGGGGTTATGTCCGAGAATATGCATTTTCATCTTATGCTTCCAACTAGCAAAATTAGTGCCATCAAAGTAAGGACCTCTACGATGATAATTTCCCTCGCTAGACGCCATACTCTCCTAGGTTGTGACACCAAGGCTATGACCACCAAAAGCTATGGAAATCAAAGCAAATGGAGACCAAAGCTCTGATACCACTTGTAGGACCTTGAAGTATGTCTAGGGGGGTGATTAGACTACTTGACCAATAAAAACCTAACCTTTTCCCAATTTTAGACTTTGGCAGATTTTAGCTATTTTTGAACAAGTCAAGCAATCTTCACACAATTCAAGCAAACATGCAAAGAGTATATTGGCAGCAGAAAATAAAGCATGCAACTTGCAAGAATGTAAAGGGAAGGGTTTGGAGGATTCAAACGCAATTGGAGACACGTATGTTTTTGTCGTGGTTCTGATAGGTGGTGCTATCATACATCCACGTTGATGGAGACTTCAACCCACGTAGGGTAACGGTTGCGCGAGTCCACGGAGGACTCCACCCACGAAGGGTCCACAAAGAAGCAACCTTGTCTATCCCACCATGGCCGTCGCCCACGAAGGACTTGCCTCACTAGCGGTAGATCTTCACAAAGTAGGCGATCTCCTTGCCCTTACAAACTCCTTGGTTCAACTCCACAATCTTGTCGGAGGCTCCCAAGTGACACCTAGCCAATCTAGGAGACACCACTCTCCAAGAAGTAACAAATGGTGTGTTGATGATGAACTCCTTGCTCTTGTGATTCAAATGATAGTCTCCCCAACACTCAACTCTCTCTCACAGAATTCGGATTTGGTGGAAAGAAGATTTGAGTGGAAAGCAACTTGGTTAAGGCTAGAGATCAAGATTCATGTGGTTGGAATGGAATATCTTGGCCTCAACACATGAGTAGGTGGTTCTCTCTCAGAACTGGTAAGTTGGAAGTGTAGGTTTGTTCTGATGGCTCTCTCCACGAATGAAGAGGAGGTGGAGGGGTATATATAGCCTCCACACAAAATCTAACCGTTACACACAATTTACCAAACTCGGTGGGACCGAATCATCCAACTCGGTCGGACCGATTTAGTAAACCTAGTGACCGTTAGGGTTTTCGGTGGGACTGACATGCATCTCGGTAGGACCGATATGGTTAGGGTTAGGGCATAACGTAATCTCGGTGAGACTACACAAACTCGGTGAGACCGATTTTGGTAATTAGCTAACCAGAGGGTTGGTCAGGTAAACTCGGTGGGACCGATTTGCTCTTTCGGTGAGACCGAAAAGTTACAAAAGGGAAACATAGAGTTTACATTGTAATCTCGGTGGGACCGATCGCTCACTTCGGTTAGACCGAAACATTACGAAGGGAAACAGAGAGATTACAATCCCATCTCGGTGAGACCGAGATCCCTATCGGTGAAACCGATTTGCCTAGGGTTTGTGGAAGTGGCTATGACATTTGAACTCGGTGGCGCCGGATAGAAAGAATCGGTAGGGCCGAGTTTGACTTTGGGTTTAGGTCATATGCGGATGTGAGAAAGTAGTGGAGGGTTTTGGAGCATATCACTAAGCACATGGAGCAAAAGGCTCATTAAGCAACACCTCATCCCTTCTTGATAGTATTGGCTTTTCCTATAGACTCAATGTGATCTTGGATCACTAAAATGTATAATGTAGAGTCTTGAGCTTTTGAGCTTGAGCCAATCCTTTGTCCTTAATATTTTGAGGGATCCACTTTCATCATCCATGCCATGCCATTCATTGAGCTTTCCTAAAATATTCATCTTGGAATAGTATTAGCTCAATGAGCTATATGTTGTTATGAATTACCAAAACCACCTAGGGATAGTTGCACTTTCATATTCCCCTCGAAAGGTCTTGCTCTTTGTATGGAAAACCTGCACGCAATGGGACCCTTCCGCTATTGGCAACGCCCTTGTCCTGTTTCGAGTCCGCTCAACAGTTCAAGCGGCCGTGCTGAGAACGGCAAGGTGGCCTGCCCGCTATTAGCAACGCCCTTGTTCTGTTTCGAGTCCGCTCAACAGTTCAAGCGGCCGCGCTGAGAGCGACAAGGTGGTTTGCCCGGTAGCAAGCCCCCCCCTGCAGGCTGCTAAGGATCCGTCCTCAGAGCGTCGTAGCATGGGTTTACGCGCCGGCAAACCTATCCCACTGGGCGTAGGGTGTATACATACAAAGAAAGATCAACACGGGAAGATAGCATGTTTCATCTTAAAGTACTGCAGAGTTATATTACATCAATAATTGTTGCGGTTCTAACTTAAGATAAAATTGTCTTGATCATGAACCCGCAGCGGCCATGAGAAACGGGGTGCCTAGTCCCGGCGCTGGCCCTCCACCCTCTGTACTCCGTCGACGCAGCTGATGATGGGCTCGATACGCTCCTTGAGCGCCGTGAGGTCTGCATCCTCCGGCAAGCTCTCCAGCGCGTTGGCGAAGTCGATGTTGGGGTTCTAGAACGCCACCTTGGTGAGCACCTTGGTCAGGGCACCCCGATAGAGCCTCCGGTACTCATTGGCAGATAAACTGCTCAGTTGGAGCGGAGCCGCTCCAGGGCTTTGAGGACACCCTCGAAGAACAGGGTCAGCCTGGCATTGGGGCTCACGTTCGGCTCTTGGGAGTACCTGACATCCGGCAGGCCCATGGCGGCTAGTTGTGTAGTGAGCCTCCCTGCAACGTCGACGAGACGGCTGATCCAGAGATTGACGCTGCCCACATACTCCATGTGGGCGGTGGCGTCATCACTCCGCAACCGCTTTTCGGTCTAGAGGGCCCTGGTTAGGGTCTCCTCCCGGGCCCTGACCTCTGAGAGCGTCCCCTCCAAGCTGTCCGCCTTCAGCTTCAGATCATTGATGGAGCCATTGGCCTCGGAGAGCAGCTTGGCCTTGTCGGAGACCGCGGCCTGCGCATTCGCCGAAGCGCGATTGGCCGTGTCCCTCTCCTCCATCAGCTCCAAGACCACCTTCTTCATCCCATCCAGCTCCAACTCCAGCTTCTCCACTTCACCGGCATGAACCCGAGCCAGAGCATCGAGCGCATCCTTATGCCTCTGCTCCAGCTCCTGGGTCCGCTGCGCGACGAGCTTCTCGACCTCCTTGTCCTTGCCGTGGAGTGTGGCGGCAAGCGCCTCCTCACGGGCGGCAAGGTCCTCCTCCTGGGAGTCCAGCAGAGCATGGTGTTGTTGCCGAGCGGCCTCGTCCTTGGCGGCCTGCTCCTTCGCCACCTCCTGGGCCTTCTTGATGTCAGCCTGCTTCAGGATGAGCTCCCGTTTGCGCTCAGCCAGCTCGAACTGGGCAGCCTTCAGTTCTTCCCGAGCCTCGCGGAACCAGGCCTACGTCTGAGCGACGCGCTCCTCAAGATCCGCCTCCGCCTTGTCCGCGGCCACCATCCTGGATTTCGTCTTGTCTAGGCGGGCATGGTGGAGCACCTGGAGCTTCTGGAAGTTGACGCTCATGGCCAGGAGAAGCTGCTCCTCTTGGGAACCGCCACCGCCAGCGCTTGGTTCATCGACAACCTGGAGCCCGTCGGTGGCGAGCACCTCGTCGTCGAACACCTCCCCCTTAGCTGGTGCCCTGGTGCTCGCCGTCCCTGGGAGGTGGACGAACAGGTCGTCGCCCACCTTCAAGTACTTGCCCGAGACAGGGGCTGTAGGGGAGGAAGGTTGGTCGTCAGCCACCTCCTCCCCGGCAGGCCCCTTGCCTGCCTCTTCAGCAGCAGCCTTGCCGGCCTCGTCGGCAGCGGCCTTGCCGGCCTCCCCGGTAGGCCCCTTGGCAGCCTCCTCAGCGGCGGTCTTGGCGGCCTCCTCGGCAGCAATGTTGTCGGCCTCGGCCTCGGCCTCGGTGTCCTTGGTGAACTCCTCGATGACGGTATCAATATCCTCCTGGTCCGCCGAGGGAGGGTCTGGATACCAAGAAGGAGAATGAGACGAGGCCAAAATCAAGGTTCAAAAAGAAGAAGAAGAAAAAACAGGGACGAGGGGCAGGCCACTTACCCATGCCGAGCTGGAAAGAAGTGGTTCCCTCCCCGCCAACGTTCGTCGTCGGGATGGAGCCACCAGCACCCAAGTTCGCCTCCTCCTCCTCCATGCGCATGGGCTCAGTGCTTGGTTCCCTTGCGGGGACGCCCCTCTGGGCGGCGTGGTCGATGGGGGCAGCGTGTTGGGGGTGGCCCTTGGTGGCTCCTCCTGTCGCCGCTCTCCTCCTGCAAACCCGGCAAGGTCAGCACCAAGGATTCGTGTCCTGATGCCCGTAAACAAAGAGTGAGTGATGAACTCACGCTGGGGGCTACGTCGGGGGCTGTTGTCCGGGCTGATCTCCACCACCACCGGCGTGTGCGGAACGCCAGCCGGGGACTTGTCGCTCGTCGAGGCCCTGGCCCTCTTCGCCACCCTCTGGGCCAGCATCTCCATGTCCCTGTGAAGATAACATCAAGTCAAAGGAAGATAACATAGGCGTGGGGTCAGCAGAGGATGGGGGCGAAGTACTTACTCGTCCTCCACCTCCTCCTCCACTGGCTTCCTCTTCCTCTTCGGGCTAAAGGACCCGAGGTCGAACTCAGCCTCTAGGGTGCTGTCCGAAGGAGGAGGATAAGGGGATGGGGTCCTGCGCCGCTTGGACGAAGAAGAGGCAGCCGCCGTCTTCTTCGCTGTCATGGCCTTCGCCGTCTTCATCGCTGCTGCAGCCTTCATCGCCCTCGTCTGGCGCACGGGCTGCTCCTGAGCCTGTTGGCGCTGCGCGGTCCTGCCGGGCCGGACCAGCTCGTCGGAGCTAGCCCGTCGCAAGATGCGTTTCTTCCGCGTGGCCGGGGGGTCGTCCGTCTCGGCCGACTCCTCGACCACGTCTTCGATGAGGGGGAGGGGGGGGGGGCGGCGCCGACGCTGCTGGCCTCCCCAGCAGACTCCGCCCATCCGGCGAGCTCTTTCTCCTCCACGGCCGTGTCAGCCTCGTCCTCCATGGTGCTGGTGCTGCTAGCCTCCTTGGCGAGTGCCGTCTCCGCCGCCCTGGCGGCGATGTAGTCCAGCTCCTCCTTGGTGGTGTCGCGGATGAGCAGCGGCTCGTCGCGGATGTACCTCTCCGACAGATTGTCGAAGAACTCCTACACCCACTCCGCTTCTGGCTCGGCCCAACTTGGGTCGAGGCCGTGCGCATTGAAGTCCGACATCATGACCATAATGTCGGTATGACGAGAATTGTTGCTCAACGGGACCACTCCCGCCAGCAACCGAAACAGAGATGCCTTGATGGCCTTGCCGGCCTTCTCGGCCCTGCCGGTCCGCTCAGCCCTGCCGTCGTCACCCACCTTGAGCTGGAAGAGCCTCTGGCAAAAATGAGCATGCCCCATCACCGTTAAGTTGTGCTTCAAGCTAGGGTGGAGGCTCATGATGTCGGCTGGATTCCTATAGTCCCAGGCTGGCCTCCCCCTATTGTGTGGTGGGGCAATTCAGCGGTGGATGAAATCGGCCCCAATCATTTTGAGAGTGAGCCCGACCATGGTGAGGCGATGGATCCTAGTGGTGGCGACCGAGAGCTTCTTGTCGTTGGCGTCGAGGTCGCTCCAGTCCTTGCGGCGGACCAGCGGACTCCGACGGACCCCGCAGAACTCCCGTGGATCCTTCTCCTTGATCCAGCACCACCGGCTTCGCCACTCCTCCCACCTCTCCTTCCGGGCGCCCTCCAGGTACGTGCCTTGATAACCCACAAGTATAGGGGATCGCAACAGTTTTCGATAAGTAAGAGTGTCGAACCCAACGAGGAGCTAAAGGTAGAACAAATATTCCCTCAGGTTCTAACGACCACCGATACAACTCTACGCACGCTTGACGTTCGCTTTACCTAGAACAAGTACGAAACTAGAAGTACTTTGTAGGTGTGAAAGGATAGGTTTGCAAGAAAGTAAAGAACGCGTAAATAAAAACTAGGGGCTGTTTAGATAAAGAAGCAATAAAGTAAATATAGCGAGTGTGGAAAAGTGGTGGTAGGAGTTGTGGAATTGCCCCTAAGCAATTGACTATGTTACTAGACCGGTAATCACTATTGCAGTTCTATTTGAGGGAGAGGCATAAGCTAACATATCATCCCTTACTTGGAATTCTATGCACTTATGATTAGAACTCTAGCAAGCATCTGCAACTACTAAAGATTCATTAAGGTAAAACCCAACCATAGCATTAAAGCATCAAGTCCCCTTTTTCCCATACACAAACAACCTACTTACTCGGGTTTGTGTTTCAGTCACTCACACAACCCACTATAAGCGAATCATGAACGCATTGCAACACCCTACAGCGGGAATCCATCACGCTTGCGCGACACGGAGGGCACCATAGGACAACACCAATAATAAAACATGCAACTCAAACCAATCATAGCAATTCATCAATCACCGATAGGACAACGGAAATCTACTCAGACACCATAGGATGGCAACACATCATTGGATAATAATATGAAGCATAAAGCACCATGTTCAAGTAGAGGGTACAGCGGGTTGCGGGAGAGTGGACCGCTGAATATAGATGGGGGAAGGTGATGGAGACGTTGGTGAAGATGATGGAGGTGTTGGTGAAGATCGCGGTGATGATGATGGAACCCGGCGGCGTTCCGGCGCCACCGGAAGCAAGGGGGAGAGAGCCCCCCTTCTTCTTCTTCTTCTTCCTTGACCTCCTCCCTAGATGAGAGAAGGGTTTCCCCTCTGGTCCTTGGCTCCCATGGCTTGGGAGGGGCGAGAGCCCCTCCGAGATTGGATCTATCTCTCTGTTTCCGCGTTCTCGTATTCTGCCCTGGCACAGTTTCCTTTATATCTGGAGATCCGTAACTCCGATTGGATTGAAACCTTCGCCCAGATCGTTTTCCAAAAAATAGCTTTCTTGCGGCCAAAGAAGGGCATCAACCGCCTTACGGGTGGCCCACGAGAGTGGGGGCCGCGCCCTCTTTAAGTGGGCGTGGGCCCCTATCTCGTGGCCACCTCGGGCATCATCTCGCATTGATTCTTTCTCCCAAAAATCACAAATATTCCAAAATAATTCTCTGTCCGTTTTTATCCCGTTTGGACTCCGTTTGATATTGGGTTTTTGCGAAACAAAAAACATGCAACAGACAGGAACTGGCACTGGGCACTGGATCAATATGTTAGTCCCACAAAATAGTATAAAAAGTTGCCAAAAGTATATAAAAGTTGTAGAATATTGGCATGGAACAATAAAAAACTATAGATACGACGGAGACGTATCATGCCCTTCTCTTGAGACCTTAGGATCCAGCTGATGCAGTCGAAGATGGCGCTGAAGGAAATATGCCCTAGAGGCAATAATGAAGTTATTATTTATATTTCCTTATATCATGATAAATGTTTATTATTCATGCTAGAATTGTATTAACCGGAAACTTAGTACATGTGTGAATACATAGACAAACAGAGTGTCACTAGTATGCCTCTACTTGACTAGCTCGTTGAATCAAAGATGGTTAAGTTTCCTAGCCATAGACATGAGTTGTCATTTGATTAACGGGATCACATCATTAGATAATTATGTGATTGACTTGACCCATTCTGTTAGCTTAGCACTTGATCGTTTAGTATATTGCTATTGCTTTCTTCATGACTTATACATGTTCCTATGACTATGAGATTATGCAACTCCCAAATACCGGAGGAACACTTTGTGTGCTACCAAACGTCACAGCGTAACTGGGTGATTATAAAGGTGCTCTACAGGTGTCTCCGATGGTACTTCTTGAGTTGGCATAGATCAAGATTAGGATTTGTCACTCCGATTGTCGGAGAGGTATCTCTGGGCCCTCTCGGTAATGCACATCACTGTAAACCTTGCAAGCAATGTGACTAATGAGTTAGTTGCGGGATGATGCATTATGGAACGAGTAAAGAGACTTGCCGGCAACGAGATTAAACTAGGTATTGAGATACCGACGATCGAATCTCGGGCAAGTAACATACATATGACAAAGGGAACAACGTACGTTGTTATGCGGTTTGACCGATAAAGATCTTCGTAGAATATGTGGGAGCCAATATGAACATCCAGGTTCCGCTATTGGTTATTGACCGGAAACATGTATCGGTCATGTCTATATAGTTCTCGAACCCGCAGGGTCCGCACGCTTAACGTTCGGTGACGATCGGTATTATGAGTTTATGTGTTTTGATGTACCGAAGGTTGTTCGGAGTCCCGGATGTGATCATAGACATGACGAGGAGTCTCGAAATGGTCGAGACATAAAGATCAATATATTGGATGGCTATGTTTGGACATCGGAATGGTTTCGGGTGAGTTCGGGCATTTACCGGAGTACCGGGAGGTTACGGGAACCCCCCGGGGAGTATATGGGCCTTATTGGGCCTTAGAGGAATAGAGGAGAGGAAGGGAAAAGGTGGAGGGCGCGCCCCCTAGCCCAATCCGAATTGGGTGGGCCCCCCTTCCTTTCCTCTCTCCTCCCCTTCCTTCTCTCCTACTCCTACTACTTGGAAGGGGGGAATCCTACTCCCGGTGGGAGTAGGACTCCCCAGGGCGCGCCATAGTAGAGAGCCGGCCCTCCCCCTCCTCCACTCCTTTATATACGGGGGAGCGGGGCACCCCATAGACACAAGTTGATCATTGATCTCTTAGCCATGTGCAGTGCCCCCCTCCACCATAGTCCACCTCGGTCATATCGTTGCAGTGCTTAGGCGAAGCCCTGCGCCGGTAGCTTCATCATCATCGTCATCACGCCGTTGTGCTGACGAAGCTCTCCCTGGACACTCTGCTGGATCGTGAGTTTGTGGGATGTCACCGAGCCGAACGTGTGCAGATCGCGGAGGTGCCGTACTTTCGGTACTAGGATCGGTCAATTGTGAACACGTACGACTACATCAACCGCGTTGTCATAACGCTTCTGCTTACGGTCTACAAGGGTACGTGGACAATGATGAAGTCATATACCTAGGGTAGGGTCATGGACCTATCTAAGACACCCTCCCCAAGGACATCTCTAGAAGAAACTACCTTTCAGTCGACCTGGAAGAGTTCCACTCGACCAACTGGAAGACACTCGACCATAAAGCCAACCACTCGACCACCAGGAGATCTAAAGCCAGTCTGCATCCAAACTGTCGGTCATTAAGTAGCTTTTATGGTCATCATAGCATTTTATGTGGGCGTTACCAGTAACCCCCTATCTTAATGTATTTTTAGCCCTGCATAACTGAGGGCAAGAGGGGTCTGGCGAACTCTATATAAGCCACCCCCTCCTCAATGTCAAGGGTTCGCACCCCTGTAACTCATACGCACATAATACAGTCGACCGCCTCCGGGCTCCGAGACGTAGGGCTGTTACTTCCTTCGAGAAGGGCCTGAACTCGTAAACATCTTGCGTATACAACTACTCCATAGCTAGGATCTTGCCTCTCCATACCTACCCCCCATTCTACTGTCAGGCTTAGAACCACGCCAGTTGGTGCCCACCGTGGGGCAGGTGTCTTAGCGAGTTGTTGGAGAAGTTGCATTTTTCCGATCCCATTCATCATGGTTTCAGGCGGAGTTTTGGTTGAGGGCCGCGAGATCCGTCTCGGCGTGCTCACGTTCATCGCCGACGACTCCGCTTGGTTGCAGGAGGCTCCACTCGACGTTGACGCACTCCCCGTCCGCGGGGCGACACACTTTCACGTGTGCATCCGCGGCGTCCTCCTGCGGCAGCCGTCGACCCAGTATCGGTCGGCTCTTATGCCGTCCTCCCTCCCGATCTCGCACCGGCGCAAGCGCTCCGGTCGATCGAGGCTTCAGCGGTGGGTGAGGCACGCGGTGGCCCGCCAGTCGGCCACTTCCCAAGTCGCGGCAATCAAGCCCGACGAATCTCTCTAGGCATGTTCGATCTGTCGACTGGCTCCGTAGAGACTGCATCCGAGTGCGACAACAGCGATCCAGCGGCGGAGGTTCTGACGGTCGACGGACCACATAGTCCTCCTGGCTTCCCCCGCACCGACGAGGCGTTGGTGGAGGCGAGCCGGCGCAGGCTCACGAAGAGTACCAACCCGAGCCCCTCACTTCGCTGCAGAGGGAGGAGCTCCACCGCCGGAACATGGATGCGCTTCACACTCCTATCGTTGGAGAAACCCCCGAGGCCCGTGCCTTAGAAGATGCGCGTTTGGCCAACTTGGTGGCCTTTCGACCGAAAATCTCCAGCGAGTGCTCGATTTAACGAGCGCAACAACGGGTCCCGTCGTCCATCGACGCCAACTCTTTCCACAACCAACTCAGGTATACGAACTCCCATTCGTAATCTAGCAGCTGCAGCCCGTATAGCAGAGTCCATTCAGCCTTCCCAGTCGGAGGCTGGCAGGGGCTTACTCTAGATCAGAGATTTGCTCCGGGCAGCAGGAGATCAAAATTCAGCTGTATCGCAGTCGCGGAACAAGATTCACAGCAGATCCGTTGCTGTGAATACAGTCCAGTCGGCACATAGCCCAAGATCGCCCCTGAGGCGTGAGGGGCATGGAGGCCGGCGTGAGGAGTATGAGGACCGATTCGATCGTGATGATCGACGTCGAGTGCCCACTCCTCCCCCAAGGGGTGGGTCACATGCGCCTCGGCAGCAAGACGACAGACGCGAGCACAGTGTTGGGCGAAGGATTCCAGTCGACCCCAGGGAACCAAGCTTTGATGCGAGATCCGTCATCGTTCAAGGTCTGGTCGATAGGAACAGAGCTAACCGAGAAGGCCATGATGTAAATGCGCCCATCGGCAGCAGAGTACACGCCTCGGACGAGAGTGTTTTAGCGAGCCATCGAGCTGCGGTGATTCCTCCCAACTTCAGGTTGGCGATCGGAGTCGATAAGTTCACTGGTGAGTCTAAGCGAGATACTTGGCTTGAGGACTACCGAGTGGCTATTCAGATTGGCGGCGTAACGATGAAGTGGCCATGAAACACCTGCCACTTATGTTGGAGGGATCGGCGAGCATGGCTGAATCGATTAGCACCAAAGAGCATTTACACTTGGGAAGATCTTGCCCGAGTGTTTGTCGAGACATTTGAAGGAACTTGCAAGCGGCCAGTAGGATTGACAGAGTTGCAGTCGTGTGTGCAGAAGTCGAATGAAACTCTGAGGGATTACATCCAGAGATGGATCACTTTGCACCACACAGTAGAGAATGTATCTGATCATCAGACAGTGTGTGCCTTCAAAGAAGGTGTTAAGAACAGAGAGTTGAGTCTGAAATTCGGTCGGATAGGAGACATGACCCTGAGTCGGATGATGGAGATTGCCACCAAGTACGCCAATGGTGAAGAAGAGGATCGGCTCCGAAGTGGCAAGTACAAGTCATCCGCTAATGAAACCGGGGGAGGGAACTCTAGTTGGAAACAGAAGCGGAAAGCCGAGCCAGCTGCTCCTGGAGAAGCGTTGTCCGTGACTCCAGGAAAGTTCAAGGGGAAACTCATGGGGCCTTGGAACCCCAAGAAAGTGAAAGACCAAGATGGAAATGATGTGTTGGACGTGCCATGTCACATTCACACGAAGAAAGATGAAGAGGGTAAACTTATTTACCCAAAGCATACCACTAGACAGTGCCAGCTCTTGATTCAGCAGTTCTAGGGGAAGCAACCCAAGGATAAGGAAAAGGAGTCGGACAAAGTTGAGGACAAGGAAGATAGTGACGGTGGATACCCTCAGGTCAATTCCACTCTGATGATTTTTGCTGACGTTGAAAGCAAAAGTTGATTGAAAGTTATCAACCGCGAAGTGAATATGGTCGCTTCGGTGACACCCAGTTACCTGAAATGGTCGCAGACCGCCATCATGTTCGACCAGTCTGATCACCCAACACACATAGCCACCCCTGGGAGGCAAGCATTGGTGGTCGACCCAGTCGTCGAAGGCACTCGACTAACTAAGGTTTTGATGGATGGTGGCAGTGGCCTGAATATATTGTATGCAGAGACGTTGAAAGGGATGGGCATTCCGATGTCCAGACTCAGCACCAGCAACATGAGCTTCCACGGAGTCATTCCTGGAAAGAAGGCCGAGTCACTCGGCCAGATTGCTCTCGATGTGGTTTTCGGTGACTATAAGAATTTTCGTAAGGAAAAGTTGACCTTTGAGGTCGTGGATTTCCAGAGCGCTTATCACGCTATCCTGGGAAGGCGGCATATGCGCGTTTCATGGCTCGACCATGTTATGTGTACCTCAAACTGAAGATGCTAGGTCCCAAAGGTGTGATCACTGTCACTAGCAATCGGAAAAAGGCAGAAGAGTGTTTCCAGAAAGGCTGTAAGATCGCTGATGCTCAGATGGCAGTGGTCGAGCTGCAAGAGTACCAGAAAACTGCAGACCCGAGTGATTTGTTGCGAGCCAAGAAGCCCGCCACGGAGTCGGCATTTTAGTCGTCCGGGGAGACGAAACCGATTCATATTCATCCGACTCATCCCAATGCTGCTCCGACTCACATCTCAACAGCACTCGACTCCAAATAGGAAGAAGCGCTCATCCAGTTCCTCCGTGAGAACTGGGATATCTTTGCATTGGAAGCCTGCTGACATGCCGGGTGTTCCCAGGGGACTGGCTGAGCATCGTCTATGATTCGACTCAAAAGTTAAACCTGTCAAAGAACATCTTTGACGGTCCGCCATCCAGAAGAGAAAGGCCATTGGCGAGGAGGTGGCTCGGCTCTTAGCAGCAGAGTTTATCCGAGAGATTTACCACTCTGAGTGGCTCGCCAATGTTGTCATGGTCCCTAAGAAGGACAATTCACTGCGCATGTGCATCGACTTCAAACATATCAATCGGGCCTGCCGAAAGATCATTTTCCTCTCCCCGCATCGACCAAATAGTCGACTCATTGCGGGATGTGGCGTTGTCTTTCTTAGACGCATATTCGGGTACCATCGATCCGTCAGATGGACCCGGAGATCAAAACAACTTTCATCACTCCATTCGGTGCTTCATTTATATCACCATGCCATTCGCCTCAAGAATGCCGGAGCCACATTCATGAGGATGATTCAAATGTGTTTACTCACTCAAATCAGTCGGAATGTGGAAGCATACATGGATGACATTGTGGTCAAGTCACGGAAAGGTTCCGACCTATTGACCGACCTTGCTGAAACATTTGCCAATCTCGGGAGGTATGATATCGCTTAATCCATCAAAGTGCACATTGAGTTCTGGCGGAAAGTTACTCGGTTTTCTCATTTACGAGCGAGGAATCGACGCTAACCCGTAAAAAGTTGGCACTATACTCCGAATGAAACATACTGCGCGTGGGCACGATGTCCGAAGCTTCTTTGGATGCTTGGCGCTTTAAGTCGATTCATCTCTCGCCTCGGTGAAAAGGCATTGCCTCTTTACCGATGATGAAGAAGTTAGACAAGTTCGAGTGGACTCTGAAGCGATGCAGCGTTTGCGAGCTCAAAGCTCGCTCTCCACCTAGCCGGTGCTTGCTGCCCCAATCAGCAAGGAGCCGTTGCTGCTTTACATTGCAGCCACAGGACAAGTCGTCGATCACATTAACTTACGGTCGGCGGAAGAGGAAGGAAAGGCCTTCAAAGTTCAGCGCCCGAAGATATTATCTTTACAAGTATTAACCCGTCAAAGCAAAGATACCCTCATTATCGAAGCTTGTGTATGGGATTTATATGACCGCGAAGAAGGTTGCTCATTACTTCTCTGATCATTCCATTACAGTCGTCAGCGACGCCCCATTATCATAGATTTTGCACAACAGAGATGCAACTAGTCGAGTGGCGAAATGGGCGATTGAACTTCTTCCCCTTGATATCAAGTTTGAGGCAAAGAAACCCATCAAGTCCCAAGCAATAGCAGATTTCTTCGCCGAGTGGATTGAACAACAGTTACCGACTCAAGTTCACTCGGAGCATTGGATTATGTTCTTTGATGGTTCCAAGATGCTGAATGGTTCGGTGTTTGGGTAGTATTGGTCCCCGAGGAGATAAGCTCGGATATCGTGCTCCAGATTCACTTTGATTCTTCCAATAATGAAGCGTAATACAAAGCATCATTGTATGGGTTGCGTATGGCCATTTCACTTTCGGCGTTCAATCGCCTCATGGTTTATGGCGACTCAGATCTAGTGGTCAATCAGTGATGAAGGAGTGGGACGTCAAGTCCAGCCATGACCGGTTATGTAATGCGATGAGGAAGCTAGAGAAGAAGTTTGAGGGGTTAGAGCTTCATCATATACCCCGACTGAAAAACCAAGCTGCTGATGATCTGGCGAAAATAGGGTCCAAGAGGGAAGCCATTCCCAGTGATGTGTCTTTGGAGCACATCCGCACACCGTCGATTCAAGAGGATCCTTTCAATGAAGAAGCTCCACAGCCTAAAAGTGCCACTGATCCGACTGAAGTTGAGGTCCCAGCGGTGGTCGACCTGATCATGGAAGTCGTGGTCATCACTCCCGACTGGACAGTACCGTACATCGCGTATATCCTGAGGAAAGAGCTCCCGGAGAACAAAGAAGAGGCTCGACAGATCGTCCGCCGATCCAAGGCCTTTACTGTGATCAAGGGACAGTTATTCAAAGAAAGCGTGACTGGAGTCAGCCAGAAGTGCATAACGCCAGAAGAAGGTCAGATAATTCTTGATGATATCCACTCGGGGACCTGTGGTCACCATGCATCCTCTCGGACCATCGTGGCTAAAGCATACCGGCGGGATTTTACCGGCCAAAAGCAAATGAAATGGCAAAGGAAATAGTCGACAAGTGTGAAGGATGTCGGTTCTACTCCAATATGTCACACAAACCCGCCTCGAGATCAAGACCATTCCACTTGTCCGGCCTTTACGCTGTTTGGGGGTAGGATATGATTGGACCATCGAGAACTGGCAGGGCGGTTTCACTCATTTGCTTGTGGCGATCGACAAGTTTACTGAAGTGGATCGAAGCTAAACCTATCAAGAACCTTGATCGTGCCTAATCGCTCGGTTTCATCGAGAGTTGAAATTCAGATATGGAGTTCCGCAGCATCATCATCGACAATGGGTCAAACTTGGTTCCGACAAGTTCAAAGCCTTTTGCGCCTCTCGGCACGCGAGTCGATTATGCTTCAGCTTGCTCACCCCGGTCGAATGGACAAGCGAGCGAGCAAATGGTCTAATTCTCAAAGGACTGAAACCTCGACTGATGCGTGATCTCAAGCATGCAGCAGGAGCGTGGGTCGACGAACTTCCGTCGGTTCTTTGGGGATTAAGGACCACTCCTAATCGGTCGACTCGGAGAACTCCATTCTTTATGGTCTATGGAGCTGAAGCAGTTCTGCCGAGTGATCTGCTTCACAATGCGCCCCGAGTCGAACTCTACTCTGAAGCTGAAGCGGAGGAAGCCCGGCAAGATGCGGTCGACCTCCTTGAAGAAGAGAGAGAGATGGCCCTGATCTGCTCGACCATCTATCAGCAGGACTTGCGTCGATTCCATGCTAGAAATGTGAAGAGCCGAGCCTTTCAAGAAGGGGACTTGGTCCTCCGAGTGGATCAACAGAAACCACACAAGTTCGCTCCCACTTGGGAAGGTCCCTTCATCGTCACCAGAGTTCTCCACAATGGAGCTTACCATCTTTACAACGTCGAACGCCAAATTGATGAGCCTCGAGCCTGGAATGCGGAGCTGCTCCGCCCCTTTTACACTTAAGAACTCACTCGGGTGAGATGTAATAAAAGTACCTCTGTAGTTTGTTTATCAAAGACAAGAATGTTATAATTTTCCCAGCGATTGTTATTACTTTTTGTTTACATAAGAAATTTCCCCCAGTGGGTGGCTTAGCCGCGAACCTGTTTCGCCTAAGTTTGTAAAAAAAATCCCTGCCGAGTGGAGAGCCAGCCTCCCACTCGGGGGCTTAGCTGCGAATCCGTTTTGCCTAAGTATCTGAAAATCCTACCGAGTGGCGAGCCAGCCTCCCACTCGGGGGCTTAGCTGCAGTCCAAGTACTCGCCTAATTTTGAAAATCCTACCGAGTGGCGAGCCAGCCTCCCACTTGGAGGCTTAGCTGCAGTCCAAGTACTCGCCTAAGTTTGAAAATCCTACCGAGTGAGGAGCCAGCCTCCCACTCGGGGGCTTAGCTGCAGTCCAAGTACTCGCCTAAGTATTTAGTACAATGTGCGCTTTGCAAGGACGACGAGGTACAGGTCGACTGTTGCCTTCCCCTTCAGAGCTATGACACAAAAATCCTCCTTGGAGGCTTAGCTGCAGTCCAGTACTTGCCTAAGTTTGAAAAATCCTACCGAGTGGAGAAAACCTCCCACTCGGGGCTTAGCTGCAGTCCAAGACTACCTAAGTTTAAAAAATCCTACCGAGCGGAGAGCAAACCTCCCACTCGGGGCTTAGCTGCAGTCCAAGACTACCTAAGTTTAAAAATCCTACCGAGTGGAGAGCAAACCTCCCACTCGGGGGCTTAGCTGCAGTCCAGCACTCGCCTAAGTTTTAAAAAATCCTACCGAGCGGAGAGCAAACCTCCCACTCGGGGGCTTAGCTGCAGTCCAGTGCTCGCCTAAGTTTAAAAAAATCCTACCGAGCGGAGAGCAAACCTCCCACTCGGGGGCTTAGCAGCAGTCCAGTACTCGCCTAAGTTTGAAAAATCCTACCGAGTGGAGAGCAAACCTCCCACTTGGGGGCTTAGCTATAGTATAGTACTCGCCTAAGTTTGAAAAATCCTACCGAGTGGAGAGCAAACCTCCCACTCGGGGGCTTAGCCGCAGTCCAGTACTCGCCTAAGTTTAAAAAATCCTACCGAGTGGAGAGCAACCTCCCACTGGGCTTAGCTGCAGTCCAAGATTTGCCTAAGTTTTAAAAATCCTCCGAGCGGAGAGCAAACCTCCCACTGGGGCTTAGCTGCAGTCCAAGACTACCTAAGTTTAAAAAATCCTACCAAGCGGAGAGCAAACCTCCCACTCGGGGCTTAGCAGCAGTCCAAGACTACGCCTAAGTTTGAAAAATCCTACCGAGTGGAGAGCAAACCTCCCACTCGGGGCTTAGCTACTGATCCAAGACTACCTAAGTTTGAAAAATCCTACCGAGTGGAGAGCAAACCTCCCACTCGGGGGCTTAGCCGCAGTCCAGTACTCGCCTAAGTTTAAAAAATCCTACCGAGTGGAGAGAAACCCTCTCACTCGGAGGCTTAGCCGCAGTCCAGTACTCGCCTAAGTACGAAATCCATTCCGATCCGCAAGGATGACGAGGTGCAGGTCGGCTGTTACCTTCTCCTTCGTAGCTGCGCCACAAGTACAACGTGCGCTCCATCCCGATCCGCAAGAACGACGAGGTGCAGGTCGACTGTTACCTTCTCCTGCGCTTGCAAGAACAACAAAGTGTAGGTCGACTGGATCCACCTCAGAGCTGCATATCAAGCATTGAAGCATAATACGAGTGAAGAGCAAAGTTCACTCGAAGGCAAACAAAAGCATATTTCGACGACAAGTAAAGTTGGATAGCATCCTAAGGATGCGTAAGTACCAGCCTCAAGCCCGTTAAAGTTTATCGATTCTGGGATCACTCGCATTCCGAGGCAAATTTAAGACGAATCATGGAAGTTTTTTACTCCTCAGGTGGAGGACTGGAAGGCGCGACGAACTGGTCCAGGTCGATCCCATCAGCAATTCGGGTGGCAGCACTAATGAAAGTCTCCATGAAAGATCGGAAGTCATACTTCTTGGTATTGGCAACTTTGATGGACGCCAACCTTTCCTCTCGCGCCTCCTTGCAATGAACGCGGACCAGGGACAGAGCGACATCAGCACCACATCTGGCAGAAGACTTCTTCCATTCCCGCACTCGACTTGGAACGTCATTTAGTCGAGTCATTAAAGACTCGAGGTCATTTTGAAGTGTTTTTCCTGGCTAGAGTGTTGAGTCGATCCACGACACCGCAACCTTCAGTCGAGCGAGGTAGTCCACCACAGCAGCAACACGAGACTCCAGTTGGAGTACATTCATGGCAGCTTCATCCTTCACGGGGGAGTTAATGGGGTCTAGGCTTGTCTCCACTCGACTAGTCTCTTCCTCGAAGTTCTGACAGAATTCTGCAAACACAACTCGAGTTCAAGCTAATGGTTCTATGATGAGTCGGTGATAACAAGTCAGTCGGATAAGAGGAATTACCTTCAAGCATGAGGAATAGCTTCTTGGCGAGCCCTCCCGGATAAGCCTCTAGATCATTCCTCTTCCCTTGATTCATGACCTTGTCGCTCACAGCTATCTTATCGTTCTTCAGTCGGCTAACCTCCTTGTTGGCCGCATCAAGAGAAGCTTTCAGATTGGCGTTCTCTTATTCAAGTTTTCCGACTGAAGAGAGCTTCTCTTCCGCGAGCTTGGTTTTGTTCAAAGCCGTTTGTTGCGCCTCGGCAAGGTCATGATCCTTCTTCTTGAGCCTCCTCCATTTTGTCTCGCAAAATAACGGTGAGGTCGAATTAGGAAGGACAGGAAAACAAAACAGCAGTCGTCAAGATCTCACCAGCCATACCTTTTGCTTCGTCTCTCGCGATTACGCAAGTTCTCTGTGCAAGCTTCAAGTCAAGGTTGAGCTGGATCTGTTTGTTCTCCAATTCAGTGTATCGAGCCACAAGCTCGCAAGATTTCTGCAAAGAATCAGTTGACAGACGTCACAGATAGGTTACTTCCAAGTGACTAAGAAAAATCATTGCGTTTCTAAGACTACAGCCGAATCAAAATATTCGACAGTAGTCTCGGGGACTACACCCAGTGGGTGCACTTAGCGTGCCCCCACTGATCCTACCAACTCGGTTTGACCAGTCGACCGAAAGAGACAAAAAAAGAGAAAGGAGTTCTTCAGACTACGGTCGACTGCCAGCAGTCCACCATAGTCTCGGGGACTACACCCAGTGGGTGCACTCAGCGTGCCCCCACCGGTTTCAAGATTCCATTCGACATGGTCCGACCAGACCGAGTAAAGAAGTTATCAAAGAGATACAAGTATAAAGACTACGATCGATCGCCAAGAGTCCACCATAGTCTCGGGACTACACCCGGTGGGTGCACTCAGCGTGCCCCCACCAGTCCAAAAATTCAATCGACACACCCGGTGGGTGTACAGATACGAAGATCTTCAGAAAGAAGAGTTTTTCAGGTAGCATATCCTAACAGGACAAGTGGTGATCAACTAACCTGGACGTTGCTCTGAAGAGCTGAGCTGGCATCATAGGCCGCTTGGCTGGCTTCCCGGACCACCTTCATCTGCTCCATCACGAGCCCCGCTTGGCGTATAGCCTCCTTAGCAGCACCCACTTGGTCCTCCAAGATGTGGTGCGTGGCGAAAAGGGAAGGCGGATCAGCAGTCGACGTTGAAGGCCGGATACTCGTCAGCGGCACAGTGAAAGACACAGAAGTCCGAGTGGTGTTGCCACCCTCATGAACCAGCGCCTCAGGCATTGATGCAACCTGAGCAGTCTTGCCGGCAGGTGCCTTCTTAGTTCTCCTCCGCCTCAATGGCGCCCCATCATCATCATCAGGGAGATCAATGACATGAGGAGGGACTACAGGAAAGATTCAAAGTTAAAAACGGAAATCCAATCGACCAAAAGCAAAATTACAGCGATCATACCAAGGTTAGAGGTAACAGCATCTTCCATCTCCTGGTCTTCGTTCCTAACTGAGGTCTCGGAGGTGGCAGCGCTGCAGATTTCAGGAATCAGTTGATCAGTCAACAAGTCGACCAAAAGTATGTTCATGCTAAACAAAAAAGCTCAAGTTCTGCTGTACCCGGAAATAGTGGGGATAGCCATTGTAACATCCCAAAATTCTAAATTTTGGAATGTTATATTAAATAAATAATTCTGATTGTTTTTTTGATTGTTGAGTGATTGATTGTGTGAAATTGAGTGGAATTTGAAACTTTTTGAAAGTTAAATGAGAGGGAATAAAGGACTTTCCCAAACTTTCATTTTTGCTTTTATGATCTTGAGAATTCAAATTCTTTTCATCACAAAACCCGGAGAGAGGATAACATGACTTCTTCCATTTAAATGAAAAAGGGGTGTTGAAAATATTTGAATTTCATTTGGAAATATTTTTAATTCATAAACTTCATGCAACTCAGTGATTTTCACGGCGAGGATAAAATGACTTCTTCAAAACATATGAAATATGAGTTGGGAGTTTCAAAGGATCAAATTCAAGTCCTTTTGGAATTATTTTTCAATTTGGAGTTATTTGGATTTTATTCAAATTATTTTCTCCAAAAATAAAATACATGGAAAATAGGGTAACATGATTCCCTACATCAGAAAATTGGAGAGAAATTAATTTGAAGTCATTTTGGTATTTTAAAAATGATTTTATTGGATTTTATTGGACCAGTAGCACTGTGTGAATTATTAAAATTTGTGTGGATTTTATTTGACATTATAATAATGTTCATCTTGTAGGAAATATTTTTCTGCAAATTTTGATATATTATATGCCTATATAAAAGTTTTAATTATTTTGTTTTTGTTTTAGTTCTGTGAAATTTTGTTAAAAAAAATATATGCAGCGCCTTGGGCCAAAGGCCCAAGCCACCGACCAACCACCGCCAAGGCCAAGGCCATGGCCATCGCACGCACACACCTAGGGGCCAGGAGCCAAGGTTTCCTATTCTTTTACAAATCCTAGTAGGATTTGATCCCGTTTCGTTATTCCGTTTATTCCGATTTGTTTCTAGATCTTTTCCCTCTTTGTTTCCTAATCCTAGTCTATTTCTTGTCCCCTACCCCAAGCAAAGCCCTCCCCGCCCCACTATAAATACCCAAGCACCCCCCCTCCAACACATCAAACCAACACCTCTCCTCTCCTCTCCTCTCCGCTCCTCTCCGCAGCAGCAGCAGTGCAACACCACCGCCGCCGCCAAGTGCTGCCGCCGCGCCCTCGACCTCTCCTGAGGTTTATATGATCTCCTCTCCACCGTCCCGTGATCTCCTTTCCTCTAGGAGCAACCGCAACATCGGATCCGATCTTCTTCCCCAACTCCGACGACTACTCCGGTGAGATCCACGAAATCCCGTAATTCATTTTTTTCAGAAAATAGCAATCTTAGAAAATTCATATCTTTTAGAGTTTTTAGTATTTTTGAGTGATTCCAATTGCTATGTGTCACAAATTTGCTGAAGTTTCTGTTAGTTCAATTGTATTTCATATTTGAGCAGTTTAAATTTGTGTTTGTATGAATTTTCTCAAATCACTAGATTTGAGATATTTTGAGTTAGGAATATTATTTTGACCGATTCTTTTTGCTCCTGGTCTCTAGGACCTTTGTTTATCCAGTAGTATTTAGTATTTTATTTTCAGGTTAATTTAAATTAGGATTTTAGCAAAACAGTACTGTTTTATTATTAGTTCTGTTTTAGCTTTTCTTTATTGTTTTTATTAGTTTTAAATTTTTCTTTTTGTCACTTTTGACAAAATTAGTTGTGTTTCTATTAGACAATAGACGAAAAATTTATTTTTATTTTAAAAATTTATTTTCCTTAGTTTTGTATGAAACCTTCTATAGGTCATAGTTAGAGTTTTATAAAAGCTTTTTATTTGTTTCTTTTTGCAAATAAAATTTTATGGAAAAATACTTTCTGTTAAATTAGTTATTTTACATTTTATTTTCTGTTAATTTATTAGTTTAATATTTTAATTGTTGTTAAGTTTTTACTTACGGCAAACTATATTAGATGTTTGTAGCAAAGTCATAGATTTTCGTTAGTAGTTTTTCTTTCTAGTCTTATTTGAAGCTTCTTTGGACTTTGTTGGAGTTTTATTATTGAGTTTTTTTTGTTTTAATTGTTATTTTGAGTGTTAGTATTTCTTGCTAGAATGATTGCTTATGTGAATGATATGTTTGACTTGTATAGATTTTCTTCGGAGAGTGACGAATAGTTCTATCAAATTTTGTGAGAGTGTTCTTATCTTCATCAACGTACGTGCAAGTTCACTTTGACCATGTTTTTCATACCTATGTGTTTTATTGCATCTAGTGTCATCTTCGCAACAATCCCTCCAGTAGTGATATTGAATCCTTGTAGTTGAGTAGTATGCATGAGGTAGGAACCCATCACCCTGTTACCAAGCCCGGGACGTTATTTATTTTAATGCTATGCTATAGTAGACGGGGTTGGCATGAGTGCTCGGGAGTGGTGTGAGAATGGAGGATCTACGTCAATGACGACAACTCCATGATGGAATCTGCAAGGACTGCATCTTCAAGGCCTCAAGACTTCAAGACTCGAGACAAGAATTCAATACACACTCTTGGGTGAAGGATGGTTGACGGGCACCTGGAGAAACTAGTGGTTGGCGGGATGCATGGAGAAGCGCCATGACATCTTGCGGAAAGCTTCACCCAGACTCAAAGAGACGGAAGAATACTTCATGCACGGAAGCTTACTGTGCAACCGCAAGTCACTATGGGCTCTGGCTTGGTTGACCTTAGTTGTGACTCTGGCTGGGGCGGTGCTAGCAGATGTAGAACTACGGTAGGATTGGATGAGCACCGGACGGTGGTCGAGGAACTCTTCGAAGACCATGTTTCGGTCATCTTGTTCTCAAACACCACGAAGTGCGAGAACGTAAAGAGAGGATCGAATCTTGCGGGTAAAGTGTACAAACCTCTGCAGAGGGTTTAAACCTAATCGATTAGCCGTGTCCCCGGTTACGGACAATTTGAGCATCTGGACTTGGATCTATCTCGGAACTCTCAACACCGGATTGATAACTTAATTGTGGGCAACTTGTGATGATTTTGGGCTATGAGACATCGGTTGGCGGAACCATGTCATGATAGAAAACTCCATAGTACAGATTTCATTTATTCCTTTGATGTAGGGAAAATAAATCAGCTTTTACGCAAACAAAATTCAGACACAAAGCCACAAAGCCATATTGCATATACTATAGTTTTATCATCTATTTTCTCATGTTGTGATCTTGCCGGTACATTCAATGTACTGACCTACATGGCTGCAACGTATCATGTTGCAGATACTTTCTTCCGACGAGTAAGAATACGGTGCAGGTTACGGTCTACACTCAACTTGCCGATGGCGTTGATGGGACTCCACACCCAATTACTTGTTTCACGAGACTTATGAGGTATATATCAGTTTTACGTTATTTATACATGTGATTGCACTTTGATATATACATTGATGTACCGTGTGTGCCAAAGATACTTGATCCGTGGATGGCACGGATACACGAGGCTTGACCGTCTGAGGTCGGGTCGCTACAGCCATCTTCATCTTGGGCAAAACCTTTGTCGGCTTCGACGGCGTCGCTCGGGGTTGCTTTGGCGCTTTTTCAGTCGGCGCCAGAGAGGTCGTCCGAGGACGTTTAAATCGACCGCCTGACAAAGCGCGATAGCCTTGCCAAGCTTCGACCAGGGGTCATGGGTGAGCTTGGACCGCCTTTCCATGCGAGGAGGGTCGACTTCTTCCTCCTCTTCCTCCTCCTCCTCTTTGTCGGAGCTGTCGTCTTCTTCGTCCCCCCCCCCCCCACCGTCAGACTGCCATTCCTCCTGGCTTTCACCTCCGCTCCCTTCCTCATCCTCAACTGGTTCTTGTCCCCGTTGGGCATCGAGTACATCTCAGTGGTGACCTGGAAGAAGACAAACAAGATGAAAGTCACGACCGATTTATGCAAACAAGATGGAGTAAGCAGAGTCGAGTCAAAGATACGGATTGAACCTTGTCCGCTCAGACGATTGGTCGAGTGGAGGATCCTCCTGCTCCTCGGGGTTATCTTTGTTCCAGTGATGGCGGTCATCCATCTCTCGATGTGGCATCCTCGACCTCCTCCGGGTGGACCCGAGTGGTGTCATCAGTGCCAGAATACATTTACATCGGATGGTCTCGATACTGAAGTGGCTGGATGCACCGTCAAAGAAAAACCTCTAGAAGATCTATACCAGTCACCCCGTCACGGATGAGCTGGACTACACGCCGACCAAAACCTTGACTGAGCCTTCTCCTCCGGACCACCTTCAGAGAGGACGGCTTGCTCACTCGATCCATGGAGAAAGGAGGAGTCCAATGATCGCTCAAGGCGTCGGCTGATCTTGGCAGTAGAACTAGGTCGACTTCCACCCTCGAACCGACTCAGGAAGGATCATGGCTGGAAAAGAGCTCTTACCTCTCATTTGGACCCCAAGACCCCCACACATCTGAATCACTTGGGTTCTCTCATCACTCGGATTGGCCTTTTTCACCGTCTGGGAGCGACAGGTGAAAATGTGTTTGAAGAGGCCCCAATGCGGCCGACAACCCAAAAAATTCTCACACAAAGACACAAAAGTGGCGAGATACACGATAGAGTTGGGTGTGAAGTGGTGGAGTTGTGCCCCAAAAAAGTTCAAAAATCCTCGCAAGAAAGGGTGGGGCGGCAAAGAAAACCCGCGGTCGACATGAGTGGCTAAGAGGACGCACTCACCCTCTTGAGGCTGCGGCCGCCACTCCATCCCCGGAAGCCTCGCTGATCCATGAGGGATCAGTCCCTCATTGGCCAGGTCATCAAGATCTTTTTGGCGGATGGTCGAGCGAATCCAGTCGCCTTGGATCCAGCCCCGCGCAAACCGCCCATGACGAGATCCGCCCGATCGTCGCCTCCCCTTCACCTTCGTTGTCGCCTTCTTTGCCCGTTCCAAAGCTGCCGTCTTTTCTTTCACCATTGTCGCCAGTGGAACGTGCGTGGAGTAGCAGTTCGGAGGTGGAGGCAGGCGCGGCGGATGAATCTGAGGAACGAAGGAGGAAAGGGGAACACACTGTTCAAAAAACCCCAGTCTTGGGCCTTATATGAGGTTGCTTCCGAGTGACTGACCGGTAGGCCCAGGCGATCCTGTCAAATCCCACAACAGTCGCCCGCGCGATACATGGCGAAAAAGGTGGCGCAGAGATCGAGGCGTCCTCGCCTTATCCCGTCCGATTACTGCGGCTCTCTCTCCGTCCCGCTCGTTTCCCGAAGATTCAAATCCCGCTAAATCCAGGCGCCCAGAAAGCAAATCGTCGAGACAAAAGATTTCCTCCGTCATGTCATTCGAAAATCGCCAAGTACATAAAACGTACTCGACGGATACAAAGAATGGATCAAGGCGACTGAAAAAGAAGTTGATGACGTCACTTAAGTCCATTTGATCCAAGACAAGACACAATTGCAACACAAGAATGAGCCGGGAGTATGTTCAACTCCTTCCCCACTCAAACCTCGATCCATTCGGGGGCTAATGATGAAGTCATATACCTAGGGTAGGGTCATGGACCTGTCTAAGACACCCTCCCCAAGGACATCTCTAGAAGAAACTACCTTTCAGTCGACCTGGAAGAGTTCCACTCGACCAACTGGAAGACACTCGACCATGAAGCCAACCACTCAACCACCACGAGATCTAAAGCCAGTCTGCATCCAAACGGTTGGCCATTAAGTAGCTTTTATGGTCATCATAGCATTTTATGTGGGAGTTACCAGTAACCCCCTATCTTAATGTATCTTTAACCCTGCATAACTGAGGGCAAGAGGGGTCTGGCAAACTCTATATAAGCCACCCCCCTCCTCAGTGTCAAGGGTTCGCACCCCTGTAACTCATACGCACATATTACAGTCAACCGCCTCCGGGCTCCGAGACGTAGGGCTGTTACTTCCTCCGAGAAGGGCCTGAACTCGTAAACATCTTGCGTATACAACTATTCCATAGCTACGATCTTGCCTCTCCATACCTACCCCCCATTCTACTGTCAGGCTTAGAACCACGACAGACAACACTCTCCCCTCTCGTTGCTATGCATCACCATGATCTTGCGTGTGTGTAGGAAAATTTTGAAATTAGTACGTTCCCCAACAGTGCTATCAGAGCCAGGTTTATGCGTAGATGTTATATGCACGAGTAGAACACAAGTGAGTTGTGGGCGATAATAGTCATACTGCTTATGAGCATGTCATACTTTGATTCGGCGGTATTGTTGGATGAAGCGGCCCGGACCGACATTACGCGTACGCTTACGCGAGACTGGTTCTACCGACGTGCTTCGCATACAGGTGGCTGGCGGGTGTCAGTTTCTCCAACTTTAGTTGAATTGAGTGTGGCTACGCCCGGTCCTTGTTGAAGGTTAAAACATCACATACTTGACGAAAAATCGTTGTGGTTTTGATGCGTAGGTAAGAACGGTTCTTGCTCAGCCCGTAGCAGCCACGTAAAACTTGCAACAACAAAGTAGATGATGTCTAACTTGTTTTTGCAGGGCATGTTGTGATGTGATATGGTCAAGACATGATGCTAAATTTTATTGTATGAGATGATCATGTTTTGTAACGGAGTTATCGACAACTCGCAAGAGCTATATGGTTGTCGCTTTATTGTATGAAATGCAATCGCCATGTAATTGCTTTACTTTATCACTAAGCGGTAGCGATAGTCGTAGAAGCAATAGTTGGCGAGACGACAACTATGCTACGATGGAGATCAAGGTGTCGCGCCGGTGACGATGGTGATCATGACGGTGCTTTGGAGATGGAGATCAAAGGCACAAGATGATGATGGCCATATCATATCACTTATATTGATTGCATGTGATGTTTATCCTTTATGCATCTTATTTTGCTTAGTTCGACGGTAGCATTATAAGAATCTCTCACTAAATTTCAAGGTATAAGTGTTCTCCCTGAGTATGCACCATTGCAACAGTTCTTCGTGCTGAGACACCACGTGATGATCGGGTGTGATAAGCTCTACGTTCACATACAACGGGTGCAAGCCAGTTTTACACACGCAGAATATTCAGGTTAAACTTGATGAGCCTAGCATATGCAGATATGGCCTCGAAACACTGAGATCAAAAGGTCGAGCGTGAATCATATAGTAGATATGATCAACATAGTGATGTTCACCATTGAAAACTACTCCATCTCACGTGATGATCGGACATTGTTTAGTTGATATGGATCACGTGATCATTTAGATGACTAGAGGGATGTCTATCTAAGTGGATGTTCTTAAGTAATATGATTAATTGAACTTTAATTTATCTTGAACTTAGTCCTGATAATATTTGCATAACTATGTTGTAGATCAATAGCTCGCGATGTAGCTCCCCGTTTATTTTTGATATGTTCCTAGAGAAAAATAAGTTGAAAGATGATAGTAGCAATGATGTGGACTTGGTCCGTGATCTGAGGATTATCCTCATTACTGCACAGAAGAATTATGTCCTTCATGCACCGCTAGGTGACAGATCTATTGCAGGAGCAGATGCAGACGTTATGAACGTTTGACAAAGCTCGGTATGATGACTACTTGATAGTTTAAGTGCACCATGCTTTACGGCTTAGAACCGGGACTTCAAAAATATTTTGAACCCCACGGAGCATATAAGATGTTCCAAGAGTTGAAATTGGTATTTCATACTCATGCCCGTGTCGAGAGGTATGAGACCTCTGACAGTACTTTGCCTACAAGATGGAGGAGAATAGCTCAACCAGTGAGCATGTTCTCAGATTGTGTGGGGACTACAATTGCTTGAATCAAGTGGGAGTTAATCTTCCAGATAAGATAGTAATTGACAAAGTTCTCTAGTCACTATCACCAAGTTACTAGAACTTCGTGATGAACTATAATATGCAAGGGATGATGAAAGTAATTCCTGAGCTCTTCGCGATGCTGAAATCGGCGAAGGTAGAAATTAGGAAAGAGCATCAAATGTTGATGGTTTACAAGACCACTAGTTTCAAGAAAAGGGCAAAGGAATAGAAAGGGAACTTCAAGAAAGAATGACAAACAAGTTGTCACTCCCGTGAAGAAACCCAAAGCTAGACTCAAGCCTAAAACTGAGTGCTTCTACTGCAAAGAAAATGATCACTGGAAGTGGAACTGCCCCTAGATACTTGGTGGATAAGAAGGATGGCAAAGTGAACAAAGGTATATTTGGTATACATGTTATTGATGTGTACTTTACTAGTGTTTATAGCAACCCCTCGGTATTTGATACTAGTTCAGTTGCTAAGAGTAGTAACTCGAAACAAGAGTTGCAAAATAAACAGAGACTAGTTATGGGCGAGGTGACGGTGTGTGTTGGAAATGATTCCAAGGATGATAATATCACCATCGCACTGTGGCGACCGATTTTTCCGGTGTTAATCCCAGAAAAATGGCCCTTGTGCTTACCAGCCCCAGGATAACTGTTAGCTGATAAGGCACCAACTTGATATAGAAATTCCAAGCAAAATACCATATATGTAGTACAAGACCATTCTGGCCTGAAAGCACAACAAAAGGTTTCTAAAGGTTGATGGCGGAAGCGAGTTATAAAACACCCTCGTCTATGGGACTTCATTTCCCACAGGAACAGCTGACCAGGTTAACTCCTATCTTCGCGTGGCGGCTATCACCGTTGCTTAGGTTCGCACTTTGTCGCAACGCCTCCTCTCCAAGCATGAAATCTGGCCAAGACAATAGCCAGGACAAGCCGGTGAGTACTTTGAATGTACTGCAAACATAATGAACACATGCATAATTTAACAATGATGTGCTGAAAATATACTATGCTCATGACGTTAGTCACATAAGATAAATAAAACTCTGAAGCGTGCAAGCATGTTATTTGCGGATATGCAATCATCTGGTAGTATTAAAATTTTGAAAATAATTAACATAAAGGACTTCAAAAGAAATGCCACAGTCGGGCGTCTGAGCGACACCGCATAAAGGGCTTTAAAAGAAATGCCACAGTCGGGCGTCTTAGCGACACCACATAAAGGGCTTTAAAAGAAATGCCACAGTCGGGCGTCTTAGCGACACCACTTAAAGGGCTTTAAAAGAAATGCCACAGTCGTGCGTCTTAGCGACACCACATAAAGGGCTTTAAAAGAAATGCCACAGTCGGGCGTCTTAGTGACACCACATAAAGGGCTTTAAAAGAAATGCTACAGTCGGGCGTCTTAGCGACACCACTTAAAGGGCTTATAAATAAACAAAAACAATGCCGCAGTCGGGCGTCTGAGCGACACCACATAAAGGGCTTATAAATAAATACGATGAATATCCAGGAGGTAGAACCATCCCAGGGATATTTGATAATACGAATAAAATCATGGGTTAGACAACAGTAATAATAATAATCATAATCATCACAATCCACAAGTTGTGAAATTCAATTCTGGTTTAACAGTTTCACCTCCGAAGACCGACACTAAAACCGACATTTGACCCATCCCAGACTGTAATCCTTAACCACGGACATGGCTATTCGAATAGGTTTAATCTCTGCAGAGGGTGTACTCTTTACCCACGAGTAACGGATTCCTTTAGTCCATCGGGACTAATTCCGTCTACAGTCTTTTTGTTGAAAACACACCTAACTTGCACACACCAGCTTAACTCACATGTGTCTAGAATCACCCACGACACATGTTAAGCAAAACTCTAAGTGGGGAGGCTACAACCTCGACGTAACATGGGATCACAGAATTTATACCACAAGAACCTGGGAGCTACCCCTTTCGGCTACAACCAAACACCCATGCTCCGGACCGGTGGCATGACTACGGATGCCTCGATATCTTCCACCACGGCCTCTCATGCGGTGTGTGCTAGGAAAGGGTTGACAACTTATCGAACTGCACCCTACTAGGTGTAGAGACGAGTGGTAGTACGAAGCAAGTATGGGGGTTACTGGCACAAGACTCGATCTATGGTCGACTTAGGAGGTTGTAATATTTCCAGCGTGATTAGCATAACAATGCATATATTCCAAACAACAGATAGAAACACCACACGACATACCCCCTGATGCCATACCGGACACGACCGTCTCGACGGAGGATTAGGGACAATATCGTGTCTACCCAAGACCGAGGCCTTCCCTTCTTTCCTCCTGGTAGGCATGAAAGGCACATGACAGTGTTTTCTATCACAATCATATCAATTCCATTTGCATGAAATTCATTAACATGCATTCATGAGTAGGAACACATCCGCACATAAAATGACGTATGCTCGTGTCGGAGTGGTGTTGTCACCACGCTATGCAACACACACAAAATTTTCACCAGGGTTCAGAATGCTTGCCTTCAGGTCATCAGAAAGAAGGGTGCATCCAAAACATCTTGGAATCTTCAAAACTCCTATTTAAAAGAATATATATGAATTAAAACACAAAAACAAAACATCACAAAAAAGTTGTCTGAAATTTTTTCAAATAAATCTTAAAATAAACTAGACAATATTTGAGAGAGGTAGGAAAAAAATCAATTGATTTGGAGTTGTATTTAAAAAGATACAGCCGGTCAAAGTTTGGTCAAAAATCGGTTATTTAAATAAAAACAGAAAAGAAAACGATTCGAATAATTACGTACACGTCGAAAGCGTAATCTGGAAATACGCTTCCACTTAACCCACGTGGATTGCGCCTGGGTCACCGACAAGGTCCAGGGGCCCCACCGTCGTTTGACCAGTCTCCTTCCTCTTCTTCCTCCGGCCGAACAGAGGCGGGGACTCCGGTGATCGTCGCTGGCGTTTGGCGGATCCTCGCGGGCTCCAGATGGTCGGGATGGATCCGCAGGAATGGGGCGGTCCCCCCGGTGGTCGCTGGGTTGGCGGGGATGGCGTGAGCTGCCGCGGCGAAGCCATGGCGGAGGAAAGCTTCGGGGCGAAGTGGTTTTGGGGCCGCGGTGGTTCCCGATCAAAATGGAGTAGGGGGAAGGGTTCAGGGGAGGAAGAGAAGGCTTCTGGTGAAGAGAGTGGAGAGGGGGAGGCCCTGGTTGCGTCAGAATGGCCTGGTTAGAGGCGACGGCTGGAGTTGCCGGAGAGGAAGAAGACGACTCTCTCCTCTCAATTGACGGCTAAGGGGGCACGAGTGGGATGGTGTGAGGCTGCCTGCGTGCGGGTTTGAGCTCGGGGACCTCTTTTATATAGCGATGGAGGTCGGTTCCGAGGCGGCCGGAGATAAGAACAACGGCGAACCGCCTCCCTGTAGCGTCAGGGCGTCGTGGCGATGACGGGAGCTAGCCGACGAGCGAGGGGATGAGCTTGCACTGCTCACAGGGGCAGGTGGCGAGCCGGGGTGGCTTTGGCAGCGCCGACCGCGGCAGAGGCGCGTTGCGGACGCCGGCGTGCCGCCAAGAGCCTGCTGGCAACGCTGCAAAGGCGGTCGGGTTCCTTGGCGCGACGTAGCGAGAGGCCAAGCGAGTGGCGCGGCTCTGTGGAGTGGTGGCAAGCCAGGTATGACGCGTCGGCTTTCAAGCGCGGCACGCGTGCTGTCTGGCGTGCTCGCTCGCGCCCAGAGCACGCACGGAAGGTGCTCGATGAAATGCCATGGCATGCTACAGGGCTTGGGTGAGGCTGGCAAGAAACAAGGCTAGGTTAAGGTTAGCAAGGGGATCAAGGGACATGATGGATTGGTCAGGGGCTCAAGTTCACCATGTAAACTTGAAGTCATGCCAAAACTGGCTGTGCACACAGGGTGTTTGACAAAATGCCAAAAGCACCTAGGTAGTACTTGGAGGGGCCAAATTCTCAAGATCAGTGTCTCTATGGATGTGAGAGAGGGTGATGGAGTTGGTTTGCAAAAAGGAGAAACTTGCTAGTGCAAGTTATGCAAAACTTTAGTCCTGGGCAGAAAGTGAATGGCACTGTTCTATGAACTAAAAATCTTCCAAAGGGTCCACTCCTCTGGACTTAAGGGTTTGGCAAGGAGGACTATAAGTAGGAAAAGGAATTATAGCTAAAGAAGCAAGTTGGGAGATGGTTGCAGTACAAATCACCAAATGGCACCAGAATGAAGAAGATGATGATTCACTCAATTTTCCAAAGAACAACACTTTGTTTTTGCATAAAGTTGGATGGCATGCTACCACTAATATCCCATAATTTTGGTGGAGGTTCTAGGGAAAGATTTAATTTGGTTGTAGTGCAAAATTGTCCACTGGACCAGATTTGAAAAACAGGTGTAACTCTCAAAATAAGCAATGAAATAGTTTTATTATTACACGAAAGTGATCTAGGGGCATCACTTGACATCTCCAAATTTTGGTTGGAATATTAGTTAAAGTTATCAATAGGTTGTAGTACAAACAGAGCTCCAAAATTTAAAACAAGCCATTTTAATGATTAAAGCTCAGGGTGAAATAATATTAATAAATAAATCTGCTGATTTAGAAATTGTTTTAAAAGAGATGGCAAAGAAGTCCAATATATTTTGGAAAGCTCCACTTGAAAAAAAGATAAAACTCCTTAACAATAAAAGAAGAGTTCTGAAAATCCACAGAAATAAAAATTTAAAACTCCTGGCAAACATTTTAATATTGAAAACTTGGCTAAACTTTTGGGGTGTTACACGCACACTCCCTTTAACTTCGAGATTAGTGTTGAACCTAAAATAAATGTTATTTGGTGTTTGCGTTGAGCATGAATATGACGAGATCATGTTTATTGCAATACGGTTATTCATTTAAGTCAAAGAATAATTGTTGTTCTGTTTACATGAATAAAACCTTCTATGGTCATACACTAAAAATAAATGGTTTATTGAATCATGATCGTGTTGATACACATATTCATAATATTGATGCCAAAAGATGCAAAGTTGATAATGATAGTGCAACATATTTGTGGCACTGCCGTTTAGGTCATATTGGTGTAAAGCGCATGAAGAAACTCCATGCTGATGGGCTTTTGGAATCACTTGATGCTTGCGAACCATGCCTCATGGGCAAGATGACTAAGACTCCGTTCTCCGGAAGAATGGAGCGAGGCACTGACTTATTGGAAATAATGCATACCGATTTATGCGGTCCAATGAGTGTTGAGGCTCACGGCGGGTATCATTGTTTTCTGACCTTCACAGATGATTTGAGCAGATATGTGTATATCTACTTGATGAAACACAAGTCTGAAACACTTGAAAGTTCAAAGATTTTCAGAGTGAAGTAGAGAATCATCGTAACAAGAAAATAAAGTTTCTATGATCTGATCGTAGAGGCAAATATTTGAGTTACGAGTTTGGCCTTCAATTAAAACAATGTGGAATAGTTTCATAAACTCATGCCACCTGGAACACCACAACATAATGGTGTGTCCGAATGTCATAACTGTACTTTATTGGATATAGTGCAATCTATGATGTATCTTACCGATTTACCACTATCATTTTGGGGTTATGCATTAGAGACAACTACATTCACGTTAAATAGGGCACCGTCTTATCTGTTGAGACGACACCATATGAACTATGGTTTGGCGAGAAACCTAAGCTGTCGTTTCTTAAAGTTTGAGGTTGCAATGCTTATGTGAAAAACTTTCAACCTGATAAGCTCAAACCCAAATCAGAGAAGTGCGTCTTCATAGGATACCCAAAAGAAAATGTTGGGTACACCTTCTACCACAGATCCGAAGGCAAGATCTTTGTTGCTAAGAATGGATCCTTTCTAGAGAAGGAGTTTCTCTCGAAAGAAGTGAGTGGGAGGAAAGTAGAACTTTATGAGGTAATTGTACCTTCTCCCGAATTGGAAAATAGTTCATCACAGAAATCAGTTCTAGTGATGCCTACACCAATTAGCGAGGAAGATTAATGGTGATGATCATGAAACTTCAGATCAAGTTACTACCGAACCTTGTAGGTCAACCAGAGTATGGTCCGCACCAGAGTGGTACGGTAATCCTATTCTAGAGGTCATGTTACTTGACCATGACAAACCTACGAACTATGAGGAAGCAATGATGAGCCCAGATTCCGTGAAATGGCTTGAGGCCATGAGATTTGAGATGGGATCCATGTACGAGAACAAAGTGTGGACTTTGGTTGACTTGCCCGATGATCGGCAAGCCATAGAAAATAAATGGATGTTCGAGAGGAGGACGGACGCTGATAGTAGTGTTACTATCTACAAAGCTAGACTTGTTGAAAAAGGTTTTTGACAAAGTTCAAGGTGTGACTACGATGAGATTTTCTCACTCGTAGCAATGCTTAAGTCTGTCCGAATCATGTTAGCAATTGCGACATTTTATGAAATCTGGCGGATGTCAAAACTATATTCCTTAATGGGTTTCTTACAGAAGAGTTGTATATGATGCAACCAGAAGGTTTTGTCGATCCTAAAAGTGCTAACAAAATGTGCAAGCTCCAGCGATCCATCTATGGACTGGTGCAAGCATCTCGGAGTTGGAATATACGCTTTGATGAGTTGATCAAAGCATATAGTTTTATACAGACTTGCGATAAAGCCTGTATTTACAAGAAAGTGAGTGGGAGCACTACAGCCTTTCTGATAAGTATATGTGAATGACATATTGTTGATCGGAAATGATGTAAAATTTTCTAGAAAGCATAAAGGAGTGTTGAAAGGACTTTTTTCAATGAAATACCTCGATGAAGCTGCTTACATATTGAGCATCAAGATCTATAGAGATAGATCAAGACGCTTGATAATTTTTTTAATGAGTACATACCTTGACAGATTTTTGAAGTAGTTCAAAATGGAACAGTCAAAGAAGGAGTACTTGCCTGTGTTGTAAGGTGTGAAGTTGAGTAAGACTCAAAGCCCGACCACGGCAGAAGATAGGAAGAGAATGAAAGTCACCCCCTATGCCTCAGCCATATGTTCTATAAAAGTATGTCATGTTGTGTACCAGACCTATTGTATACCCTGCACTGTGTTTGGCAAGGGAGTACAATAGTGATCTAGGAGTAGATCACTGGACAGCGGTCAAAATTATCCTTAGTGGAATAAGGATACGTTTCTTGATTATGGAGGTGACAAAAGGTTCATTGTAAAGGGTTACGTCGATGCAAGTTTTGACACTGATCCAGATGACTCTAAGTCTCAATCTGGATACATATTGAAAGTGGGAGCAATTAGCTAGAGTAGCTCCGTGTAGAGCATTGTTGACATAGAAATTTGCAAAATACATACGGATCTGAATATGGCAGAACCGTTGACTAAACTTCTCTCACAAGCAAAACATGATCACACCTTAGTACTCTTTGGGTGTTAATCACATGGCGATGTGAACTAAGATTACTGACTCTAGTAAACCCTTTGAGTGTTGGTCACATGGCGATGTGAACTATGGGTGTTAATCACATGGTGATGTGAACTATTGGTGTTAAATCACATGGCGATGTGAACTAGATTATTGACTCTAGTGCAAGTGGGAGACTGAAGGAAATATGCCCTAGAGGCAATAATAAAGTTGTTATTTATATTTCCTTATATCATGATAAATGTTTATTATTCATGCTAGAATTGTATTAACCGGAAACTTAGTACATATGTGAATACATAGACAAACAGAGTGTCAGTAGTATGCCTCTACTTGACTAGCTCGTTGAATCAAAGATGGTTAAGTTTCCTAGCCATAGACATGAGTTGTCATTTGATTAACGGGATCACATCATTAGAGAATGATGTGATTGACTTGACCCATTCCGTTAGCTTAGCACTTGATCGTTTAGTATATTGCTATTGCTTTCCTCATGACTTATACATGTTCCTATGAGTATGAGATTATGCAACTCCCGAATACCGGAGGAACACTTTGTGTGCTACCAAACGTCACAACGTAACTGGGTGATTATAAAGGTGCTCTACAGGTGTCTCCGATGGTACTTGTTGAGTTGGCATAGATCAAGATTAGGATTTGTCACTCTGATTATCGGAGAGGTATCTCTGGGCCCTCTCGGTAATGCACATCACTATAAGCCTTGCAAGCAATGTGACTAATGAGTTAGTTGCGGGATGATGCATTATGGAACGAGTAAAGAGACTTGCCGACAACGAGATTAAACTAGGTATTGAGATACCTACGATCGAATCTCGGGCAAGTAACATACAGAAGACAAAGGGAACAACGTATGTTGTTATGAGGTTTGACCGATAAAGATCTTCGTAGAATATGTGGGAGCCAATATGAACATCCAGGTTCCGCTATTGTTTATTGACCGGAAACATGTACCGGTCATGTCTATATAGTTCTCGAACCCGTAGGGTCCGCACGCTTAACGTTCGGTGACGATCGGTATTATGAGTTTATGTGTTTTGATGTACCGAAGGTTGTTCGGAGTCCCGGATGTGATCACGGACATGACGAGGAGTCTCGAATGGTCGAGACATAAAGATCGATATATTGGATGGCTCTGTTTGGACATCGGAATGGTTCCGGTGAGTTCGGGCATTTACCGGAGTACCGGGAGGTTACCGGAACCCCCCGGGGAGTATATGGGCCTTATTGGGCCTTAGTGCAGAGGAGAGGAAGTGAAAAGGTGGAGGGCGCGCCCCCTAGCCCAATCCGAATTGGGTGGGGCCGCCCCCCTTCCTTCCCTCTCTCCTCCCCTTCCTTCTCTCCTACTCCTACTACTTGGAAGGGGGGAATCCTACTCCCGGTGGGAGTAGGACTCCCCAGGGCGCGCCATAGTAGTGGGCTGGCCCTCCCCCTCCTCCACTCCTTTATATACGGGGGAGGGGGCACCCCATAGACACAAGTTGATCATTGATCTCTTAGCCGTGTGCGGTGCCCCTCCACCATAATTCACCTCGGTCATATCGCTGCAAAGCTTAGGCGAAGCCCTCGCGCCGTAGCTTCATTATCACCGTCATCACGCCGTCGTCGACGTGAGCTCTCCTCGACACTCTGCTGGATCGTGAGTTCGTGGGGCGCCACCGAGCCGAACGTGTGCAGATCGCGGAGGTGCCGTACTTTCAGTACTAGGATCGGTCGATCGTGAAGACGTACGACTACATCAACCGCGTTGTCGTAACGCTTCCGCTTACGGTCTACGAAGGTACGTGGACAACACTCTGCCCTCTCGTTGCTATGCATCACCATGATCTTGTGTGTGCGTAGGAAAATTTTGAAATTACTACGTTCCCCAACAGGCGCCCCCTGGCTGGATGCGAGGGTAGAAGTAGTGGTGAAAGAGCGACGTGCTGGGGAGAACTCCGGCGAAGCCCTCGCAGAGATGGGCAAAGAAGGCCATGCACGCCATGACATTCGGCGTGGGTGTGCAAGACGTCATTGAAGAAATCAGAGAAAGGGGGACAGAGCCCGCAAGAGAAGTAGTCGACGAAGAAGGGGTACCGATTTGGGCCGGCCTTGGTGAAATCGGCAGGGACGATGCACGTGGCAGGGTGCCCCATCGTCTCCCTCCCCCACAGAGGGCCTGAAGTAGTCCCTAAGGTGGACCGCATCGACCGTCAAGGGGAAGTAGGTGTGCTGCGTTCGAAGCGCCGCCAACTCGCTCTCTGTCGCCTCCTTCTCCCCGGTGTCCTTGGCCGCTCCCTTGCCCTTGCCTGTCTTGGGCGCCATAGCGGCTCAGAGGGAATGAAAGTCAAGGGCAATGGGGCACGGCGGCGGCGAGTAGAGGTAAGAGCTTGAAGAAGAAGAGGGGAACTGCGGTTCTGAGATTGGAAAAGGCACCGAGGGTAAATGAGCAGCGCCCCTGCAGTTCTCCTTTTTATGGGGAAGACGCGGACTGCCTCTTTACCATTTACCATGATGTGACGCAAGCAAGCTGCAACCGCTCCACGCACGAGCCCCACGTCACGCATTCAACGCAGGTCGTGGGGAAGTGCGACCGGCGAAGGAATTAACGCAGTAAAGACTCTGCCACACATGCCCGCGCACCGTTCTGGGCCTGGCCCAACAACGCTCTGCGCTTATGTGTGGCCCAGGCCCGGGGGCTCCTGTTGGTGTACAAAAGTAGGGGCCTTCTGTACCCCTTTACTTGTGCGCGGGCAGTTATTGCCACGCCTGTGGCCACGCTTGGCAGGGCAGAGGAAGCGAAGACACAAGATAACCAGAGCAGTGCCAAGCCAGAGGCGCGAGGAGCAAAGGGACAAGGTGGGCTTTCCCTGGCAAGAGCCTTGCCGGGGCAACTTGCCCAACACCAGCGAGGCCGCCACCCTTGAGCCTAAGAGTTCCAACACCATCAACGACATTGGGACCAAGGCTCGGGAGGCACCTACATGGTGGCATGCAGATCTTTGTGAAGACCAAGAACATACAAGGCTAGATGAGAACCAGAAGACGGAAACCCCCCGGCGAGATCCTTGCTGGGGACGCTCACAAGACCCCCGGCAAGACCCTTGCCGAGGACACCTGCGAGACCCCGGCAAGACCCTTGCCGGGCCCCCGCAAGACCCTTGCCGGGGAAATCTGCGGGGCCGCAGCCAGGCCCACACCTGCCAAGGCTCCACCGCCGTTCCAACATAGCAGTCAGCCTGCCAATAAGGCAGGCACCTGCGTGGCGACGTGCAGCTTCCAGGCCAACACAGCAAGCACCTGCGTGGTGGCATGCAGATCTTCGTGAAGACTCTGCCACTGCACCAACTCAGCAGCCTGCTAGCATACATGGCGCTGCATGCCTCGTTGCCCAGGACGCGTGTCGAAGCAAGGCGAAGCGGCGATAGACGGGACGGGCTTCATTGCCGTCCCCGATAAAGCGAGAGGACACCTAAGTAGTGCATTAAATGCGTTTTGTCCTGTGATGTCAGGCAATAAGCCTGTACACTGTGCATACTTTCCACCTCCTATGTGCCACTGTGGTGACCCCTTTGACTATAAAAGGAGGCCCGGGGCGTACTAAGGGAGGATTCGGACTTTTTGGACCCTGCACGCTTTGTAGCTAGTCCAAGAACACCAGATAAACACAAACCAGCAGGAGTAGGGTATTACGCATCACTTGCGGCCCAAACATGGATGAAAATTTCCCCGTGTTGATCTCCCAAGCCCGCTCTTTGCATAGCCCCGCGCTCGCCAACCGTAGAAGGGATCCTCGTGATCCCATAGGTGTCGTTCCCCCGAGAACATCGTTCTCCTAATGATGTGACCCCGTTCATCAAATGACAACACATGTATATGGTTAGGAAACTTAACCATCTTTGATTAACGAGCTAGTCTAGTAGAGGCTTACTAGGGACATAGTGTTTTGTCTATGTATCCACACATGTATCAAGTTTTCGGTTAGTACAATTCTAGCATGAATAATAAACATTTATCATGATATAAGGAAATATAAAATAACAGCTTTATTATTGCCTCTAGGGCTTATTTCCTTCAGTCTCCCACTTGCACTAGAGTCAATAATCCAGTTCACATCGCCATGTGATTTAACACCAATAGTTCACATTCTTATGTGATTAGCACCCATAGTTCACATAACCATGTGATCAATACCCGAAGAGTTTACTAGAGTAAATAATCTAGTTCACATTGCTATGTGATTAACACCCAAAGAGTACTAAGGTGTGATCATGTTTTGCTTGTGAGAGAGGTTTAGTCAACGGGGCTGCCACATTCAGATCCGTATGTATTTTGCAAACTTCTATGTCTACAATGCTTTGCATGGAGCTACTCTAGCTAATTGCTCCCACTTTCAATATGTATCCAGATTGAGACTCAGATTCATATGGATCACTATCAAAACTTGCACCGACGTAACCCTTTACGACGAACTCTTTGTCACCTCCATAACCGAGAAACAGTTTCTTAGTCCTCTTTAGGTACCTAAGGATAATTTTGACCGCTGTCCAGTGATCTACTCCTGGATCATTATTGTACCCCCTTGACAAACTCATGGCAAGGTACACGATAGGTCTGGTATACAACATTGGCAGACTTTATAGAATCTATGGCTGAGGCATAGGTGAAAGTGCGCTATATCGACTAGAGGGGGGTGAATACGTGATTTTTACAAATTTGTCACCGAGGAATCTCAAGGTGAGGAAATTCTTAAGCAACGAACTACTTAGCAGCGGAATAAGTACTCAGATGCATGCGTAACAGAATAGAAGCACAATCATCATGATGAAATGAAAACAAGAACCGAGTACAAGTAGCGAGTAACCAGGATAAGCAGGCTGAAGACAAACTAACTGAAGAAATAGAATTGAGGAAATTGAGAAAGTCTTCAAATAGTAACGATCAAGTACAACAACATATGAATGAGGAAATGAAAGGGTTGAGGAAATAGAACAAGTGGCTTGGTGAAGACAGTGATTTGGTAGACCAGTTACAACTACTATGACAGTCGTACGTCTGGTTGGAGCGGCTAGTTTAAACCTGAGGACACACGGTCCTCACCGTATTCTCCTTGAGCTAAGATCACACAGACCTCGCCCAACCACTCGCGGTAAGTCTTCAGGTGACTTCCAAACCTTCATAGGCTCGGTCACTCGGCGATCCACAATTTCTTCTTGGATGCTCTAGACCATGACGCCTAACCGTCTGGAGGATGCACAGTCCTCAAAGGTAACAAGCATCGGTTCCACACAGGAACAATCTCTTCAGTGATGCTCAATCACTTTGGGTTTGTAGGTGTTTGGGTTTGTAGGTGTTTGGGTTTGGGTTTTCCTCACTTGATGATTTTCGCTCAAAGTCCTCGGAGGATGGGATGCTCACAATGACAAGTGTTAGTTTCTCTTGGAGCAGCCAACCAACTAGTGGTTGTAGGGGGGCGGCCATTTATAGCCTAGGGAGCAGCCCGACATGATAAGACATAAATGCCCTTCAATGATACTACCATTAGGTGGGTAGATATTTTGGGACAGCTGGCACGTAGCACAGCAACGGTCGGATATTTGAGTATCAATTTCCTCAGGGCTATCATGTTCCTCACTTGTAGGCAATCTGCACTGGCGAATTCCTAACTCCTCAGTCAGAACAAATTCCACAGAGACCAGAAGATCTTCGTCTCTGTCACTGAAGAAATTGGCTGAACTGTATGACATTTCCAATGGCTTCACTCGAAGGATTGGTTAGGTGTAGGATTTGAGATGAGCATCACTTGGAAACTTTTCCTTAGTTTTAGCTCGACCCCCTTTAACAGTACGGTGTTTCCTATGACTCAAGAAAGAGAATATGGAACTACGAAAACAAAAGTCTTCACGCTTCATAATCCTCGCATGAATATCGAAGTCTTCAAGGTCACACCAATTTCTTCACTTTCAAAGTCTTCAAGAAAGCCAAAGTCTTCAAGAAAACCAAAGTGTTCAGCTGAAGACATTCATTTTTAGGGGTCGACTTTCATCGTAAATATCAAACTCCTCATAGACTTATAAACCTGTGTACACTCGCAAACTCATTAGTCCCTTAACCTGTAAGTCTTCAATACACCAAAATCACTAAGGGGCACTAGATGCACTTACAATCTCCCCCTTTTTGGTGATTGATGACAATATAGGTTAAGTTTTCAACGGGGATAAACATATGAAGTGTAAATACTGATATTGAGGAATTTGATTGCAAGATATAGAAGAACCCCCCATGAAGATGTGCATATATGAGGAATTTGCTTTGAATAGCAAATGCACATTGTAGAGCATAATCATGGAGATCTCCCCCTATATCTTGTAATTCATACACGCATTTAAAATATGATATGAAGAATTTGAAATGCATGATGAAATATGGTGTCTGATGAAATTCAGCATGCGTGCATTATGTACTTGAGGAAATAGCATGCAGAAAACAGAGAAAAAGTATCAGACCACCATAGGACTTAAGTTTACAACTCAATCCAACAAACACTTCAGAAGAGCGAGAATTGCAACTTAACAAAAAATAGCCCATATATAGAGACCCGCTTGAAGACTAACTCAAATTTCTCCCCCTTTGTCATCGAATGACCAAAAGGGACGAAAAATGAGGACTAACGCCCCTGAAGAATATCATCACGAAGTCGATGGAGGAGCGCCAGCGTTGTTGGGGTGATCCGTTGGAGTAGGGCATGCCGCAGTGTCGTCCAAGTCTTCGGCTTCATCCATCTCGCGCAATGAAGAATATGAACTGGCGACCAAGTGAGGAACTTTGACCTTCTTGAATTTCTTCGAAGGTGGTTGTGACCAGTCAAAGTCCTGTTTGAAGCCCATCTACTTGAGATCTTCATCACCTTAGTGGTGAGACAATACAGCCCAAGTGCGATCAAAAACTTCATGCAAGTAGTAGTGGTTCTTCTTCATAGTATTTTGAGTGACTGTCATGTTTTGAAAAATAGCACCAAATTGACGCTTGACCCACTTGGAGCTTGGCCAGACTTCAAAGGCTTCATCAGCACTTGCATCAAATGATTTGAGAGTTCAGGTTCAACATAGATGAGCCTTGCACCTTCAGTGGGAGGACTAACTGGGACGACGTGAAGCAATTCAGTGGCCGGAGCTTTGTTGTGAGTATTTTCAGTCATCCAGTCAAGCACCCATGAATTGACATCTTCAACATTTCCAGTAATGTGTAGCGTGGCAAAGAATTGAAGAATGAGTTCTTCATTCCAATAGCAGATGTTGGTGCATAAGTTGAGCAGCCCAGCATCATGAAGAACATGGAGGACTAGGGTGAAGCACGGTAGAGACTCCATATCCACATGAGGAAGTTGCTCATGGTCAAAAACTTTGTCCTTATCAAACAACAGCGATCAATAGAAATTCATCTGGCTGGCAGTCCAAAAACGCTTGCGACAAAGTCGAGCAGAGTCATAAGGATTGTAGTCAGAGAAGAAATGATGCTCAACAAAGAAGTCATCAGTCTTGAACTTGTGCTTCTTGGTGTGAGGATTCTGTGGCTTGGGCTAAAGATTTGCAGTTGAAGTCTTCACAGCCTCTTGACGCACAACCTCTGGAGCTACGGGTTGAGGAATTTCAGGAGCAATGTCATCATCAGCAGCCTTGGCCTCCATTTCTTCAGCACTACTGGCTGGAACTTCTTATGGTATAGATAGAAGTGAAGTTTGATGTTCTTCAAAGCCCATATGAATTTCTTCAGTTTGGACCAGGGACCGAGGAAGTTGATGCAGAGGAGTGGTCAGTGGTGAATTGGGGTGATGACTTTCCCAATAGTCATCATTTTGCATAGGATGTGTTGACCCAATATCCACATCCTCATCTTCTTCATCAATTTCTTGAATGCCTGCCTCTTTAGCTGTGAACTATGGCCTGGGCGATGAAACCATAGGAGTTGAAGGGATATCACCCACTTCAATTTCTTCATCAAATTGCTCTGACGAAGCAGCAGAAGGATTTTCCTCATCCGAGTCGCTGGGAATAAGATATTCCTCACCAAAGGGTACAATCTCCTTTGATGGCATGCTTGATATGGGTACATCATCAATCGGGTTTGCATAAGAGCTCATCAAAGTCTTCATTTTCTTAGGAACTGAAGACTCTGAGGTTGATGATGCTTTTCTTTTCTTCACTGTTGCTCGCTCTGCAGCTTTGGTCTTCTTCGCTTCTGATGCAGAAGGAAGGTTGATACTTGTCATCTATGTAGGAGGAGCAGAGGAAATTGGTTCGATTTCTTCAGCGAATCGATGCAGCTTGCTGCATGTTCAGATTTCTTGAGCATGATGGCGTATGCTTCAACTGGCTCGCTTTGTTCTTCAGGCGCAACATTGGTGGTTGCCCTGTCAATTTCTTCAGAAACTGAGATTTCTTCAGCAGCCCTGGTGCTTTCATTCTCTTCAACAGCCTGATTTTCATCAGCTGTGCTTGCATGTTCTTCAGTAGGCTGAGTAGATGTCTCAGCCTGTGGACTTTCATGTTGCGATGAAGATGAAACATTTGGAGTGAATCCCTTTGCCATTCTGACGAATCTGAGTTTGGCGCCCAACCAATCTGCACGGTATGTGTCAAATTCATCACTGAGTGCTTTGATCTCAGTCTGCATAGTCACAAGTTCCTCAGGAGACATTTTCACAACATTTTTCTTCAGAAAACGCTCCTTTCTGTACTAGGCTTTCTTCACTTGCCTAGCCTTTTCAAATTTCCATTTTCCCTCATTTATGAAGGTCGTCGGCATGTGACTTTGACCAGGCGTGAGGTTTAATTCAGGCAAAGGAGTGTTGGGGTCCTTATGCCATAGATCAATGAAATCAAGGATCTTCTTTGGATCCAGCAGAAGTGGCACTTCACTGCCTTTGGCTCTAGCGGCCCGTGCTTGTCGATCTCCGACGATTTCAGCTAATTCTTCATCATCAGCTTCGTCTTCACTTGACGGGACTTGAAAGGCGACCCGCTTCTTGTGAGGACTTGGCCTTGTGCCTTGTCCAGCACTGGGCTTTTTCTTCAGCAGTGTTGGACAAGTTGAAGACTGAGGAGGAGCTGAAGAACTTGCAGATGCTCCTGAAGCAATAGATATTCCTTTGGTCCTTTGGCAAGAGGCGAGATGTGCAGGTGCCAAGGACATTGCAGCAGCAGCTGAGGATTTTGCAGAGGGGTCTGGAGCTGCTTTTGAGGAAGTAGCTTGAGGAATAGGCTGTGAGGGCATAGAAGAGCTTGGCCATGAGGGCATTTCATCTAAGGAATTTGGTTTGTGAGCAGGCTTCTTTGGCATGGCCTTCTTGGGCTTGCTAGCAGAGGCCTCAGCAGCGGCAGCAGCAAAGTCTTCGTCGAATTTCTTCACTGCTTCTTTTGCAATTTTGGCCAGTTTAGCTTAGTGCTTCGCCCACTCCTTGGGAAATTCCTCAACTCTTATGATGCTAGAGGGATTAGCTTCTTGGCCTAGAGCCAAAGGAAGTCTTGGGCATGGAGGGTTAACCGTGAATTTCTTCATGTACTTGGGAGTAACATAGCAATAATCCCTCCGTTCTCTAGCCCATCTTCTTTCAATCCGCTGAAATGTGCACTTTGCGCTGATTTTTGTTCTCCTTGCCATGCTTGGCTTCATCAGGAGTGCAATATTCATCATAAATGTCTTCAGGGATTTCAAAAGCAGCATTTGACTCTGGCCTCTTTCCTCGCTTCTGAGGTCTTTTACCGTCAGCCATTTTCTTCAATTGAGTATTTTGAACAATCGAGTTTTCCGATGAGGTATGCAATTTGTTTTCAAGGAACGCTGAAAATGAGTTAAGTTGATGAGAACCTAGAGATTTAGTAGCGGACATGTGTACCTATGAACAGAATATAGATGCGAAGAATTCGGAGAGGTCATATACATTCTCAGAAGTTTTTCAAAAGAATCAAGTTTGAGGAGTTTGACCAGGGATGTCTTGAGGAATTTCACTAAGCGTTCTTTGACTTACGTTCCAGAGTTGTATAGATTGAAAAATCCACACAATTGAGGAATCTGGAAGAAAAATGTTGCTTAGCGAAACAGATCAAGAATTGACTCAGGTGTTGAAGAATAAACACCTTTTGAAGATTTTGTGGAAATCATCAGAATCAACAAGGGCAGTAAAAATAGATTTTATTTACCATTGATGAAGAACACGACAAACTGAGAGTAGAAGTTGAGAAGCTCGTTGATAAGTCCATTCTGCATCAAGCTTTTATATCGATATTTATTGCATTATGGGTTGTTATTACACATTATGTCATAATACTTATGCATATTCTCTCTTATTTTACAAGGTTTACATGAAGAGGGAGAATGCCGGCAGCTGGAATTCTGGGCTGGAAAAGGAGCAAATATTAGAGACCTATTCTGCACAACTCCAAAAGTCATGAAACTCCACGGAAGTTATTTTTGGAATTAATAAAAAATACTGAGCGAAGAAAGTACCAGAGGGGGGCCACCCACTATCCACGAGGGTGGGGGGGGGGGGCGCCCTATCCCCTGGGCGCGCCCCCTGCCTCCTGGGCCCCCTGGAAGGCCTCCGGTGCCCATCTTCTGCTATATGAAGTCTTTTACCCTAGAAAAAAAATCATAAGCAAGCTTTGGGGACGAAACACCGCTGCCATGAGGCAGAACCTTCGCGGAACCAATCTAGGGCTCCAGCGGAGCTGTTCTGCCGGGGAAACATCCCTCCGGGAGGGGGAAATCATCGCCATCATCGTTGCCAACGATCCTCTCATCGAGAGGGGGTCAATCTCCATCAACATCTTCACCAGCACCATATCCTCTCAAACCCTAGTTCATCTCTTGTATCCAATCTTTGTCTCAAAACCATATATTGGTACCTGTGGGTTGCTAGTAGTGTTGATTACTCCTTGTAGTTGACGCTAGTTGGTTTATTTGGTGGAAGATTATATGTTCAAATCCTTAATGCATATTAATACCCCTCTGATTATGAACATGAATATGATTTGTGAGTAGTTACATTTGTTCCTGAGGACATGGGAGAAGTCTTGCTATAAGTAGTCATGTGAATTTGGTATTCGTTTGATATTTTGATGAGATGTATGTTGTCTTTCCTCTAGTGGTGTTATGTGAACTCGACTACATGACACTTCACCATTGTTTGGGCCTAGAGGAAGGCATTGGGAAGTAATAAGTAGATGATTGGTTGCTAGAGTGACAGAAGCTTAAACCCTAGTTTATGCGTTGCTTCGTAAGGGGCTGATTTGGATCCATATGTTTCATGCTATGGTTAGGTTTACCTCAATACTTATTTTGTAGTTGCGGATTCTTGCAATAGGGGTTAATCATAAGTGGGATGCTTTCCCAAGAAAGGGCAGTACCCAAGCACCGGTCCACCCACATATCAAATTATCAAAGTAACAAACGCGAATCATATGAGCGTGATGAAAACTAGCTTGATGATAATTCTTGTGTCCTCGGGAGCGTTTTCCTTCATATAAGAATTTGTCCAGGCTTGTCCTTTGCTACAAAAAGGATTGGGACATCTTGCTGCACCTTATTTACTCTTGTTACTTGTTACCCGTTACAAATTACCTTATCACAAAACTATATGTTACCGATAATTTCAGTGCTTGCATAGAATACCTTACTGAAAACCGCTTTTCATTTCCTTCCGCTCCTCGTTGGGTTAGACACTCTTACTTATCGAAAGGATAGATCCCCTACACTTGTCGGTCATCAAGAATCTTTTCTAGCGCTGTTGCCGGGGAGTGAAGCGCCTTTGGTAAGTAGAATTTGGTAAGGAAAAATTTATATAGTGTGCTAAAATTTACTGTCACTTGTTACTATGGAAAGTAATCCTTTGAGGGGCTTGTTCGGGGTATCTTCACCCCGACCAGTAGAGCAAAGAGTTTCTCCTCAACCTACTGAAAATGTTTGCTTTGAAATTCCTTCGGGTATGATAGAGAAACTGCTAGCTAATCCTTTCACAGGGGATGGAACATTGCATCCCGATTTACACCTAATCTTTGTGGATGAAGTTTGTGGATTATTTAAGCTTGCAGGTATGCCCGAGGATGTTATCAAGAATAAGGCCTTCCCTTTATCTTTGAAGGGAAAGGCATTGACATGGTTTAGGCTCTGTGACGATATGGGATCATAGAACTACAACCGATTGAAATTGGAATTTCATCAGAAGTTTTATCCTATGCATCTTGTTCATCGTGATCGCAAATATATATATAATTTTTGGCCTCGCGAAGGAGAAAGCATCGCTCAAGCTTGGGGGAGGCTTAAGTCAATGTTATATTCATGCCCCAATCATGAGCTCTCAAGAGAAATGATTATTCAAAAAAATTATGCTCGGCTTTCTCTCAATAATCGCTCCATGCTCAATACTTCTTGTACTGGTTCTTTAATGATGAAGATTATTGAATTCAAATGAGATTTATTGGAAAGAATTAAACGCAACTCTGAAGATTGGGACCTCGACGAAGGTAAGGAGTTAGGTATAACACCTAAGTTTGATTGTGTTAAATATTTTATGGATACCGATGTTTTTCGTGAATTTAGCACTAAATATGGACTTGACTCTGAGATAGTAGCTTCTTTCTGTGAATCATTTGCTACTCATGTTGATCTCCCTAAGGAGACGTGGTTTAAATATAATCCTCCCATTGAAGTAAAAGTAGTTGCACCTATTAAAGTTGAAGAAAAGACTATCACTTATAATGATCCTATTGTTCCTACTGCTTATATTGAGAAACCACCTTTCCCTATTAGAATAAAGGATCATGCTAAAGCTTTAACTGTGGTCAACAAAAGTAATATTAGGACACCCAAACCCCCTGAGCAAATAAAAGTTGAACCTTGTATTGCTATGGTTAAAGATCTCTTGGCTGATAATATTGATGGGCATGTTATTTACTTCTGTGATGAAGCTGCTAGAATTGCTAGACCTGATAGTAAAAATAAATATAGACCTGTTGTAGGCATGCCTGTTACTTCTATTAAAATAGTAGATCATTGCTATCATGGATTATGTGATATGGGTGCTAGTGCAAGTGCAATACCTCATTCCTTATACAAAGAAATTATGCATGATATTGCACCTGCTGAGATAGAGGAGATTGATGTTACAATTAAGCTTGCCAATAGAGATACTATTTCACTAGTTGGGATTGTTAGAGATGTTGGAGTCTTGTGTGGGCAAATTAAATATCCTGCTGATTTTCTTGTTCTTGGTTCCCCACAAGATAACTTTTGCCCCATTATATTTGGTAGACCCTTCTTGAATACTGTTAATGCTAGGATAGACTGTGAAAAGGATGTTGTTACTATTGGTTTGGGGGATATGTCTCATGAGTTTAATTTTGCTAAATTTCGTAGACAACCCCGTGATGAGGAATTGCCTAGTAAATATGAAATTATTGGTCTTGCTTCTGTTGTCGTGCCTCATAATGATCCTTTAGAAAAATATTTGCTCGACCATGAAAATGATATGTTTATGAATGAAAGAAGGGAAATAGATGAAGTATTCTTTAAACAGGGACCAATTTTGAAACACAACCTGCCTGTTGAAATCCTAGGGGATCCTCCTCCACCCAAGGGCGATCCCGTGATTGAGCTTAAACCATTACCTGATACTCTTAAATATGCTTATCTTGATGAAAAGAAGATATATCCTGTTATTATTAGTGCTAACCTTTCAGAGCATGAAGAAAAGAAATTATTGAAAACTCTGGAGAAGCACCGTGCTACTATTGGATATACTCTTGATGATCTTAAGGGCATTAGTCCCACTTTATGGCAGCACAAAATAAAATTGGAGAAAGACGCTAAACCAGTTGTTGATCACCAACGACGGTTTAATCCTAAGATGAAAGAAGTGGTAAGAAAATAAATACTAAAGCTTCTGGAGGCAGGTGTAATTTATCCCATTGCTGATAGTCAGTGGGTAAGTCCTGTCCATTGTGTCCCTAAGAAGGGAGGTATTACCGTTGTTCCTAATGATAAAGATGAATTGATCCCACAAAGAATTGTTACAGGTTATAGGATGGTAATTGATTTCCGTAAATTAAATAAAGCTACTAAAAAGGATCATTACCCCTTACCTTTTACTGATCAAATGCTAGAAAGATTATCAAAACACACACATTTTGCTTTCTAGATGGTTATTTCGGTTTCTCTCAAATACCTGTGTCAAAAGAGGATCAAGAAAAGACCACTTTTACTTGCCCTTTCGGTGCCTTTGCTTATAGACGTATGCCTTTTGGTTTATGCAATGCACCTGCTACCTTTCAAAGATGCATGATGGCTATATTCTCTGATTTTTGTGAAAAGATTGTTGAGGTTTTTATGGATGATTTCTCCATATATGGAACTTCTTTTGATGATTGCTTGAGCAACCTTGATCGAGTCTTGCAGAGATGTGAAGAAACTAATCTTGTTTTGAATTGGGAGAAGTGCCACTTTATGGTTAATGAAGGTATTGTCTTGGGTCATAAAATTTCTGAAAGAGGTATCAAAGTTGATAAAGCTAAAGTTGGTGCTATTGAAAAGATGCTGTGTCCCAAGGACATTAAAGGTATAAGAAGTTTCCTTGGTCATGCCGGTTTTTATAGGAGGTTCATTAAGGACTCCTGAAAAATTTCTAGGCCTCTGACTAATCTCTTACAAAAGATATTCCTTTTGTCTTTGATCCGTGTCCCAAGGACATTAAAGGTATAAGAAGTTTCCTTGGTCATGCCAGTTTTTATAGGAGGTTCATTAAGGACTTCTCAAAAATTTCTAGGCCTCTGACTAATCTCTTACAAAAATATATTCCTTTTGTCTTTGATGATGATTGTGTAGAAGCATTTGAAATACTTAAGAAAGCTTTGATTTCTGCACCTATTGTTCAGCCACCTGATTGGAATTTACCCTTTGAAATTATGTGTGATGCTAGTGATTATGCCATAGGTCCTGTTTTAGGACAAAGAGTTGATAAGAAATTAAATGTTATCCAATATGCTAGTAAAATTCTAGACAGTGCCCAGAGAAATTATGCTGCTACTGAAAAAGAATTTTTAGCAGTTGTATTTGCTTGTGATAAGTTCAGACCTTATATTGTTGATTCCAAAGTAACTATTCACACTGATCATGCTGCTATTAAATATCTTATGGAAAAGAAAGATGCTAAACCTAGACTTATTAGATGGGTTCTCTTGCTACAAGAATATGATTTGCATATTATTGATAGAAAGGGAGCTGAGAACCCCGTTGCAGACAACTTGTCTAGGCTAGAGAATGTTCTTGATGACCCACTACCTATTTGTAACACCCTGGATGTAAACTTCCCTTTTTGGGCAATATATCAATTTGACCTCATCCAATTCTTGTGGGTTTTTGTCATGCTTGGCCTCATCTTGTTTGGTTATGTGGGTTTCTCTTTTCTTTGTTTTGCTCTTTTTACCATATTGCATTTGTGTCTCTTGTCATCTTGCATTCCTTTTTATCATGTGTTTGTTGTGATCTCTCACATGCTAGGTTGTTGCATGTTCCATTCTCAATTTGCATTACCATCTCCTCCTTCCCTCTACTTCTTTCCTTATCAAGTGCTATATTTTTCCTTTCTCAATTAATGTTCATCTTCTCCCTGCAAATCTTGCTCTTTGCATTTAACCTCTCTGCCAAAAAATCTCCTCAATTGAAGTTGTTTTGGTCAGGTTCAAAAATGACACAAGTTTGAAATATTTCCAAACTTGTCTTATTTTTCTACCTCTAAAAATGCCCATTACAATTTATTTAAATAGTGGAGAATTCCAGGAGTTTGGGGATATTTTCCTTTCACTCCAACTCTTCTCATTTCTCTCTGTGCTTTCTTTTCTCTTCTTTTTGATTTTTAAAAAGGAAAAAGAAAAGAAGGCAGCAGCAGCAGCGGCAGCCCAGCGAGTCCTCTCCACCTGGGCTCCGGTCACTCCGAGCCGGCCCAGCACCCTCAGCCCCGCAGCCCAGAGAGAGCGTGCCAGCCCGCTCGCTTCTCTCTCCCTGCCTTCACACACCAAGCTGCGCATACCCCGCTAGTGCTACTCCACGTGGGCCGCCGTCCCTTTGGCAGCGACAGCCTGTTCACCTCACCCACCTTTCCCTCTCCTCTCGCCGTCGCCATGGGGACCCCGAGCACGAGGGAGCGTGAGCTCGACCCCGTCGCCCTAGCCTCCTTTTATCCCCTCTCCGTGTCCATGCGACCCCCTAGGGTTTCCCTCTCCCTCTCGCCGCCGCCGCCAGGTGAGTAACCACCAGATTCGCCGCTCCCGCTCCGTCCCGAGCGCATCTGAGAGCGCGCCTCGTCGCCGGCGTGCTCTCCGGCCACCCCAACCCTGCGGCCCGTGTCCTTCGTCTTCCTCGTCGTCGACTTCTTCCACGACGTCGACTACGGTGCGCCGGATCGTCAAGTTCGTCGACGTCCCCGTCTTCCCCCTCCCTCTCGGTCAGAAGCCCGGCAAGTTCAGAGCTCCGTGGCCTCGCCGTCAGCCCGTCTCCGTCGAACCCGTCGCGTCCTAGGGTGAGCTGGGTAACGCTCCTCCCTCTCCCATCCTTCCCCTTGGCATTTTGGCACCCGCAGGTCTCGTTCTGGTCCGTGTCCTTGCCGCGCCCGTAGAGCTCCGGCGTGTCTGTAGTTTTTGGGTTCAGCGTAGTTTGGCGTGCGTGGATGCCGCGATTCCCGCTCGGGTTCGTCCCTTCGTGCTTCCGTGGTGTCTTCCCGCGCGCACCCAATGTGAACGAGGCCGCAGAGCCGCTGTAAACGCCGTTGCCTCGCCGGCGTCGCCGTTTGTTTCTCTGCCTCGAGTCAGGGCCTGGTAGTTTGGTCTAGTAGGCCCGAGTCCCTTACCTTACCGAACCCCTAGCCTAGCCGAGCTGGTTTGACCCCCGCGCTCTCACTGCGGCGACCTGGGTTCGAATCCCAGCGCCCTTTTATTTCTGTTTTCCTTCTTGATTCGTCTCTTGATAGTAGTAGTAGTTAAGGGGCCGAGGCCCCTTCTCTGTCAGTCGTCGCCGCCTAGCTCAGTGGTAGCTGGGGCAGAGTTCAACCGGGGAGGCCCGGGTTCGATTCCCCCCGAGGCTGTTTTTCTTCCCCCCTTTTTAAACCTACTCTGCCACTGTCTCTAGGACAGTAGGGCCACCATGTCAGCCTCTCAGCGCCCTCCTCCATATGCATATTTTTTTTCCTTACCCCGCGTTTCCATTTCTGGATTGTTTCCTTTTCTGTTTTAGGCAAGTCCATTTCTGGACATTTCCAAATCTGGAATTTGCCATTTCTGTTAACTTCCATTTTAGGTAGGTTTTGTCTTAGTGCATTTGTGATGATTTCTCTATGGTAACCCTAACATATTATATATGTTTTTGGGGTAGAAAAATCCCACCAACTCAGTGGTGGTATTAGTTTCTGCATTCGAGCAAGTTTATGATCATGCCTTTTTGCATCATGTTTATGTGTTGTTTTTCATGGGCATATTTATTTGCTTTATGCTATGAGGTAGTTTGCACACGTGCATGGCTTTGTACATCATGCTGTTATTGTAGGTTTCTCACCATTCTTGTTTTGCTCGCCATATCCAACCCGTGCATCCGATTCCGGTGATCTCTATATCGATTTCTACCGAAATCATCTCATCTTTCTGATGGCATGCTTGGTTTGCCAAGATGATGCCTGGTTTTTCATTTACCTTCGGGCCTTTGTCGCATTGCACATCACTTCCGCATATCATGTCATGTTTTGCATCATGTTGATTGTGCATTGCACCGTGATTTATTGTGGTTCCTTTGTTTGTGTTGTTGCTTTGGGTAGAGCCGGAAGACGAGTACGTGAACGAGGAACCTGTTGAGAACGTTTTCGAGGATCAAGCTTTCGACAACTCTGAGAACATTGCAGGCAAGATGATCATACCCTCGAAATCACTTCTATCTTTACTATGCTAGTTGCTCGCTCTTTTGCTATGCCTATGCTACGAAGCCTACCACTTGCTATATCATGCCACCCATTTTGCCATGTCAGCCCCTAACCATCCTTTTCCTAGCAAACCGTTGTTTGGCTATGTTACCGCTTGCTCAGCCCTCTTATAGCGTTGCTAGTTGCAGGTGAATCTGAAGCTTGTTCCTTGTTGGAACATGGAGATGTTGTTCCTTGTTGGAACATGTTTACTTGTTGGGGATATCACAATATATATCTGCTAATTAATACATCTATATACTTGGTAAAGGGTGGAAGGCTCGGCCTTATGCAGTGTTTTGTTCCACTCTTGCCACCTAGTTTCCGTCATACCGGTGTTATGTTCCTTGATTTCGCGTTCCTTACGGTTGGGTGATTTATGGGACCCCTTGACAGTTCGCTTTGAATAAGACTCCTCCAAAGAAGGCCCAACATTGGTTTTACCATTTGCCACCTAAGCCTTTTCCCCGGGTTTTCGCGAGCCGAGGGTCATCTTTATTTTAACCCCCGGACCAGTGCTCCTTGAGTCTTGGCCCAAACGAGTAGATCTGGGGGCCACCACGGGAAACTCGAGGCTTGGTTTTACTCGTAGGATGTCTCATCCGGATGTGCCACGAGCGAGATATGTGCAGCTCCTATCGGGATTTGTCGGCTGTCGGGCGGCTTTGCTGGTCTTGTTTTATTCTTTGTCGAAATGTCTTGTAGTCCGGGATTCGAGATTGATCGGGTCTTCCGGTAGAAGGAATATCCTTCGTTGACCGTGAGAGCTTATAATGGGCTAAGTTGGGACACCCTGCAGGTAATATCTTTCAAAGCCGTGCCCGCGGTTATGAGGCGATGGGAATTTGTTAATGTCCGGTTGTAGATAACCCAAAGTTGACCTCAGTTTAAAATACACATCTACGCGTGTGTAACGTGATGGTCTCTTCTCGTGGTCAGGAAGTGAACACGATGTTGGAGTTATGTCTGACGTAAGTAGTTCAGGATCACTTCTTGATCACTACTAGTTTCACGACCGTGCTTTGCTCCTCTTCTCGCTCTTTTTGCGATGTAGCCACCATATATGCTAGTCGCTTTGCTGCAGCTCCACTTTACTACTATGTCCTTCCTACAAGCTTAAATAGTCTTGATCTCGCGGGTGTGAGATTGCTGAGTCCCCGTGACTCACAGATTACTTCCAAAACAGTTGCAGGATCCGACGATGCCAGTGCAGGTGATTCAACCGAGCTCAAGTGGGAGTTCGACGAGGAACGTGGTCGTTACTATGTGTCCTTTCCAGATGATCAGTAGTGGTGCCCAGTTGGGACGATTCGGGGATCTGTGTTAGCATTTTGGGTATCTTCTTTTATTTTGGTTCCGTAGATGGACCTTGAGTGTACTCTGAATGATGGATGTTTATTTATGTACTGTGTGAAGTGGCGATTGTAAGCCAACTATGTATCCCTTTCCCTTATTTATTACATGGGTTGTGTGAAGATTACCTCACTTGCGACATTGCTTTCAATGCGGTTATGCCTCTAAGTCGTGCCTCGACACGTGGGAGATATAGCCGCATCGGGCGTTAAGTTGGTATCGAGCCTTCCCGACTTAGGAGCCCCTACTTGATTGTTTCTTGGCGTTGTTGAGTCTAGAATGGAAAATGTTTTGAGTCTTAGGATTATATATATCGGAGAGTAGGATTCTTTTACTTCCCAGTCCTTCGTCGCTCTGGTGAGGTATCGGCGTAGAGTTTTGACTCTTCTCTCCTCAAATTTCACTTAAAATTTTTTTAGGATCACGTGGGTATCTTGGAATCGTTCGATGGTTTTGTGGCGAGAACATTGTTCTTGGTGCCTCGACATTTAGGGGTTGTGGCGGTGTCCCGGGAGTTGAGCTCCGAGGTGTTGTCGTCACAATTTTATCGTTGCGATTCGGAATACGAGTTTTGCCGACATCGAAATCTCTTTTGTGCAGTTGTTGGTGAGATAACCCCGATAGCCCGATCTTGTGGCGAGTCTTGGGAGTATTGCCATGACTTGCATAACGGATGTTTTTCAAGGTCGAGGTACACGATTTCGAGGATTTCTTGGTTATGTGTTGTGGATGGATCAAATGGATCTAGGTATTGTTAGTTTGGGTGATATATTTTGTGTCCCCTGTATCCCCAACACCAGATTGCATAACCAGAAAGTTTCCGGAGTTTATAGGTGGGAACTCTAGTAGCTTACAGGATATTCTTTCCGACAGATGTATGATTTGAGAGTGGGGTTCAAAGTCTAGTGGTCCGCCCATTCACGGTCGATTTACAGTGGTCGCGAGACGTCTTAAAGAATCCTTGGCTATGCTGATTCGGGGACGTCTTGTTAGTCATTCGTGACGTCCGCTATACGTCGTGTCCGTGTGGGCCCCACCACGAACACTTTGGACAAAATCTCTATCATGTGTTTGTTCCGGCTCATTCTAGAAGCCAACCTTTTGTTTTCAGTTGTGTTATTCGAATTGTTTCTAAGGCAGATGTTGTTTCCATATCTTTATCTAAGTGGCTTCTCACCTTAATGGACGTGTGATGATTAACTTTGGAATTCATTCGTTCATTCTTGTTCGAATGTTTATTGTGAAGACTTTATGTTGCAATTTCTATCCGTTGATTCTACTTATCTATTTGTCTATCAAAGGACTAACGGATGTCACCCTCTTCAGGATGGCTCCGCCAACGCGTCTGAATCCGGATCGCAATGATGGGGATCAGTCAAACCCTCCACCTCCACCTCCACCTCCGCCTCCAGAGGCCTGGCAAGCTATCATGGCAGCCACCAATGCCAATGATCCAGATGATTTTGCAGCTCTTGCAAGAAGCGTGCTCGAGGGCAAGGCAATCAAGGCAATCAAGGTCAAGGCAACAATCAGCCACACTTTGCTACTCTCGATCGGTTCCTCGCTAATCAGCGAAGTCTTTCGGTTTACGTGTTGAGGCCACGACGCGGACGATTGGTTAGTGGATATCTGCAAGCACTTTGGTATAGCAATGTCGGACACGAGGACTTTGTCAAGTTTGCATCGTTTCAACTCAAGGATCAAGCTGCTGAGTGGTACCAACAATACAAAGATTCGAGAGGAGGTCGTGTCATTACAGGATGAGTTCGCCGTGATTTGAGCTCATCACATTCGAAAAGTGTTGTTGAGAGCAAGCGTGAGGAGTTCCGCAATCTCAAGCAGGGCACCATGTCTGTCTATCAATACAATATCCAGTTCGAAGCTCGCTCGTTTTGCTAAGCAAGGCGTTCTGATGAAAAGAGTATGATCTATCAATTCGGAGGTGGTGCGAGAGAAGATCTGCAATTACCTCTTGTGCTGTTTGAGCGATAAGTATGATGATTTCTACAACATGGCACTCAAGCAAGAAGCGCCCAACTCAAATGCGAGGCTTCTAAGAAGAGAATCGGGGATGCAGTTCAGTCCTCTTCGTCCTCTCAAGTGGCAGCTAAGCAGCAGAAGTTTTACCTGCCCCCTCCTCTTCCGTCGGCCTTACCAGCAGAAGAACTCAGGTGGCGTGGATCTTCCCACCCACCCAACCCAAGCTATCGTAACAAGTCTATTTCTCAAGCTCCAAGGTCAAGTGCTCCTTACCACCGTCCGCTCTCTGAGGTCACTTGCAACAAGTGTCGGCAAAAGGGTCACTATCTGAACAAGTGCTTCAACCAGAGGCGCCTTCGCCTCCTCCTCTGTGAAATCTTCCAGCAATGCAAAGGGTCAAGCATAATCCAAAGTATGCCAAGGTCAATATGATGAATGCAGCTCAAGCGGAGGAATCTTCGATGTGATAATGGGTAATCTCTCGATTAATGATATTCTGCAAAAGTCTTATTTGATCTTTGGTGCATCGCATTCTTTCATGTCATATCCTTTTGCATGAAGCACAATGTTGACACGAGATTCTCTCAAAAGTTATGCAAGTTGTTTCCCGGAAGGCTTATGAATTCTAGTTTGGTTGCTCCTAATGTTTCTATCAAGATGGGCGATTATAGATTTCTTTCTAAACCAATTGTTCTTGGTGACTCGGATATTGATCTTATTCTCGGAATGGATGGCTTTCAAAGCAAAGCTCAGCTTGATTGTGCTGCGAGGAAATTCAATTGACTCACTCTTCTAATGATGTGATCATCTATGCGCTCGTGATGAAACCATTGGTTGTTTTCTCTCAATGAGAAGGGCGAATTGAATGCCATCTCTCGATTCGATCGTTTGTGAGTACCAAGATGTCTTTCTAGAAGAGCTTCCGGTATGCCTCCTCATCGGCCGATTGAGTTCGTTATCGATCTTGAGCACAGCATTTGAACCCGTTTGCAAGCGTCCATACAAGCTTGGACCTGTTGAGCTGAAGGAATTGAAGAAGCAGCTCGATGAACAAGAGCGTCTGGGTTTGATCGGACCGAGTTCATCTCCTTGGGGTTGTGGTGTTCTTTTTGTCCGGAAGAAGGATGGCGCGGACCGACTTTCGTCGATTACCGTCCATTGAATAAGAAGACAATCAAGAACAAGTATCCACTTCCCAACATCAATGAGCTTTTCGAGCAACTCAAAGGTGCTACAGGTGTTCTCTAAGCTTGACCTTCGTATGGGGTATCATCAGTTCGCATTCGTGAACAAGATATTCCCAAGACAGCATTCGTAACAAGCTTTGGTTCTTATGAATATCTTGTCATGTCTTTCGGCCTCGTCAATGCTCCTCCAACATTCTCGCGGATGATGAACTTCATATTCAATCCTTACACCAATGAATTCGTCTTGGTCTATCTTGATGATATTTTGGTCTTCTCCAAGAATAAGAAGGATCATGCCAAACATTTGCGATTGGTGCTAGACAAGCTCGAGAGTATCAATTCTATGCGAAGTTCTCCAAATGTGAATTTTGGCTTGATGAAGTGCTTTATCTTGGTCATATCATCTCGCCAAGGGCATCGCTGTTGATCCAGAAGGTGTCCGCAATTGTGAATTGGGAACCTCCTCGAATGTCAAGCAGCTCCATGATTTTCTTGGTCTTGCAAGCTATTGCGAAGATTCGTTGAGAACTTCTCCAAGATTGCAAAGCCTCTTTCCAACCTTCTCGAAGCATGTGAAGTATGTCGGTCTCCCGAATGTGGCGTTGCTTTCAATACCCTCAAAGAGAAACTCGTCACAGCTCTGTCTTGACTCCTCTGATGAATCCAAGCCATATGAAGTTTTCTGTGATGCTTCTCTTCAAGGTCTCGGTCTGTGTTAATGCAAGAGAAGAGAGTTGTGGCTTATACCTCTCGCCGCTTAAAGCCCAGCGAGAAGAACTACCCCACTCACGATCTTGAGTTGGCGGCGATTGTCCATGCATTGATTACGTGGAGACATCTCTTGTTGGGAAGGAAAGTGGACATTTTCACCGATCACAAGAGTCTCAAGTACATCTTCACTCAGCCCAACCTCAACCTCGAGCGAGACTCGATGGGTGAAATGATTCAAGAGTACAACCCAAGTATTGAGTATACTCGGGCAAAGCCAATGTCATTGCAGATGCTTTGAGCAGGAAAGCTTCTTTACAACAGTCTAATCCTCAAGCCCTTTCAGCGGATCTCGTGAATCTTTCCATAAGCTGAATCTTCAAGTTGTTCCTCAAGGCTTTCTTGCCAACCTCATAGTCTCTCCTACTTTGGAAGATCAGATTCGTGAGGCTCAACTTCGGATACCATGGTGAAAAAGGTGAAGCGTGGTATCGACAAGGGCATTTCAAGTACAAGTGCTTCCATGTTGATGACAAAGACACTCTGTTCTTTGAGGACGGATTGTGGTTCCTAAGGGTGATCTGAAAAGTCATTATGAGCAGGGCTCACAATTAGCTTCTATCCATTCATCCTGGAAATGCGAAGATGTACCATGACCTCAAGCAGTCTTATTGGTGGACTCGAATGAAGCGAGAAATTGCTCAATTCGTGAATGAGTGTGATGTCTGCGGAAGAGTGAAAGCGAACACCAAAGACCAGCTGGTCTCCTTCAACCTCTTGCTATTCCTGAATGGAAGTTTGATCATATTGAAATGGACTTAGTGGTGGCTTTCCAAAGTCCAAGTGTGGAAATGATGCTATCTTCGTTGTCATTGACAAGCTTACTAAAGTGGCTCATTTTCTTCCTATCAAAGAATCCATCACAGCAGCTCGGTTAGCGAGCTATACACCTCGAGATTGTCTCCTTGCGGCATTCCACAAGTGATCTCTTTAGACCGTGGCAGCATCTTTACCTCCAAGTTTTGGGATTCTTTCGAGAAGGCCATGGGCACCAACATTCGTTTCAAAGCACAGCTTTCCATCCTCAAACAAGTGGCCAAGTCGGCGAGTTAATCAAATCCTTGAAGATATGCTCGGGGCTTGTGTCATTTCTTTCGGTATGAAGTGGGAAGATTGTCTTCCATATGCCGAGTTCTCTTACAACAACAGCTTCCAAGCGAGTTGGGCAAGGCCCCATTGAAATTCTCTATGGCGAAAGTGCGTACTCCTCTCAATTGGTGCGAGGGCAGTGAGCGCCAACTTCTTGGCAATGACTTGATCACGAAGCGGAAGAAATGTGCCAAGTCATTCGTGAGAATCTCAAAGCAGCGCAATCGCGCCGGAAAAGCTATTATGATGATAAGCACCGTGATGTGACTTTTGAAATCGGAGACCATGTCTACCTCGCGTCTCTCAATGAAAGGCACTCGTTAAACCCGGTATCAAAGGAAGCTTGCCCCTAGATCGTGGGTCCTTTCAAGATCATTGGGAAAAGAGGCGATCTAGCCTATCAACGAGCTTCCATCCAACTTTGCAAGCGTGCACGATGTGTTTCACGTGTCACAACTTCGCAAGTGCTTCAAGACTCTGAGCGCACTATCAACTTCAAGAGATTGACCTTCAAGAAGATCTCTCTTATCATGAGCACCCGTTGCTATTCTTGAAGAAACCGAGCGCAAGACTCGCAACAAGTCAATCAAATTCCTGAAAGTGAAGTGGTCACACCATTCCGACCGAGAAGCTACACGGCGCGAGGATCACCTCCGTTCGAATATCCGGAGTTCTTTCAGTCCTAGATCTCGGGGCGAGATCCTCTTGTAGTGGTGGAGTGTTGTAACACCCTGGATGTAAACTTCCCTTTTTGGGCAATATATCAATTTGACCTCATCCAATTCTTGTGGGTTTTTGTCATGCTTGGCCTCATCTTGTTTGGTTATGTGGGTTTCTCTTTTCTTTGTTTTGCTCTTTTTACCATATTGCATTTGTGTCTCTTGTCATCTTGCATTCCTTTTTATCATGTGTTTGTTGTGATCTCTCACATGCTAGGTTGTTGCATGTTCCATTCTCAATTTGCATTACCATCTCCTCCTTCCCTCTACTTCTTTCCTTATCAAGTGCTATATTTTTCCTTTCTCAATTAATGTTCATCTTCTCCCTGCAAATCTTGCTCTTTGCATTTAACCTCTCTGCCAAAAATCTCCTCAATTGAAGTTGTTTTGGTCAGGTTCAAAAATGACACAAGTTTGAAATATTTCCAAACTTGTCTTATTTTCTACCTCTAAAATGCCCATTACAATTTATTTAAATAGTGGAGAATTCCAGGAGTTTGGGGATATTTTCCTTTCACTCCAACTCTTCTCATTTCTCTCTGTGCTTTCTTTTCTCTTCTTTTGATTTTTAAAAGGAAAAAGAAAAGAAGGCAGCAGCAGCGGCAGCCAGTGAGTCCTCTCCACAGGCTCCGGTCCTCCGAGCCGGCCCAGCACCTCAGCCCAGCCCCGAGAGAGCGCGCCAGCCCGCTCGCTTCTCTCTCCTGCCTTGGCGCACCAAGCAGTCACATACCCCGCTAGTGCTACTCCGTGGGCCGCGCCGGTCCCTTTGGCAGCGACGGCTGTTCACCTCACCCACCTTTCCCTCTCCTCTCGCCGTCGCCATGGGGACCCCGAGCACGAGGGAGCGTGAGCTCGACCCCGTCGCCCTAGCCTCCTTTTATCCCCTCTCCGTGTCCACGCGACCCCCTAGGGTTTCCCTCTCCCTCTACGCCGCCGCCGGTGGTAACCACCAGATTCGCCGCTCCCGCTCCGTCCCGAGCGCATCTGAGAGCGCCTCGTCGCCGGCGTGCTCTCCGGCCACCCCAACCCTGCGGCCCGTGTCCTTCGTCTTCCTCGTCGTCGACTTCTTCCACGACGTCGACTACGGTGCGCCGGATCGTCAAGTTCGTCGACGTCCCCGTCTTCCCCCTCCCTCTCGGTCAGAAGCCCGGCAAGTTCAGAGCTCCGTGGCCTCGCCGTCAGCCCGTCTCCGTCGAACCCGTCGCGTCCTAGGGTGAGCTGGGTAACTCCTCCCTCTCCCATCCTTCCCCTTGGCATTTTGGCACCCGCAGTCTCGTTCTGGTCCGTGTCCTTGCGGCGCCCGTGAAACTCCGGCGTGTCTGTAGTTTTGGGTTCAGCGTAGTTTGGCGTGCGTGGATGCCGTGATTCCCGCGGGTTCGTCCTTCCGTGCTTCGTTGTGTCTTCCTTGCGCCCAATGTGAGCGAGGCCGCAGAGCGCCATAACGCCGTTGCCTCGCCCGGCGTCGCCGTTTGTTTCTCTGCCTCGAGTCGGGGCCTGGTAGTTTGGTCTAGTAGGCCCGAGTCCCTTACTACGAACCCCTAGCCTAGCCGAGCTGGTTTGACCCCAGCGCTCTCATCTGCGGCGACACAGGTTCGAATCGGTAGCGCCCTTTTTATTTCTGTTTTCCTTCTTTGGTTCGTCTCTTCAATAGTAGTAGTAGTTAAGGGCGAGGCCCTTCTCTGTCGATCGTCGCCGCCTAGCTCGGTGGTAGGCTGAGGCAGAGTTCAACAAGGGAGGCCGGTTCGATTCCCAAGGCTGTTTTCTTCCCCCTTTTAAACCTACTACGCCCTTGTCTCTAGGACAAGTGGGGCCCTCATGTCGACCTCTCGGCGCCCTCCTCCATATGCATATTTTTTTTTCCTTACCCAGCGTTTCCATTTCTGGATTGTTTCCTTTTCTTTTAGGCAAGTCCATTTCGGACATTTCCAAATCTGGAATTTGCCATTTCATTAACTTCCATTTTAGGCAGGTTTTGTCTTAGTGCATTTGTGATGATTTCTCTCGGTAACCCTAACATATTATATATGTTTTTGGGGTAGAAAAATCCCACCAACTCAGTGGTGGCATTAGTTTCTGCATTCGAGCAAGTTTATGATCATGCCTTTTTGCATCATGTTTATGTGTTGTTTTTCATGGGCATATTTATTTGCTTTATGCTATGAGGTAGTTTGCACACGTGCATGGCTTTGTACATCATCTTTGTTATTGTAGGTTTCTCACCATTCTTGTTTTGCTCGCCATATCCAACCCGTGCATCCGATTCGGTGATCTCTATATCGATTTCTACGAAATCATCTCATCTTCGATGGCATGCTTGGTTTGCCAAGATGATGCCTGGTTTTCATTTACCTTCCGGGCGCTTTTATCGCATTGCACATCACTTCCGCATATCATGTCATGTTTTGCATCATGTTGATTGTGCATTGCACCGTGATTTATTGTGGTTCCTTTGGTTGTGTTGTTGCTTTGGGTAGGCGGAAGGCGAGTGCGTGAGCGATGAACCTGTTGAGAGCGTTTTCGAGGATCAAGCTTTCGACAACTCGAGAACATTGCAGCAAGATGATCATACCCTCGAAATCACTTCTATCTTTGCTATGCTAGTTGCTCGCTCTTTTGCTATGCCTATGCTCTGAAGCCTACCACTTGCTATATCATGCCACCCATTTTGCCATGTCAGCCCTAACCATCCTTTTCCTAGCAAACCGTTGTTTGGCTATGTTACCGCTTGCTCAGCCCTCTTATAGCGTTGCTAGTTGCAGGTGAATCTGAAGCTTGTTCCTTGTTGGAACATGGAGATGTTGTTCCTTGTTGGAACATGTTTACTTGTTGGGGATATCACAATATATATCTGCTAATTAATACATCTATATACTTGGTAAAGGGTGGAAGGCTCGGCCTTATGCAGTGTTTTGTTCCACTCTTGCCACCTAGTTTCCGTCATACGGTGTTATGTTCCTTGATTTAGCGTTCCTTACGGTTGGGTGATTTATGGGACCCCCTTGACAGTTCGCTTTGAATAAGACTCCTCCAAAGAAGGCCCAACATTGGTTTTACCATTTGCCACCTAAGCCTTTTCCCGGGTTTCGCGAGCCGAGGTCATCTTTATTTTAACCCCGGACGGTGCTCCTTGAGTCTGGCCAAACGAGTAGATCTGGGGGCCACCACGGGAAACTTCGAGGCTTGGTTTTACTCGTAGGATGTCTCATCCGGATGTGCCACGAGCGAGATATGTGCAGCTCCTATCGGGATTTGTCGGCTGTCGGGCGGCTTCTTGGTCTTGTTTTATTCTTTGTCGAAATGTCTTGTAGTCCGGGATTCGAGATTGATCGGGTCTTCGGTAGAAGGAATATCCTTCGTTGACCGTGAGAGCTTATAATGGGCTAAGTTGGGACACCCTGCGGGTAATATCTTTCGAAAGCCGTGCCCGCGGTTATGAGGCAGATGGGAATTTGTTAATGTCGGTTGTAGATAACCCAAAGTTGACCTCGGTTTAAAATACACATCTACGCGTGTGTAACCGTGATGGTCTCTTCTCGGTGGTCCGGAAGTGAACACAGTGTTGGAGTTATGTCGGCGTAAGTAGTTCAGGATCACTTCTTGATCACTACTAGTTTCACGACCGTGCTTTGCTCCTCTTCTCGCTCTTTTTGCGATGTAGCCACCATATATGCTAGTCGCTTTGCTGCAGCTCCACTTTACTACTATGTCCTTCCTACAAGCTTAAATAGTCTTGATCTCGCGGTGTGAGATTCTTTGAGTCCCGTGACTCACAGATTACTTCAAAACAGTTGCAGGATCCGGCGATGCGGTCAGGTGATTCAGCAGAGCTCAAGTGGGAGTTCGACGAGGAGCGTGGTCGTTACTATGTGTCCTTTCGGATGATCGATAGTGGTGCCCAGTTGGGACGATTCGAGGATCTGTGTTAGCATTTTGGGTATCTTCTTTTATTTTGGTTCCGTAGATGGACCTTGAGTGTACTCTGAATGATGGATGTTTATTTATGTACTGTGTGAAGTGGCGATTGTAAGCCAACTATGTATCCCTTTCCCTTATTTATTACATGGGTTGTGTGAAGATTACCTCACTTGCGACATTGCTTTCAATGCGGTTATGCCTCTAAGTCGTGCCTCGACACGTGGGAGATATAGCCGCATCGGGGGCGTTACACTATTGATGATAGCTTTCCTAATGAAAAATTAGCTATCATAAATGCTTCTTGTACTGCTCCATGGTATGCTGATTATGCTAATTACATTGTTGCTAAATTTATACCACCTAGTTTCACATACCAGCAAAAGAAAAAGTTTTTCTATGATTTAAGACATTACTTCTGGGATGATCCACACCTTTATAAAGGAGTAGATGGTGTTATTAGACGTTGTGTACCTGAGCATGAACAGGAATAGATCCTACGCAAGTGTCACTCCAAGGCTTATGGAGGACACCATACTGGAGATAGAACTGCACATAAGGTATTGCAATCCGGTTTTTATTGGCCTACTCTCTTCAAAGATGCCCGTAGGTTTGTCTGTCTTGTGATGAATGTCAAAGAATCGGTAATATTAGTAGACGTCAAGAAATGCCTATGAGTTATTCACTTGTTATTGAACCATTTGATGTTTGGGGCTTTGATTATATGGGACCGTTTCCTTCCTCTAATGGGTGTACACATATTTTAGTTGCCGTTGATTACGTTACTAAGTGGATAGAAGCTATTCCAACTAGTAGTGCTGATCATAACACCTCTATTAAGATGCTTAAGAAGTTATTTTTCCGAGGTTTGGAGTCCCTAGATACTTAATGACTGATGGTGGTTCACACTTTATTCATGGTGCCTTTCATAAAATGCTTGCTAAGTATGACGTTAATCATAGAATTGCATCTCCATACCACCCACAATCTAGTGGTCAAGTAGAACTAAGTAATAGAGAGCTCAAATTAATTTTGCAAAAGACTGTTAATAGATCTAGAAAGAATTGGTCCAAGAAACTTGATGATGCATTATGGGCCTATAGAACTGCATACAAAAATCCTATGGGTATGTCTTCATATAAAATGGTATATGAAAAAGCATTCCACTTACCTCTCGAACTAGAACATAAGGCATATTGGGCCATTAAAGAGATCAGTTATGATTTCAAACTTGCCGGTGAGAAGAGGCTATTTAACATTAGCTCACTCGATGAATGGAGAACCCAAGCCTATGAGAATGCCAAACTGTTTAAACAAAAAGTTAAAAGATGGCATGACAAAAGGATACCAAAGTGTGAGTATAATGTAGGTGATTATGTGTTACTATTCAACTCTTGTTTAAGATTCTTTGCAGGAAAACTCCTATCTAAATGGGAAGGTCCTTACGTTATTGAGGAGGTCTATCGTTCCGGTGCCATACAAATCAACTACTTCGAAGGCACAAATCCGAAGGTGGTAAACTGTCAAAGAATCAAACATCATATCTCAGGTAATCCCATAAATGTTGAAACTAATGTTATTGAAACCGTAACCCCGGAGGAATACATAAGGGACACTTTCCAGAACGTTTCAGACTCTGAAAAGGAATATATATGTGGTACGGTAAGTAAACCGACTCCAAAACAGTTCTAATAGCAATTTTTCTCCGTTTTGGAATATTTAAGAAAATAGGAAAATAAGAAGCAGTCCGGGAAGGACACGAGGCATCCACGAGGGTGGAGGGCGCGCCCCCTGCCTCGTGGGCACCTCGTGCGCTCTCCGGACTCCGTTTTCTTGCAAGATACTTATTTTGGTCGGTAAAAATTCATTATATAATCTCCCGAAGGTTTTGACCACCGTACCACGTAAATATCCGTTGTTTTTGTTTGTAGCTGTTTTTTTGATAGATCTAGATCACCAAGATGTCTCCAAGTGCCCCCAAGGACAAGTTCTTCGAGAAGGTCATCAACCCCTACTGTCGGAGTAATGGGCCACGGGTAGCCTAACCCGAGTCCATGAACCTTTCAAGACATCGGGGCCCCTCAGGACATCAAGATGAAGTGCCGCCTTCTGATGGCCGGCTGGCCCAAGCGGCCGGCTGCCAGAAGGCGGCTAGGCTCCAGAAGGTGGCACCAAGACGAGCCAACTCCTTGCAGGCGGCCTCCAGAGAGGCCGGCTCCTAGTAGGCGGCCCACAGCTCTTAGAGTCTGCGCCCCCATTAAGAAGACAAGACAGGGTGAGGCTATAGTGTAGCCCATCACCCCCGTATCCAGGGTCGTGCGTGGCCATAGTGCTCCGTACAGGCGGAGATCTCCGCCCGTGGCTGCCTGTTGCCCTCCACCCCGGCGTCCTCTTGGCGGCGAGCCTGTTCCCACGATGGCTGTCGGTATGGCACACTGCAGCGGGCCCTACCAGGCGGCGAGCCGGAAGGCAGCGAAGCGACGGTTGGACTGAGGAGGCGGCTTCGGCGAGGCCCGTTCCTTCCTCGGTCGTGCACCATTAACGGATGAGACATGATGTAGCTCTGTGATCTCCCACCGGTGGCGGGGTAGTAGCCACGCTCCCTGACCAAGCATGCGTCATTACCATCAGCTCTGATGGTGCAGCCAGCAAGACCTGCGAGCAGCGGGAGCGGCCTGTCGGCTCCGTACCAGACCATTCGGTGGGGCCCACCAGGCGGTGGGCCCCAGCTGCCGACGAAGAAGCCAGCGACCAGAGACACAGACAGCCGGGTCCTACACCCGGCTGGATTACCATTGTACCCCTGGGGGTAGGCCTATATAAACCCCCCAGGGCACCCATGCAAAGGGTTGCCAACCTGTTAGAACTAGACTCACACATAGAGGAAGGAGAGAGCGTGCCTGCCTTCTTCTACCTCTAGCATACAGCTCGAGGAGCACCATTGTATCCACTAGTGCCTTAGTGATCATGTGGAGACCCCGTAGAGAAGGACTAGGGGTGTTATCTCCTAGGAGAGCCCCGAACCTGGGTAAAGTGTGTCGGCATTCGTGTCTAAGCCTCATCCCGCTTCCAGGCACCGGCGACGTTCTACTCGCTCCCACCATGATAAGCCATCCATTGGCATATGTCGCACCCAACCCCCGACCTTTGGCGCCCACCATGGGGCGAGGTGCACCGTCTCCCGGAGACCTATTCTGGACGGGAACCTTGTTCCTTCCTGGCGAGCGCAGCTAGCCCGGCACGCCAGACGGCATCTGCGCTGACACGCTGCACGTTGCGGAGGTCGCCCACGCGGCGAGCTGCCTTGCCGATCTTGTTGGCGAGATTCGCCTCTCCGACGAGCCCGCGTCTGATGCGGGCACAGAAGGCCCCGAGAGCCGCCTCGTCAGCCTCCTCGATCAGCTCCATGTCGCCAGCGAGCCTGCTATGGACTTGGAGTGTGACGCCCCCGATTCAATCATACACTAATCATACATGCAAACGTGTACGATCAAGATCAGGGACTCACGGGAAGATACCACAACACAACTCTAAAACAAAAATAAGTCATACAAGCATCATAACACAAGCCAGGGGCCTCGAGGGCTCGAATACAAGTGCTCGATCATAGACGAGACAGCGGAAGCAACAATATCTGAGTACATACTTAAGTTAAACAAGTTTGCCTTAAGAAGGCTAGCACAAGCGGGATCTGAGATCAAAAGAGGCGCGGGCCTCACATGCAGGATCCTCCTAAACTACTCACAGTGAAATCGTTAGCGGGCTGCGGAGTAGTAGGCACCTCCGGTGTAGTAGGAGTCATCGTCGATGGTGGCGTCGCTCACTGGACTCCAGCATCTAGTTGCGATAACGAGAAGAAAGGAAAGGGGAAAAAGGGAGAAAGCAACCGTGAGTACTCATCAAAAGTACTACTAAGCAAGAACTACACTACATATGCATGAGTATATGTGTAAAGGGCCATATCGGTGGTGAACTGCGAAATGCGAATAAGAGGGGGATAACTAATCCTATTGAAGACTACGCTTCTGGCAGCCTCCGTCTTGCAGCATGTAGAAGAGAGTAGACTGAAGTCCTCCAAGTAGCATCGTATAGCATAAACCTACCCGGCGATCCCCTCCTTGTTGCCCTGTTAGAGAGCGATCACCGGGTTATATATGGCACTTGGAAGGGTGTGTTTTGTTAAGTATCCAGTTCTAGTTGTCATAAGGTCAAGGTACAACTCCAAGTCGTCCTGTTACCGAAGATCACGGCTATTCGAATAGATAAACTTCCTGCAGGGTGCACCACATAACCAACACGCTTGATCCCATTTGGCGGACACACTTTCTGGGTCATGCCCGCCTCGGGAGATCAACACGTCGCAGCCCACCTAGGCCAGCAGAGAGGTCAACCGCGCGGTCTAAACCTAAGCGCCGACAGTGCAGGCCCATCACCCTTAGCACACACTGCGTCGCGAACAGCGGCGGAAGCGAACTAGCCCCCTTAATACAAGAGCAGGCTTACGTTCCAATCGCGCGCGCCGCTCGGTCGCTGACGTCAAGAAGGCTTCGGCTGATACCACGATGTCGAATGCCCATAAGTTTCCCACGTAGTTGGTTAGTGCGTATAGACCAAATGGCCAGACTCAGATCAAATACCAAGATCTCGTTAAGCGTGTTAAGTATCCGTGAGCGTCGACCAGGGCCAGGCCCACCTCTCTCCTAGGTGGTCTCAACCTGCCACAATAAACCGCCACAAAGTAACGATCGGGGCCGTCGGGAACCCAGGCCCACCTCTACTGGGATGGAGCCACCTGTCCTTTCGGCCCCTCATCGGAATCACTTGCGGGTACTCAGCAGGCTGACCCGACTTTAGTCACCACATGTGTCATGTATAAAGTATATAGTATATACCCATGATCACCTCCCTAGTGATCACGGCCCGATAGTATAGCATGGCCGGCGGACAAGAATGTAGGGCCACTGATGAAACACTAGCATCCTATACTAAGCATGTAGGATTGCAGGTAAAGGTAACAACAGTAGTAGCAAGGACAGGCTATGCACCAGGATAGGATTAACGAAAATTAGTAACATGCTACACTACTCTAGTGCAAGCATTATAGAGAAGAATAGGCGATATCGGTGATCAGCAGAGGCTTGCACTGGTTGCTCGGCAAGTAGGAGAATCGTCGACTCCGTGGTCGAGCTGGGTAGCAGCGACGTCGGTCTCGGTGTCTAGCGAGAGAAGAGGGGGGAAGAAACAATAAATACAATGCAAACAAATGCATGATGATGCATGACATGACAAATGTGATGCTAGGTGTGCCCTAACGCGGTAGTAGGTGATCCGTGAAGGAAACATCCGGAAAGTATACCCGATGTTTAGCGTTTTGAACAGATGAACGGAGGAAAGTTCGAGTTTGCTATGATAGGGATGAATAGCGGATGAGCGGGTGCGTATCCGGATTAGTCTCGTCGTTACGAGCAACTTTCATGTAGAAAGTATTTTCCTCACGAGCTACGGTTTATTTTATATGATTTTCTAAAGTTTTAAATCATTTTTAGAATTTATTTAATTAATTTAAACTAACATTATCTAGAATAGTGTTCTTGGCGTCAACATGGCGTCGGCCGATCAACGAGGTTGGTAGGGTCAAGCGGCGTGTGGGTCCGTCATCATTGACACATCACACTAACTATGATTAGTTAGGTTAATTAGATATTTAGGTTAATGAAGTTTAATTAGTTTAACTAAACAGGATTAATTAAGTTAATTATTTAGCTAATTAATTAATTATTTTTATTATTAGTTATTTTTAATTATTTTCTTTTTTTTTAAACCAGTGCGTGGGGTGGGGCCCCACATGTCATAAGACCAGTGAGCCATAACTTGAGTTCAGGCTGCCGGCGGGCCAAACCCACCCGGGTGCGGGGCAGCGCCGACAGCAAGCCACCAGTGAGCCTTGGCCGGCGGGAGCTGCTTTCGGTGGCCAGAGGGGTGGCGCGACAAGGGCGACGCGAGAGAGGAAATAGGGAGGCAGCGGAGGAGAGCAACAGCGGCAGTGAGTGGGGAGCAAGGGTCCCGGCCTTGGGCAGTGCGATGGGCCCCCGGCCGGCGAGAAGAGGCGGTGGCGAGGTCATGGCCGCGGGCCGATGGCCTCGGCGAGCAGCACCACCAGGGGCCTTGCAGGGGTGGGGGTGGCGAGCAGGGGCGGCCCGCAGGCGGCCTGAGCATGGGGCTTGACCACGGTGCGAGGCCTTGAGCAAGCCAGAGCCTGACGCGATGAGGAGAGATGAGGAGAGGGAGGCGCTCACTGGGGCCGTAGGGGATAGGCAGCGGGGCTCGGGGAGGAGGTCGAGGACGTTGCGGCGTCGACGAAGAGGACGACGAGGAGGTGACGTGGTCGACGACGAGGTGGCGGCGAGTCATTCGAGGCGGCAGCATGATCGATCTGTCTTGTGGGTCGTCGTGGTGAGGGCATAGTCTTCGTCGGTGGCGGCGCCGTCGAGGAGAGGGACGAGTGCAAGGGCGAGGTGGGGCGGCGGCGGCACGGCGTCGAGTTGGCCCAATCGATTCTGCATCATGAGGATGGGGAAGCGAGAGGGAGTGGGGGGTTTCGTGGGGGAGTGGGAGGTGTCGGTGGTGGCTAGGGTTTGGCTGGGGGTGGGGTTATGGTGGAGTGAGGGGACGGCCTAGGCAGTTTGGGCAACAGAGCTAGCAGCTAAACCGGCCCCCGATGGGGGGTTTCCTTTTTCTTCTGTTGGTTTTTGTTTTGTTTGGTAAATTTTTTATCCTCCCTTTTTGTTTTTTTTATTTCTTATATACTTCTATATTAAATTTTAGCTTTTATAAAATACGTAAGTTGTACCTAAAATAGTATTAGTAATAATGCCACTACCAGAATTAACTTGGCACTTAAAATAAAATAGTTTGTAATCGTTATTATTTTAAAAGCCTTTAAATAATTGTTCTTGCTACTGTTTTATTCACCTAAGGTTATTTAAACATTTTATAAACACGGGGTTTCTTCACCTTTATTAGCTAGGGATTATTTGTCACAAATAGAACATTTTAGTTTTAATGTTTGAAAACTTTTGTCGTTTGACCTGACTTTGAATTTTGAATTTGAATCGGTTTCGAATTAACACGAAATTATCAGCAGTAACCGAGGTGATGTGTCATCATTAGCGTGGAATTACTGTAGCTCAATTATCCGGGCGTCACATGGAGTCGGTTGGCTCCACCTACCCGATGCTTGTCGACTCCGACACGGCGTCGCTTGACGCGTTCCCCACCAACATGGTGGTCTACGATGAACCGCTTCCTCGCGCGGACAACGGTGGCAGCACCGTCACGGAGGTGCTCGTCATCAGCCACGGCGAGCACTTCGGTAGTGGCGGAGATCCGTTGCGGCGGCGCTGCAAGACACGACTGCGCCCATCCGGAAAGACGCCCGCGCTGGCGCTGGAGGCGCGCCGTGTCGAGCTTCGTCAGCGCCAACCTGGCGGCGGCATGAGGCGCCTTCGAGGCTTACCAGCGTGAGATGGACCGTGCTGTCGGCGGCACGCCGGCTCCTGGTGGACCTAGCCGCATCGGCCTGATCCGGCAGCATGGTGCGACAATCGCCAGCATGTTCGAGACAGATCGTCCCATCCACGCCATACCCGCAGAGAACATACGAGCTGCCCAGGCGGCAGCAAACAAGCTAGACAAGCTCGAGGGCGACAAGTGTCGCCACATGACGGAGCGCGTCCAGCAGCTCCTAGATGCGGCCTCTGAGCAGCAGGAGGCCGGCTGCCGCGCTGAAGTGCCCAACCGACGAAATGAAGATCCGCCTCCTCGCCGAGACCAAGGCGTGACATCCCGGACGCCGACTGGTGCCGTCCACGGTAGAAGAGACAAGGAGTCGGCTGCCAGCCGCAGCCGGACTCGCATCACCATCGAGCGCGACCAAGACGGCCGCCCAAGAGCAGTGGAACGACGGGACAACTATCTGCCTCCTCCTCCCCCTCGCAGGGAGAGGCGCGCTTCCCCGCTGCCTGTTGACCACCCGACACTTGGCGACCGCCTCGGTCGTCGAGAAGGAGTCGGAGAGAACGACGCCCGCCACCGGATCGACCGCCTCAACCGATCCCTGGCACTAGAAGAAGAAGACGATCTGGGTCCGCATTGCTTTGGCTCCCGCATCCGAGATGAGCCCTTCCCCAAAGGGTTCACGCTCCCGAGAGATACGCCCAAGTATACCGGCTCCGTGAAGCCGGAGGACAGGCTGGTCGACTACTCCTGACCTTGACATTGCCAGCGGCAACAACCCGTTCTTGTGTAATGCGTTCGCTCATGCTCGAGGCACAGCCGGACATGGCTGAACAACTGAAGCCCATAACATTAACAACTGAGTTGATTTCACAAGCCTTCATCCGCAACTTCACCGGCCGCATAAGCGGCCACCCAAGCCTCGCCAGACTCTCCTTATCGTCCAAGGCCCCAACAAATCGACTCGCGACTATTTCACCTTGCTGGGCGAGTGAGGAACTCCTGCGGCGTGCCTGGCGCATGCCATCGAGTACTTCACTGCCGGGTGCCGAGAAGGCACCCTCCTCAAGCACCGGCTTCTCTGCGATGAGCCGACAACCCTCGACGAACTGCTGATCATAGCAGACAAGTATGCCACAACCGACTCCTCCATGACGGCGGAAATCCAAGTTGACGCGTCTGGCAAAGTGGCTCCTCAAGCTCATCGGACTCCGCCTGGCGACACCAGTCTGCGTCAGCAACCGAATGACAACAAGCGCAAGGCCATGCAGCCGGCTTCCACAAGCCGGCAGGTGGCGACAGTCGAAGATCAACAGCCAGAAGGGCAGCCTCCACCCAAGCGTCAGAAGGGCGGCAAGCCCAACTGGTTGCCCGCCTTCTCGTACGAGCAGACTCTTGATGCACCCTACAAGTTCCATAGCGGCGTGAAGCCATCCAACCACACCACTCGGAAATGCCACTGGCTCACCAGGATCGCCAAGGGTGATGGACTCCTGCCTCCTCCGCCTGCCGTCCCGCCGCCTCCTCCTCCCCAGAAGCCGGCGGTTCGGCTAGTTGGCGCAATACAAGATGAATATCCTGAAGAGCATGGAGCTTATGTCGTGTTCACCAGCGTGGCCGACGATAGGCACAACAGACAACAGCGACAACAAGAAGTAAACGCAGTAGCATCAGAGACCCCCGAGTTCATGCATTGGTCTGAGAAGCCCATCAGCTGGAGCAGTGCTGACCACCCGGAGGTGATGCCCAATCCCGGTTCTTATGCCCTTGTTTTGGATGCCACTTTCGCCACAGAGAGGCGGGCTGCTCGCTTCTCCCGAGTCCTGATAGATGGCGGCAGCAGTATCAACATCCTGTACCGAGACACTATGGAGAAGTTAGGAATCAAGCAGAGGCAACTTCAGCCCAGTCGGATTGTATTTCATGGCATAGTTCCTGGCCTTTCCTGCTCACCAATCGGCAAGACTCAAATTGACGTCCTCTTCAGAGACAAAGAACACTTTTGCCGAGAGCCAGTCTGGTTTGAGGTAGTGGACCTCGAGAGCCGTTATCATGCACTGCTTGGCCGGCCTGCCCTGGCCAAGTTCATGTCGGTCCCCCACTGTGCCTACCTCAAGATGAAGATGCCAAGCACCAAGGAATCTAACCATAGCGGGGACTACAAGAAGTCATCCTTTGTCTGCAGACAAGAGCGGCTAGCCGAGTCCCTCGTGATTGCGGCTGAAAAGCGGCTCCTTGACCGGGTTGTGGCAATGGCAGGCAAGCAGCTGGAAATGTCACCCAACCCCAAGGAGTCGGAAGCTGAGGGCTTGTTCAAGCCGGCAAAAGAAACAAAGAAGATACCCTTGTACCCGGAGCACCCGGAGAGGCACGCTGTCATAGGTGCAAACCTTGACAGCAAATAGGAAAGCGAGCTCGTCGATTTCCTCCATGAGAATCGGGACATCTTTGCATGGTCTCCCAAGGACATGCCGGGTGTTCTGATGGATTTCGCCGAGCACAAGCTACATGTCCGACCTGATGCCAAGGCATTCAGGCAGCCCTTGGGCCGCCTGTCAGAAGAGAAGAGAAGAGTTGTTGGAGAAGAGATAGCCCGGCTTCTAGCAGCCGACTTCATCATGGAGGTGTTCTTTCAAGAATGGTTAGCCAACCCAGTCCTTGTGCTGAAGAAGAATAAGCTGTGGCGCATGTGTATTGATTATACCAGCCTCAACAAGCTTGCCCCAAAGACCCATTTGCTTTGCCAAGAATCGACCAAGTGATTGACTCCACAGCCGAATGCAAGCTGTTGAGCTTTTTGGATGCATACTCAGGGTATCATCAGATCAAGCTGAACGGCCGGCGAGTGAAGACCGCCTTCATCACGCCATTGAACCTTACGCTGCGACCATGACGTTCGGCTTGAGAAATGCCGGCGCCACGTTTCAGCGTTGTATGCAGAAGTGTCTCCTCAAGCAACTCGGCAGAAACACCCACGTCTATGTGGATGATGTTGTGGTGAAGACGGAGAAGCGTGGAATGCTGCTAGAAGACCTCAAGGAGACCTTTGAAAACTTGCGCCGATTTTAGATCAAGCTCAACCCAGAGAAATGCGTCTTCACCGGCCAGCTCCTTGGCTTCCTGGTCTCAGAGCGCGGCATAGAGTGCAACCTGGTGAAGATCAAGGCCATCGAGAGGATGTAGGTGCCCACCCGACTGCTGGACGTGCAAAAATTCGCCGGCTGCTTGGCATCCATCAGCCGTTTCATCAGTCGGCTGGGTGAGAAGGCTCTTCCCCTGTACCAGCTCATGAAGAAGACCACTTTTTTCGAGTGGAACGACAAGGCGAATGAAGCTTTTCTCCAGCTCAAAGAGATGTTGACCATGCCGCCTGTCCTGGCGGCTCCGACTGCTAAGGAGCCCATGCTTCTCTACATCGCCGCCACCAGCCGGGTGGTCAGCACAGTCATAGTTGTGGAACACAAGGAAGAAGGCAAAGCACTACCAGTCCAGAGGCTGGTGTATTACCTGAGTGAAGTGTTGTCCGCCTCCAAGCAGAACTACCCCCACTATCAGAAGATGTGCTACGGCGTGCACTTCGCCGCCAAGAAGCTGAAGCGATACTTTCAAGACCACCCAATCACTATTGTCTGCGCTGCTCCTCTTGCTGAGATCATTGGAAGCCGAGATGCTTCAGGCTGAGTGGCCAAATGGGCCATAGATTTGGCCCCCTACACCATCTACTACCAGCCTCGCACCGCCAACAAGTCACAAGCGCTGGCCGACTTCCTTGTCGACTGGGCCGAGACCCAGTACCTGCCACCAGCGCCAGACTCCACCCATTGGAGGATGCACTTTGATGGTTCCAAGATGCGCACCGGTTTGGGAGCCGACATCGTCCTCACCTCTCCTAAAGATGACAAGCTCAGATATGTGTTGCAAATCCACTTTCCCGCCTCCAACAACGTTGCTGAATACAAAACACTCATTCACGGGCTCCGGCTTGCCAAGGAACTTGGCATTCGCCGGATCCTGTGCTATGGTGATTCGACTTAGTGGTCAGCGATCGTCTGGCATTGGGGCGCCAAGGATGCAAATATAGCCAGCTACCACTTCCTCGTCCAACCTTTCGGTGGATACTTTGAAGGTGCGAGTTCCTCCATCTGCCAAGAAATGACAATGAGCAAGCAGATGCCTTGGCACGAATCGGCTCCACCCGGCAAGCAATACCAGCCGGCGTCGCCCTGCAACGCCTGCTCAAGCCGTTTGTCAAGGAGTCACCAGTATCAGACTCCATCTTCGTGTCGGCTCCTCCTGAAGCAGTCGGATCCGACTTGAGGACCCCAGTAGCCGGCGCGGGAACTTTGGCAGGCGGTTCGCGGACTGCAGCAGTTGCACTCGGCCCGGGGACTTCAGAACCCGGCCTGGAGACTGCAGCAGTCGGCCCGAGGACTTCATCGACTCAGCAAGCGGCAGCCGACTCCAACCCGCCGCCTCCCGGCCCAACCGCCCTCGTACAAATTGCAGTTTTGGTAGTCGAAGAAATAGCAGCACCTTCATGGGCTCAACCCATCCTCAACTTTCTGGTGAACAAAGAGCTGCCGACTGATGAGATCTCGGCCCGACAAGTGCAACATCGGGCAGCAGCATACACCATTGTCAACAGAGAACTTGTGAGGCGTAGTGTCACTGGTGTGTACCAGCGCTGCGTGGAGCCAGAGCAAGGCCAAGCAATCCTCAAAGATACCCACGAAGGTGAGTGTGGCCACCATGCGGCTTCAAGAGCACTTGTTGCCAAAGCTTTCCGCCATGGGTTTTTACGGCCATTGCTCTAGAAGACGCGCAAAGACTTCGGTCGAGAAATGCAAAGGGTGCGGAAGTTCTGCTCCAAGCCACATCAGCCGGCCGCACTCAAGACCATCCCCATTGCTGGCCCTTCAACATGCAGGGGCTGGATATGGTGGGATCATTCAAGGCAACGCGGCGGCATAACTCATCACGCTTGTCGCGATGGACAAGTTCACCAAGTGGATAGAAGCAAAACCAATCAAGAAGTTGAATGGTCAAGTCTTTGTGACTTTCATCGCTGACAACACCATCTGGTATGGCATACCACATAGCATCATCACCGACAACGGCACAAACTTTGCCAAAGGCACTCTGGCCCGTTTCTATGCGATCTGGGGGAATCTGTTGGACTTAGCGTCCGATTGACCATCATTGTCAAGCGGCCAAGTGGAATGACGGCCTCATTTGTCGACATCAAGCCCGGTGGTCGAGCCTCTGGAGAGTTCGGCCGGTTGCTGGCTCGACAAGCTTCCGGCCGTCCTCTGGAGTCTGCGCACAACTCCGAACAAGTCAACCGGCTTCACGCCTTTCTTCCTCGTCTATAATGCTAAAGCCGTCATTTCGACGGACATAGAATTGGACTCCCCTCGAGTCACCATGTACACCAAAGAGGAGGCAAAAGAAGCACGAGAAGACGATGTCGATCTGCTAGAAGAGGGCCGTCTGTTGGCACTCGGTCGGTCCACCATCTACCAGCAGAGTCTACGCCGATACTACAATCGGAAGGTCAAGCCAAGATCCTTCCAAGAGGGAGACCCTTGTGCTCCGGCTGATCCAGCGAACAGCCGGCCAACACAAACTCTCAGCACCTTGGAAGGCCCCTTCATCATCAGCAAGGTGTTGGGCAATGAACCCTAGTACCTGATCGATGCTTAGAAGCCTCGAGCACGCAAAAGAGACGACTCTGGCAAGGAGACGGAGCGATCATGGAATGCAAACCTCCTCCGAAGGTTTTACAGCTGATGCAGTATGTACCATGCCAACTTATGTATTAAGTACGAAGACTCCGGGTCCCCCGAGAAGAGCTCGGGGACTGCCCTCTTTTATCTATATGATAAGTATTTTGCGAATGAATGTGTTATTTCATTACTCCGCCTGGCACCAGGTTCGACCAGTCGGCCCGGAGGCTCGCCGCCTTGTACTATGTAAGTGCTTCCTATAGCCGAACAAGTAGTGTGTTGGCACTTAAACCTTCTCACCAAGAGGCTGCAGCTCATGGGCGCTGTCCAAACAGAGGGGGTCAAAAGCGAAAAAGGGTGCCCACATGAAAAATGGCTAAGGACCAAAAAGCATGTACATAGTTCAAGCCGGCTTCCCTCCTCACCGGCTGGCTACCGAGCAGCCGGCCGACCGGCTTCTACTTAACTTGCTAAACGCTCTAGTCGGCTAAGTACTTGCCTTCCGGAAAGTGGCTAAGTACTTGAACCAGCCAGATCCATGAGCAGCTGTTAATTTGGCAAGATGTGGCCAGCGGAGGCGGAAAAGGAAAAAGGCCAAGGAGCAGAAAGCAAGAAGAGATAGAACTCGGCAAAAATATTTACATATCAAAAGTCCCTTGGCCAACATTCAACAGAAGTTTGAAATACACCCCGCGGGTGCAATTGTGCGAAGTTAACAAAGTTTGTCGAGGCGATAGCGGTAAAAACAAAAGATAAATTAGCAGCCTAGGGAAGCGGAGGGGTTGGCGAGCAGTGGGTCAGTGGTCACTGGTTGGTGGAAGCGATCGGCTGGCGATCTCGCTTAGTGCGCCTTCAGCGATGTTCGGCTCGCTCGGGCGTGGCTCGTTCTTTGGGCCTTGATCGGCTGAGGCTGGCCACCCGCTTCAACCTCTGGCGATTTCTCTTCACCTTCCTCATCCTCCTCGTCTTCTCCCTCGTCGCTGGAGTCGATCACTTCGGCCGAGTCCTCGCCATCCTCCGGGTTCAGCCCGAACCACTCTGGTGGCGCCTCGGCACCATTCTCGGCCAGCTCGGGGCGAAGATGCTGGTGTTGGTGTACTCGTTGATCGCCTTTGCCGCTTGATAAGATCACGCTCCGCCATACCAGCCCCTCCTGAGCCTCACAGTCAGCATGGTCAGCCCAGGCTGGGTTTAGCCAGGTACCTGCCAATGCGAACTCAAGGCCCGCATGCTCCGGCCGGGCGAGAACCCTTCAAGCCTCAAGTCGGTTGGCCGCCACCTTGACCGGTCGGCGATCCGACTGGAGTCTGTGAGCCGGCGTGTGTGGCCACGGCGGAGATCGCTGGCGCCGACACGCTGAAGATGGCGCAACATCCGATGGAAGCCGGAAAAGCGGGCTGGATCTTTGAAGTTGTTCACTAAGGGTCAGGCGTTAGCGACAATCTGCGCACCTTACGCCCTCCGCTCTTGCGATCGACCTCGGCGGCTGATTAGCGGCGTCGAGTGACCGGGAAGAAATCTGCTTTCAGACGAAAGCAAAAGAGCCAAAGTTAGAAACAAGAAGCGGATCGATCGGCCGTGACTTGAAAAAGAATAAAGAGAAGCTTACCGTCAACCATGTCTTCAATTTTGCGAAGCGGTGATCGGCAATGCCTCCTTTTTTTTAGGTCCGGCGGGCGTTCGGTCTCGAACTCAGCAAGGAGACCGGCTTCCTTTTCCTCCGCCTCCTTCTGAGCTTTCTTGAGAAGCTCCGCTTGCTCCGCCAGTTGCGTGACCAACCAGTCATGCTCCTCGGCCAGCTTGCTGCAGTCTGCCTCCTTGGCACACAGCATGCTGTTGGCTTCACCATTCTTCTGCTGCGAGTAGCGTTAGCCTCTGTAAGAAGGGAGAAAGAAAAAGGCGTCGGCAATAGCGGAGAAAGAAATCTGATCGCCCGGGGAGATCCGGCCCGCACTCAATGATCGCCCGAATCTCGGGGACTACAGCCCATGAGTGGGCCAGTAGCGCCCCATGAAGAAAAAGAAGTTATCAATATCAACAAGAAGAAGAACAGTTGCGGGGAGATCCGGCGGCCCTTCGTGATCGGCTGAATCTCGGGGACTACAGCCAAGCGTGCGCGCGGTCGCCCGTGAAAGAAAAAACAAGGACTTACTCCGGCTCTCCGACAGGTCGGCGGTCCACTTGTCCAGATCGCGGACATTAGAGTTGAAGGCGACCACGCGGAGGTTATGATAGTCCTGTAATGAAGATATCAAACAATATTAGTACTTGGAGCTTGCCAGTTAAAGTTCCGAGCCGCCTGCTCAGCAGCCAGCCCGAAACTCGGGGACTACACCCAATGGGTGCACTGGCGCGCCCCCACAAAGAAGTACCAAAAACCAAAGATGAAGAAGTGAGAAGCATACCCGGATGGCTGCGCGCGATTCCATGAAGGCCTTGTTGCACCGCTTCAGAGTGTCGGCCTCGGCTCGGAGCTTGCCTTGGACGTCCAGGATTGCCTGATTCAAAGGGCCCGTCCCGCCTCCCCGCGCCCAGTTAGCGTGCGCGGTGTTGGTCGCTTCGGCGTCGGGAATTGATGAGCTCGCGACGCTGGCTTCCACCGGTCGTGGCGCCGGCCGCCGCGCAAAGCGGCACAGCGTTAGTGTGAGGCGAAGTCGGGCCTATCACCATCTCGTCTTGGTGAGTAGCACCGGCGGTCGGCAACTGCTTGTCCGCTCGCCGGACGGCGGTGGCGGAGGCACGACTACGTCCGACATAACAACGTCGCCGCCTTCCCTCTCCATGATCGGGTGCTCGTCGCCGGCTCCTCCAGTGGGCGCCGTGAACTCTAGTGGAGGTGGTGCAGAAGTCAAAGGAACGACGAATAGCGGCTCCTGGCGGCGTGCGGCTTCTTCAAGCCGCTTCTTTTCGGCGGCATCGGCCTCGGCCTCCGCCAGCTTTTTCAGCGCGACAGCCTCCGCCTTGTTTGCCTCCGCCTTCTCCGGGCGGGTGGCCTCCTGCTCCTCGCGCACCTCACGCCCGTTTTGTTCCTGCGCCTCCCGGAGGTCGGCCGCATGATCGATTCACCGGCTGGTGGTGGAGGCCTCCGCCGACCCAATAACGGAGGCAGCGGCCGACTTCTCTAGAGAGAGCGGGGCCCTAAGTCAAGAAGACGAGGAGAGGAAGCTCAGATAGAATCAAAAAGAAAGGAAAGCACAAGAAACAGATACTTACGCCGACACCATGGGAGGCGCCTTGAAACTTCGAAATTTGGCGCCTTCACAGCGGCTTCCTTCCCTTTCGCGGCGGTGGGTTCTTAGCCTTCTTGATTGCCTTTGCCGAACAAAGCGGCGCCTTATTCTTTTCAGCGTCTGCCTCGAGCGATCGGCTCCGGCGGAGGGCCCACGTCCGCCTTGACGACGCCTCGTGAAGGGCGTGGCTCCTTCTCCAACTTCTCGAAGTTGTCCAACCATGTCTCGACGCTGCCCCCTTCTTCGGAGCCGCCTGCTCCGTAGACGCCGCCTGTGGCGTCATGTTCCAAGGCGGCCGCCCCCAAGTTGGGGTCATCCACGTCACTCACAAATCGGTCCGGTTCGTAGGGGCCACCCGCCCCCATGATGGCGGCCGTCTCTTCAGACATATAGATCTGTTTCAAAAAGTAAGAGGCCGACTAGTCGATACAACAAAGCAGAATCAAGATGAGGTACTGAAGAGGGAAAAAGATTGAAGAGCTTACGGAAGGCGGCGGGTTCGCGCGGGAGTACGACTGCTTGCCGAACCACCAGGACCCCTCCAGCTTGATGTCGGAAATCTCGTTCACCAAGTTTGCCACCTCGCCAGCCGGCATCTCCTCGGTACTCAGCCGGCACAGGTCGCGATGCCCGCTCATCCGGCTGATCAAGTGAGGCCGGCCTTGGGCGGAGAGAACCGAGGTCTGACGATGGCGACCAACAAGTCGAGCGTATGAGGCCTTGACGGTCGGCACCGGTCGGTTGATGGCGGTGGCGCCGTCTACAGACACATGCTTCGGTTTGTATCCCCAGTTGGCCCGGGGCTGTGCCAGTGGGCCAGCTTCATAGGCCGGCAGGTTGATGAAGTCGGCGGCCGGGTCGACATTCTCCACATAGAAGTGAGATTGCTTCCACATCTTGACCGACTGTGGAAGCTTGATGGCGGGAAAGACATTCTTCGGCGACGGCCTGCGCACCGTGACGAAGGCACCACACTGGGCCGCCTTCTCCCTGGCAGAGGTGCCCAGCTTGATGTAGAAGAACGCTCCACACAACTCGATGGTGGGGAGGATGCGAGTAGCCGCCGCGCATCGTGGCGAAAAGCGGACATAAGCATCCGCGTGTTGGGCGTGATGTGATCACGGTTGGAGATGATCGAACTTCGAGGCGGCGAAAAAACCGCTTCGCCCGGCAGGCGAAACCCGCGGATGAAGTGCGAGCGGGAGACGACCCGCTCGCCCTCCCCCTGCGCCGGCGAAATCTCCCCGGTGGGAGGCACCCACGCCTTCACGAAGCCCGCGCAGGGAAGGCGTCGTGTGTCGCAAAGAAAGCGATGTGGTCCTCGTTGACATTCGACCCGTCCCAGTCTCCTCCCCGCTCGCGTGCCATGAAGAGCTCGACGAGGAAAATGGCGCGGCGAGGAAGCTGTGGATCGGAGCAGGACCAAGAGGGCTCGGGGCGGAAGAGCTCGACAGAGACGAGCATCGGCAGCACTCCGGCGGAGCTCGGGGGCGCTGCGGCGAGAGGAGTAAGAAGGAGGCAAGAATGGGGCAGGAGGGCGCGCGAGCTCCACCGCTCCCCCTCCTCCCCCAACTTATAGCCGACGGACTATGAAGCCGAGGGGGCAGGCATGGGATCGTGGGATTAACTGTCCCCATGACCCCACGTTTCCGTGTTTATCGCCCGAGTTACTGCACGTAGTAACTCCGCAGAGAAGCTCAACCAACCAGCCGCCTCGACCGCAGCGGATCCGCTCGCGTGCCGAGGCCCGGTAGTGGCGGGCCCAGCCAGTTGTCACGTCCCATCGCGCGCGTGGGCTGGCAGGCTGGCCTGGCTGGCTAACGCCATGTGGCATGCCAATAGCGAGCGGCGGGCCTGGAGGCTTTGCTAGCACGCCACCTAGTTCCCGCCGTTGCGTTCGAAGTTTTGGACAAATCTGTCTGGACGTGGACGACTCCCACCAAACGGCTTGCCAGGAGTCGGATGAAGCTTCCGTCCAGAGCATCCGGAGAAAGAAACTGTTGAGGCTCCTTGGCTCCTCAGCCGCGGCGCCTCACCAGCTTCGGGGACTACTGTCGGAGTAATGGGCCACGGGTAGCCTAACCCGAGTCCATGAACCTTTCAAGACATCGGGGCCGGTTGCGCCCCTCAGGACATCAAGATGAAGCGCCTCCTTCTGATGGCCGGCTGCAAGAAGGCGGCTAGGCTCCAGAAGGCAGCACGAAGACGGGCCGACTCCTTGCAGGCGGCCTCGAGAGAGGCCGGCTCCTAGCAGGCGGCCCACGGCGCCCTCAGAGTCTGCGCCCCCATTAATAAGACAAGACAGGGTGAGGCTATAGTGTAGCCCATCACCCTCGTATCTAGGGTCGGGCGTGGCCACAATGCTCCGCACAGGCGAAGATCTCCGCCTGGCGCGACACTGTTGCCACTCCACCCCCGACATCACTACTCGCAGGCGGAGCCCTGTTCCCACGACGGCTGTCAGTGCGGCTGCGGCGGCCGGGCCTACCGGCAGCTGGAGCTCGGCGGCGAAGCGTGACGGTCGGACTGAGGAGGCGGCTTCCAGCGAGCGGCCGTTCCTTCCTCGAGGTTATGCACCATTTGAGATGAGACCGCGGTGTAGCTCAAAGTGATCTCCACCGGTGGCGGGATTGTAGCCACGCTCCCTAACCAAGCATGCATCGTTAGCGCCAGCGGCTATAATGTCGGCAGCGGCAAGACCAGCGGCGGCGGAAGCTGTCGGCTCCATACCAGACCAGTCGGGGGGGCACCAGGCGGCGGGCCCCAGCTGTTAGCGGAGAAGCCGACGACTAGAGACACTGACAGCCGGGTCCTACACCCGGCCGGATTACCGTTGTACCCTTGGGGGGTAGGCCTATATAAACCCCCCAGGGCACCCATACAAAGGGTTCCCAACCTGTTAGAACTAGACTCACACATAGAGGAAGGAGAGAGCGTGCCTGCCTTCTTCTACCTCTAGCATAGACCTCGAGGAGCACCATTATATCCACTAGTGCCTTAGTGATCATGCGGAAATCCCGCAGAGCAGGACTAGGGGTGTTATCTCCTAGGAGAGCCCTGAACACAGGTAAAGTCTTGCCGGCGTTAGTGTCTCACGCCTCATCCGCTTCGAGCACCGGCGACGTTCTACTCGCTCCCACCATGATAAGCCATCCATTGGCATATGTCGCACCCAACCCCCGACACCTACCTCACGGAAGTGCTGCAGCATCCTCAAACCATTGAGATGCGTGAGGGGTTGCTCCACATCCGCGATGTTGAGGGACCAAGGAGGACCGGAAGCGTGGAGACAAGGCTCAAGGCAATGGAGCAACAAGTTTTCAAGTGCCAGGAGATGGTGGAACATGGACTCGACGCCAATCACATAATGATCACAGAATTCACCAACAACCACAAGCTGGACGCCAAGAACATTGGGGAGGCCATCTTCAAGCTTCACGAGAAAATCGAGCACCTCCAAGCCTAGATCTACGACCTGCAAAACCAAAACTGTGAGTATGAATATAAATTCAAGAGGATGAGTTTGGCTGTAGATTTGAGGATCCCGGAGACTCGATCATCTTTCTATGATGGTGAGCCTATGCCTTGGAAGATGGACGACAAGCCCACATCATCAACAACTCCATCATCACCACATCCTAGGAAAGAGATATAATCACATGGGTATGGGCACTCCCCTTGGCACCAAGCTTGGGGGAGGTGCCCCGGTATCGTATCACCATCACACTCCTATCTTTACCATTTTTCTTAGTTTGATCCTTTTAGTAATATCTTGATCTAGTAGAATAAAGTTTTAGTATGATCTTGTTTTGAGCTTTGCTTTATGATCCTTCCATGTAATCGAGTCCGTGAGCTATATATAATAAAGAGTAGTGTTGAGTCAAGGGCTTGATTATCCTGCTATGATCTTGAGGGAATAAAAGAGAAAGAATAAAAATAAATAAAGAGATCATATTGATCTTATGGAGAGTAATGACTTCACATATAAAGAGTATGATGAATAAAAGTTGTTGAGAGTTGACAAACAAAGTTTTGGTCATCGTTGCAATTAATAGGAAGTAATAAAAAAAGAGAGGTTTTCACCTATAAATATACTATCTTGGACATATTTTATGATTGTGAGCACTCATTAAAATATGATATGCTAAAGAGTTGATGTTGGACAAGGAAGACAACGTAATGTGTTATGTTTTCTTATATCCGAAATAAAGTATATTATCATGGATCATCCAACATGTTGAGCTTGCCTTGCCCCCTCATGCTAGCCAAATTCTTTGCACCAAGTAGAGATGCTACTTGTGCTTCAGAATATCCTTAAACCCGGTTTTGCCATAAGAGTCCACCATACCTGCCTATGGATTGAGTAAGATCCTTCAAGTAAGTTGTCATCGTTGCAAGCAATAAAAATTGCTCTCTAAATATGTATGATTTATTAGTGTGGAGAAAATAAGATTTTTACGATCTTGTGATGTGGAAGCAATAAAAGCGACGGACTTCATAATAAAGGTCCATATCACAAGTGGCAATATAAAGTGACGTTCTTTCGCATTAAGATTTTGTGCATCCAACCATAAAAGCACATGACAACCTCTGCTTCCCTCTGCGAAGGGCCTATCATTTATTTTCATCTTATACCTTATGCAAGAGTCATGGTGATCATCACCTTTGCCTTTTTACATTATATCCTTTGGCAAGCACATTGTGTTGGAAAGATCTATATATATATATATATATATATATATATATATATATATATATATATATATATATATATATATATATATATATATATATATATATCAATTGGATGTAAGTTAGCATGAACTATTATTGTTGACATTACCCTTGAGGTAAAAGGTTGGGAGGCAACACTATAAGCCCCTATCTTTCTCTATGTCCGATTAAAACCCCACACCAATAAGTATTGCGTGAGAGTTAGCAATTGTCAAAGATTAAATGATAGTTGAGTATGTGGACTTGCTGAAAAGCTCTTATATTGACTCTTTCCTATGTTATGATAAATTGCAATTGCTTCAATGACTGAGATTATATTTTGTTGATTCTCAATGAAGTTTCTGATTCATACTTGACATTGTGAATAGATTGTTACTTTAGCATAAGAAATCATATGACAATAAATATATGTTGATGTTGCAAGAATGATCATGATGCCCTCATGTCCGTATTTTATTTTATCGACACCTCTATCTCTAAACATGTGGACATATTTTTCGTTATCGGCTTCCGCTTGAGGACAAGCGAGGTCTAAGCTTGGGGGAGTTGATACGTCCATTTTGCATCATGCTTTTATATCGATATTTATTGCATTATGGGCTGTTATTACACATTATGTCACAATACTTATGCCTATTTTCTCTTATTTTACAAGGTTTACATGAAGAGGGAGAATGCCGACAGCTGGAATTCCGGGTTGGAAAAGGAGCAAATATTAGAGACCTATTCTGCGCAACTCCAAAAGTTCTGAAACTCCACGGAAGTTTTTTTTGCAATTAATAAAAAATACTGAGCAAAGAAAGCACCAGAGGGGGGCACCCACTATCCACGGTGGGGCGCACCTACCCCTGGCGCGCCCCCGCCTCGTGGGCCCCGGCGAGCCTCCGGTGCCCATTTTACGCTATATGAAGTCTTTTACCTGGCAAAAATCATAAGCAAGCTTTGGGACAAAACACACGCTGCCACGGGCGGAACCTTGATGGAACAATCTAGGGCTCCGTGAGGGTTCTTCTGGGAAACATCCTCCCGGAGGGGAAATCATCGATCATCGTCATCAGCTAGCGATCCTCTCATCGAGAGGGGGTCAATCTCCATCAACATCTTCACCTGCACCATCTCATCTCAAACCCTAGTTCATCTCTTGTATCCAATCTTTGTCTCAAAACCTCAGATTGGTACCTGTGGGTTGCTAGTAGTGTTGATTACTCCTTGTAGTTGATGCTAGTTGGTTTATTTGGTGGAAGATCATATGTTCAGATCCTTAATGCATATTAATACCCCTCTGATTATGAACATGAATATGATTTGTGATTAGTTACGTTTGTTCCTGAGGACATGGGAGAAGTCTTGCTATAAGTAGTCATGTGAATTTGGTATTCGTTCGATATTTTGATGAGATGTATGTTGTCTTTCCTCTAGTGGGGTTATGTGAACGTTGACTACATGACACTTCACCATTGTTTGGGCCTAGAGGAAGGCATTGGGAAGTAATAAGTAGATGATGGGTTGCTAGAGTGACAGAAGCTTAAACCCTAGTTTATGCGTTGCTTGGTAAGGGGTTGATTTGGATCCATATGTTTCATGCTATGGTTAGGTTTACCTTAATAATTCTTTTGTAGTTGCGGATGGTAGCAATAGGGGTTAATCATAAGTGGGATTCTTGTCGAAGAAAGGGCAGTACCCAAGCACCAGTCCACCCACATATCAAATTATCAAAGTAACGAACGCGAATCATATGAGGGTGATGAAAACTAGCTTGACGATAATTCCCATGTGTCCTCGGGAGCGTTTTCCTTCATATAAGAATTTGTCCAGGCTTTACCTTTGCTACAAAAAGTATTGGGCCATCTTGTTGCAACTTATTTACTCTTGTTACTTGTTACCCGTTACAAATTACCTTATCACAAAACTATCTATTACCGATAATATCAGTGCTTGCAGAGAATACCTTACTGAAAACCGCTTGTCATTTCCTTCTGCTCCTCGTTGGGTTCGACATTCTTACTTATCGAAAGGACTACGATAGATCCCCTACACTTGTGGGTCATCACTTGTCCGTTCAGATCTTCCACGTCCTAACTTGGCGGTGAAAACGATTCTGTTGGCGGCGAGTGAAGATTTCTGCGGGCAGCCTTGAAATACTATGGCGGCGAGTCAAAGCGGAAAGCTCTTCCTCACCGGTGATGATGGAAAGTAGTGGCGGGACTAGGTCAGGGAGCTCGAGCAAGGGGAGTGAGGTCGAGCGGGGTAAATGAGGTCTGAGGAGGGCGAGGGGTATTTATAGCCGAGGCGAAAAACCACTCACCCGAGGAAAATGGACGAATGTGCCCCTGACCCTTCTCATCCTAGAGACATGTGTCACCCACGTACAGTGAAGTGGAGATTGTGTTAGATTGTGGGTGAATAGAATAATCTCACCGTGGGATGCATAATGGTTTGAGCGGCAAAATCCGAAAATTCAGATAAGAATAATTTAAAGTTTCGTTCGCAAATTCTTTAGCTGACAAGGACATAGTGAAGATTTTGAACGAGTTTCAAATAGAACGCACATGAAAAATTTGTGAATAGACTGGGTTGAGTTTAGCATAGAGGGGTACGGGTCCAATCACTTCAGTTAGCAAGAAAGTCGACTTGAAGAATTAGCAATAAGTGAATCTTTGTAGTGAATGAAAACTCCAATATATATATATATATATATATATATATATATATATATATATATATATATATATATATATATATATATATATATATATATAGTCAATGAAGAACACAGTCGGAAAGAGTGAAGATTTCCAAAGTTGCAGAATTTTAACAACTGAGGAATTTGAAATATGAAGAAAAACTCAAATTGAAGGTTTTCAACTTTTGTCGGTGGCGTGACCCACTGTATAAGAATGATGATTTCAGACACCACGTACAATTGTCGTAGGGCTCTGAGAATCAAATTCTTCGTTAATTTCTTCACACTTAGATGGTTAGTCTTCATTGATTGAAGAAAAACGTTACTTCATGTGTTGCACATCTAAGTCATCAATTTTGCATAAGTGTTAGGATGTATGTACTTTTCAAAGAACATTCGAAGATTCTAAGATATTTAGCTCACACCACAACTTGCTAAATTTCTTCTCATCCAAGGGCTTTGTGAAGATATTGGCTAGCTGTTCTTCAGTCTTCACGTGCTCAATAGAGATGTCGCCCTTCAACACATGGTCACGAAGAAAATGATGACGAATCTGGATTTGCTTCGTCTTCGAGTGCTGAACTGGGTTATGAGCAATCTTGATGGCACTCTCATTGTCACACAAGAGTGGCACATTCTTCACATTGATGTTGTAGTCCTAGAGGGTTTGCTTTATCCATAGATACTGATCACAACACGAACTAGCAGCAATGTACTCAGGCAATGATGAGAGTGATCTGTGATTCGCTTCTTGAGGACCAACATAGCAAAGATCGTCAGAAATGGCATGCTCTGATGTTGACTTACGATCCACACGATCACCCGGCATAGTCAGTCGAGAATATCCGATGAGATCAAAAGCCGAGCCCTTGGGATACCTGTAAGTGCATCTAGTGCCCATTAGTGATTTTGGTGTATTGAAGACTTATAGGTTAAGGGTCTAATGTGTATATGAGTGTACATGGGTCTATAAGTCTATGAGGAGTTTGATATTTACAGAGAAAGTCGACCCCTAAAAATGAAGTTCTTCAACTGAAGACTTTGGTATTCTGAAGACTTTCTGAAGACTTTGATAGTGAAGAAATTGGTGTGACCTTGAAGACTTGGTATTCATTTGAGGAACATGAAGCGTGAAGACTTTTGTTTTCATAGTTTAGTTTTCTCTTTCTTGAGTCATAGGAAACACCGTCTCTTATTAAAAAGAAATTAGAAATACTAAGGAAAAAAATTCCATGTGATGCTCAACTCAAAATCCTACACCTACCAATCCCTTGAAGAAGCCATTGGAAATCTCATACTGATTCGGTCAATTTCTTGATGTGAGAGAAGTTCTTACAGTCGTGAGAATTTATTCTGGCCGAGAGTTAAAATTCGCTTGATGAGATTGCCTACACAATGAGGAACATGATATCTCTAAGGAATTTGAACCTCAAATTTCCGACCAGTTGCTTTTGTTCTTGTGCGCGGCCTGTCCCAAAATATCTTATCCACCTAACGGTCATATCATTGAAGGGCATTTATGTCTTATGATGTCAGGCTGCTCCCTAGGCTATAAATAGCCGCCCCCTACAACCACTAGCTGATTGGCTGCTCCGAGAGAAACTGACACTTGTCAATTGAGAGCATCCCATCCTCCGAGGACTTTGAGCGAAAATCATCAAGTGAGGAAAACCCAAACCCAAACACCTACAAACCCAAAGTGATTGAGCATCACCGAAGAGATTGATCCTGCGTGGATCCAATGCTTGTTACCTTTGAAGACTGTGCTTCTTCTAGACGGTTAGGCGTCATGGTCTAGAGCATCCAAGAGAATTGTGGATCATCGAGTGACCAAGTTTGTGAAGGTTTGGAAGTCGCCTGAAGACTTACCACAAGTGATTGGACGAGGTCTGTGTTACCTTATTTCAAGGAGAATACGGTGATGACTTGGTGTCCTGAGCTGCGTGCTCAGGACTGGGTGTCCGGGACTGTGTGTCCTCGAGTTTAAATACTCAGCCGCTCTAACCAGACGTACAATTGAGACAACAGTTGGAACTGGTCTACCAAATCATTGTCTTCATCAAGCTTACTGGTTCTATTTCCTCAACTCTTTCATTTCCTCATTCTTATGTGTTAAGTGTTTCATCATATCTCTGTTTGAAGACTTTGGTGAAGACTCTCTCAATTTCCAGGCTCAATTTCTTGATCTGTTTGTCTTCATCTTGTGTTATCCTGTGATTACGCTTTACTCAGCTTCTGTGCTTGTCTTCATTTCATCATGATGACCATGCCTCTGTGATCTGTTATGCTTACTTACGAGTACTTATTCCGCTGCAAGTAGTTCTACGCTAAGGAATTTCCTCACCGGCAAATTCCTGAGTGAAGAATTCATAAAAATCGCCTATTCACCCCCCTCTAGTCGATATAACGCACTTTCAATTGGTATCAGATCAAGGTACTCCCTTATTCTGTGTGATTTTGGTTTAACCGCCTGGAGTTTTAGTTATGTCGACCGCAGGTATGAAGAAAGTGACATGCCCCATCTTTGACGGTCACGAGTATCCCAAGTGGAAGGCCATGATGAAGAAGCTGCCTCATGGTGATGAGCAATGAACTGTGGACCATCACCGAGATTGATCTTCTTGATCCGTGCAAGACGGGGAGCTGATGACATTCGCAAGTACACTCTTCTCAAGCTCGTATGGCGACATCATCCGTCTTTATCATCCTCAAAATCAGTTCAGGAACATCATGCATCTCGATCATGAAACTTATCTAGGACCGCTCTCTCTCGAGGTCTATGAAGGTCATCAAACCCATCATGATCCTTGGTTTGAGGACTTCAAGGGTTCTCTCAAAGCGATGACATTCAACCGAATCATCATCCTCTTCATCGTGCCTCATGGCAAAAAGTGCTAAGGTAATGGCCGAATGCTACCTATCCCAGTCTAGTGATGATGAATCTGGTGATGAATTTG